>VXBR01002943.1:65289-140574 GCA_013400215.1 Cisticola juncidis | reverse complement strand
AAAAAAAAAAGTCAAGAATTTACTCTTGTTGCAAATTAAACAGCCATCCTTTTTTTAGTTTACCTTTCCCACTGCCTTTGGGTCTGAGAATTTCATGACATTGAACAAAATCACTGGACTGATCTGCACTTTTGACTGGGGCGAAGATGACTGAAGAACAAAATGTGGAATCCAACTGACAAAAAAGGAGATTGAGGTCTAGCCTGAAAATCTAATTCACCTAAAGAACAGTTCTTTAGTGCAAAACCTGAAAAGATTAGCTAACAATTCAGTTGCAAAACCCATCTTTCCAGATACTCATATGAAGGAGATTCTGCACAACGTTGCCAAGGCAACACAATTGGAAACTCAAGTCTGGGGACCACATCATGCTGCTTGGAGATCACATTAATAACTCCCATACATGATTGTCTCAGAAGTAGTCCTGAAATATATTCATCTGAGTGCACTTATCCATGATTCATTTTTTTTACAATGAATTCAATGATACATTTGCATTGTTTATATAGTCCTCATAAAAGATCTGTAAAACCATTATTAAACCACTATGTTTAATTACCTAACAACAGTACATCCTAATAAAAATATTACCAACATAGCATTTGCATGTTTTAGAATTAAGATACAGATAAAGAATAATTTTAAAAGTGATAGACTACATTATTAATTATATTACAGAACTTGGAGAATTCCTACCAGAAAATTTTGTCACACTGTCTCAGAATATCCAACACAACGTGCATACACTATAACTTTTTTTGTCAGCAGCCGTAATGAATCAAGCACCATTTGATTTTTGTCCCAATGCCTGCTGCAGACACCTACTTATTGGATAAAGCAGCCTATTTCCATGAAAACAGAAAATGCAGAAAATGTACACAATCGTTTCATACTTTTGCCTGCTAGTGAGCTGATACTCAGGAAATAGCAGATATCTCCAATTTGAACCTACTACACTTGCACACTCTGTAACTTTCATTTCCATAGTACACAACTAAAAAGTTCTATGGAAACATGTCTCTTGGCTGAGATTTTATGCAAGTCATATTTTATCACTGAATTTTCAGCTTCAGTTCTGTTTCATCTGAATTTTCCTATACATCCTCAAAGACACAGTCTCAAAATGTTTTTATTTAAAAATATCAAGAGAAAAAAACCTCTTTATATCCTACACTTACTATGAAGAAATGGAAATCCGACTTACTGTTTTCTCAAAATGTCAAAAGTGATGTGGGAGAGTTTCATTTTTTAGCTAACATGAAAGCAGCTAAAGATGTTTAACACAAACTTTCAGAGCCTTCTGCTTCCACAGCTCATCACAACCTCCTGGCTGTTTCCTTTTTTTCTTTATTTCTAGAACTCAAAGCTAACTCCAAAATCAAAGTTAGCCAAACTCACGTTTTGTCTATTGAGGCCCTTCCCTCAGAATGAGGGTAGTCGCACAGCAGATACAACTCAAATACTTTTTAGGCTGATTCAAATAAATTTGGCAAGAACAGAGCAACTATATCATTGTCTTAAAACGTGACTACAGAGACAGAGAGAAAACAAGGTCCAAAATGCGCATTCCAGTTCCCATTCAGCAAAAATATCAAAAAACATATGTAAATAAGACCAGAAAAAATATCTCTCGGGAAAAAAACACAAATCTGTTTTCTGACATTGAATTTAAGGCTTACTGGATAGCTTGGGGCAGGATACTTGTCTTTCTCTATTTAAAGTCTGCAATACTGGAATAACTGTACTTACTTCACAGGGTTGTCAAAAGTATTAATTGCTTGTGTTTGCACAACAACTTTGAAGATGAAAATTGCTATTGAAGTGAAAAGTGTCAATTGGTATAAATAAGCAAAAATATAACACCTGCACAAACCTGAACAAAACTCTCCTCTTTCCAGGTACAGCTGAGCATAAGATCAGAGGATCAGAAAACAACATTCTTTCATCCACTGCCCTATCTCCAAAGAAAACAGCAAGTTCTTCCCAGTCCTTACTGCCTGAAATCCTCCTTGCCACTCACTGATCCTGTCACTTATATTTCACAGTTTGGAAGATGTGCTTCCTATACTTGTAACACAAACATTAACATTTAAAATGAGTGTTACTGATAAAGGTGTACTGACATAAAGCAGTTCTAAGCAATCAGCCTTTCCAGGTGTAGCTGCTTTGAAGTCCCTTAACAGAAGCTTTCTTCTGTTTCAAAGTACTGTTTCCTTTCACAGTGATTTCAAATGCACTCCATAAATCTTTCAAAAACAAATGAAAGAAATCCACGTTTTTTTGTCCATATGACTTTATTTCTAGTTATGTATTATGGCAAGAATTATTTGAAGACATTGTACCGAACCTGAAGAAGGAAGTGGTTAACACTGCTATTTTATAATACTTTTGTTAGCCTTTTGTTTCCCTAAACTCGTACTCATTTCCATCTCCAAATGATGACTCAGTCACTTCTCATCTCTACAAAACTCTTCCTTACCTTCCTCCGTTGTTAACAAAGGAATAGAAATTACCCTATTATGCAAGAAACACTATTTACCCAGATACTTCTCCTCCTCCTCCACCTTCCGTTTTAGCCTCAGCTGAAAGAGCTAACAGAACTGCTTAAGTAAGATCTATAGTTTTCAGGCAAAATTAAGATGCCAGAGTTTCTCAGAGTCTTGCAAAACAATTGTTTTGGAAGAATGCAGATATATATCAGCTTAGGGAATAAGTACCAATTTGTCAGACTAGCAAAGGTCAAAAGCATTTTCATACATGGAAGTAAGACAGAAACTTTCAATCTGAGGTATAACAAAACAGCAATTTATAACTTCAGCTGCAATTAAATGTCAAAAAAATCATTTTGTTATAAAAAAGATGCATTTAAAAAACTTACTACTTCTATGTAGCACAGATAATAAATAGTATCAACTTCCTCCTGAAAGAAGTGATTAGCATTTTTTTATTGTGTTTTTTGTGTGCCATTTTTTTATTTTGGAGATAGTTCATTAAATTGTTATTTCTGAATCTGTGGGTCCTTATTCTGCCATCAGTCACTAACCTTGCATATTTCTAATGAAGTAAACAGCCACTTAGCCCCTCTGTAAAATATTTTACATTCAGTACATATACCCTTAACCTCACGTACTGAAATCCAATACTGTTTGGCTTAAATGGCTCTTCCAGCACAGAAATCCACTTTCAACATTTTGACAAGCAACAGACAAGGATGAATGTGAGAGAACTCCTTGTTTTTTCACAGTTAATGGAATACATTTTATATTTTGCTAGAGAAGAAGAGAGTGAAGAGAAGGGAAGACTGCTTTCACCTGTGGCAATGGCTGCTGTGCTCCAGGACCCAGGAGTCTTGGTGGATGACAAGGTGACCATGAGCCCACAGTGCCCTTACGGCCAGGAGGGCCAGTGGCACCCCGGGGTGCATAGAGAAGAATGTAACCAGAGGGTTGAGCGAGGTGATCTTGCCCCTCTGCTCAGCCCTAGTGAGGCCACATCTGGCATCTTGTGTTCAATTCTCCACAGCTCAAGAAAGACAAGGAGGTGCTGGAAAGCGTCAAAGTAGCAAGTGCTACAGGAAACCTGCTCCAGCACTGGCTCCTCTCTCCATGGATCTACAGGTCCCTGCCAGGAGCCTGATCCAGCATGGGCCTCCCACAGGGTGAAAACTTCCTCTCAGGCATTTACTGGCTATGAAGTGGGTGTCCTCCATGGGCTGCAGGTGGATCTCTCATCCCCCTGGACCTCCATGGGCTGCAGGGGCACAGCTGCCTCACCATGTTCTGTACCACAGACTGCAGCGGAATCTCAGCTCCAGCACCTGGAGCACCTCCTCCTCCACCTTCTGCACTGTTCTTGGTGTCTGCAGAGCTGTTTCTCTCACATGTTCTCACCCCACTCTTCTCTGGTCACAATTATAATTATGCAATGACTTTTTTTTTTCATTTTTGAATATGTTATCACATATTACCATGTTACCATTTCTACTTGGCACAGCCGTGATCAGCAGCACATCCATCTTTGGAGCTGCCAGGGATTGTCTCTGCCAGACATGAGGGAAGCTTCTGGCAGCTTCTGCAGAAGGCACCCCTGTAAGCCTGCTTGGGAGGCATCCAGTATTTACACACATTGAAGAAGTGTTAGCCAGACTTCTCAGTGATGCTCACTGACAGAACAAGAGGCAACAGGCACAAACTAAAACCAGGATATTCCATTTGAGCCCAAAAAAATATGCATTTACAGTAAGGGCAGTCAAACACTGGCACAGGCTGGTCAGAGATACTGGAGATACTCAAAACTGGACAGGATCCTGGTCAACACTCTCTCTGACCCTGCTTCAGAAGGGGGACTAAACTAAATGAGCTCAGGAGGTCCTCATCAACCTAATGACTCTGTGATTCTTACTTCCTTATCCCTTGAAAGGGGATAGTTCTTTGATAGGAACTGACTTAGTAATTTTTTTCATTCAGACTGAAGGCCTCGTTTTCATTCAACAGCTCACATTTCCACACAGATCACTTGGGTCTTCACTCTAATCAAATTATTAAATGCTCTCAAACAACATATTTGAAATGGCCTTAGTTCATTAAGTCATGGTACAATTTAATTTAAGAGCATGCCATATATACAAATCAAGTAACACACTCTACTCTGAGCTGAGTCTTGGTCTCCTTTGAAAAATGTCTAAAACACAGTCTTACCTCTACACAGTGCAAGTTCCATTATATCCATATGCTGAAGATGTCTCACTGATATTTATATACTTGAGATACATCCGAAAGAACACTGTAACATGAAACTTTTGCATGAATATATGCAAAAGCTATGGCAATTTTATTTGTAATACATAGCTGTATATCTGCACAGACAGATAATAACATGTTCAAAATTACATACAGTAACATTGATTACTGACAGTTCAGCAATTCATCAAAGACATTATTTGATCTTTTAGCCTTTTTCAGTTCATTTCTCATTCTGCATCATTCAGGCTTGCCTACAGACATTAGGATCATAGAGAACTGAACAAAATAGAGGTCTTTTTCCTTGCATTAATTAGATTAAATCCAGATTAAATAAAAAATTACACTACCATGTTCCAGGACTTTTTCAGTATTTATCTAAGATTGGGGTTTGGGTTTTTTAAATAAAAACAATGCATTTTAAGACTCCTCAACTGATTTAAATGCATAATATATAGATAAACAGAACAGATTCTCACTTCCACTCTGATCTCCTATAGCTTCTATTTGATCTATCATGGGAGAACCTCAGAAGGTTTTTCTTTATAGAGAAAGAGACCACACATCTCAAATCAATGATCCTCAGAAAACACAAGAGGTATTTCTTGAAAGGGAGCAAAGAAGGGAAGAAAGGAGTGAGCTTTTGTAATACATTTCCATTGTTTAATCAGCAATAATGTGTATAAGAAGCAAAATCCAAATTTAATCTTCTAATAGTGAAATTTAAAGATATATGAATCCACAATTATAAGGAGATACATTTGATCAAGTCTTAAGAATTCAACTAGGACTTTTGCAAGGTTACACACAGATTGGTACTCTGATTCCTTCATTGCAGTGAAACAAATGGGAAATACTTTAAAATAATCACTGTGGATTACATCCACACAGAACAGTATTAAAGACCAAGGAGTCTTTAATCCTTTGTTTTTAATTACACAAATTATATAAGAAAAAAACAGGTTTAAGCCTTAAAAAGCAAACATTCTGTCATACAACAGTCACACATGCAAACAACATAAAAACACACCTCTAAAAATACTGGTATAAACTTAAACATGGATACCAGAAAACACTTTCTTTTTAATATAAATTTTACAAATGTCTTGTTGTTTTAAAACTACCCTGAAGTCACATTTCAGACCACTTCCAAAAAAAACATTCTTCCTGCTTGAATTTTTTTTCTTTACATTTATTTAAATGTTCATGGAAAGAGAAAACAATTTTACCTTCAGACTCAGGAAACAAGCCTGAAAATACTCTCTTCAATGTATTTTAAAAAGGGTATTTTAAACCACTCACCAGTTTGCCACCAGTGGTCCAAGACAGGTACCTTCAAGACTCTTTTCGACCATTCTAGCGTGTCCACATCACAGTGCTCACCAGCTACAAACATCGTTCTGAACCTTTAAATAAAAATAAAGTCTGTATCTTGATCTGGATGTGGAAAGGAAAACAAGATAATACAATACATATACAATACAATACAATAGATGTCTGGCCACTGTTCCAGATCAAGGGAAAAGACAAAGGAGTATTTTTACTTTTTGTATTATCTTTTCTACGAAGTAACAAGTAGAATATTTGCAGTATTATTTTAAGCTACTTAATACTTTATCATGTAAAAGAAACTTTATTTTCTGAATGCAAAGACCTTGAGAGACCAGAAGTAAGCAACTGTCAGTTGAAGTAAAAAATAATTAAATGCACTATACAGAGTAAGTAACTGGGTAGATATCTTCGTTGCATTGCAGTACAATCTCTCACAGCCAGATGCACGTCACTGACATTTTGTTTCACTGTAAGTGCATTTTGCATGAAGACAACTGCTGAACACAGGACTTCACTCTTGTCCTTCAAAAGTGCACACAAACTGCACTGATTTTGTAAAACCACTAGACTTGTGGCCACAAAAGGAGGGAACTCTTAGATATGGCAGGCATGACACATTTTTCACTTCGGAGGCATGTGATTTAGAAAGAGTGCAAGCTTGTCTTTCCATGGGAATGAAATCCAGAAAGCAAATTAGACGAACACCAAGAACATGTAAGACTTAGGGAAAAGTTAAGATATCTTGTTATCCCCTGAGCCAAAAGGAAAATTCCTCTCGTTTGACTTGCCAACCTTAATAATCAGATTTAATAATCTGTAGGCTCAAGATCAACTTTATGTTGTGACAAGAAGAAAAATTAGCTCTTTAGCAAACTTAAGGCACAAAAGCACCAAAAAGAGTATCAGAGCCACAAGTCTAAGCATATGAACCATGGAATTATTTTCTCCTCCCAAACAGTATAGCAAAACAAGGGAAGAAAATGGCTATGAAATGTCCCACTGAACAATTTTTTAAAAGCCCACTTAAAATTTCAAAGCATGTCAATCCACCTATTACTGCAATCATCTATCCCTGCAATGCACTTAATTGAGAAGTAAGGTCTTAAAGCCTGTCTGTTAAATAAATGTCCTCAGCTGTTCTGAAAATCTGCATTCCTAACATGAAATTCAGCACAATCAAGCTTTTAAGCCCTATATAGGAGTCCAGCAGAATGGTCTTCAAATATCACCTGACATATAGGGGACAGATCAATGTTCCTAAAGGTCCTGAAGCAATAAATATTGTTCAACACAGCACATACATTTTGGTGTCACTCCAAGTACAGAAGAAGCCATACCTCCAAACTATTTCCCAATACCTTAAATGTTCATGGTAATAATCTGAGTTTCACTTTTCCAAATTAAAAGATTGTGGAAGAATTTTGTTTTTAAATTCTGGAATGCAGACACCAGTTTGAAAGGGGAGGAGTAGTTTCTGGCAAAGAAAATCTTTATCTGCATGATATTAGATAAGACTTTTTTCCTAAAAATACAGCAATGTAGGTTCATTTGCATCTTTTAACATTAACTGGAAATAAATATATCTTACTAATTTTTAAGGCACCTGCAGACCACATACATACACACACATATATATATGGCTATTTGTTTATTTAGTTAAACATGTAAAATTTAAAATAAGTATTTTCACATCTTCTGATTTTTCTCCATTGATGTGTTTGTTCATTTCCCTCTCTGAACAGATTTCACCTTGAATATGAGAATCCAAGCACTGAAGGTTTTGATGACAGAGTCATGAGAGACAGAACACAACTGCAGCTCAGCTCCACAAAGGCTCTTCATGAGCACAATTCACGACTTCACCAGGAAGGGCTATGTATGATCAACAGCAGCACACAGTAGGGAGCAGCAGGCAGAAATGCATTACGTACTTCTGGGTCTTAATCGCACATCCTCTTAGCAGCATGTGTGAAATGTCAATTCTGTGAGAAAATATTTCCTTCTAACGTTTTGAATTTGCTACTTTAATTTCACATCCTTTTGTTCCTGCATTATGAGACAGATAATGGAAGTTTCTTATCTACTTTATATTCATTATTTCTGCACAGTTTTTACGTAGTCTCATATTTCTTTCTAAAGTCCATTATTATCCGGTATCAGATGAAAAACCTAGAATCTCTAAATGCTTTTGATATAAAATTGCAGAACAGTCTCAACTGAGCAAAAGTCAAGCAAGTAAAGTAGACTATGGGACACAAATGGCAAATTATTACTTGTACATTAAACTAAATGGCTGAGTCGTTGCCCCATTTCATGCAAAAACATTACTTGTCAGTAGTTTGGAAATTAGAACAATCCAGACAATCCAGCTCACAACAATTATGTCAATTATAGGATGAAGTGTGATTCCAAATATGGGAAGAGTTAATGGCTTGGTATTATGGAGCTACCTTCTGAAGAGGAGAATGGATTCAAAGAGCTGAACAGAATATGTTTAGGTAGATGAAGCTCATGGAATTTGGATGTTACTTGTTTTTCAAATACAACAGGCAGCAATGCTCAGCAGCACTGGATGTTATCAAAAGCTATGTCTTTAGATCTTTATAAATATATGGCTGAACAGGGCTTTTGACCTGTAGTACTAAAACTAAACATCTGGTTTACTGTTAAGCATGAGCTGTATTTAAGACATAGGTGACACTTCATGTCAAAAGCAAACAAATTTCAAGATTTGGCTCTAATAGACACAAGGAATTTAAAGCATACACACTAGAACCTTCAGAAACCTCATATATAATTTTGTGGAGTCCAGTGATGCCACAAACATCAGTTCTTAACAGAAATTTATTTATCTTACACCATTTCAAAAGAACTTATAATTTGCTTATAATTCAATTTACTCGTGTATATCAAATATCCCCTTATGTATGGAAGCTGGCATTGCCTACCACCTCTTCTCTTTATCAGTAACTGTCTTTTAACATGATTTTTTTTTTAAGTGACATTGACTGTTATCATTTATTTAACTTTTCAGAAAAAAAACTAGAACTTTTCAGAAAAAAAAATGCACCACAGTGGAAACCCCTTTCAGGACTGCATTACTGGACTGCAGTCTCTAAAGTAAGGATCCGTTTTAGTGTATGTAGCAGAAAGACATTTCAGAGATTCTTCACCATTTTCACTTTCTTCTAACAAAGAAGATAGCATCATAGATCAAGCAAATGAACTAAAAGTAAGACTGCTTACAAACTGATTCAGAGAGAATTCACTTGACCTTGAACAGAAAAGTCTATCCAAGTGACACCCAAACCCAAGTATTTTCCTGGAATGAAAATTTTAATCACCTAATAGACTTTCTTAACAAGTATGCCTACTAGATATTAAATGCTGCATTAGATGGTTTAGTAAAGAGACATCACATCCCACTGAACGACCTGATCCAAAGCTGAGTGAATTATGAGACAACTGAACTGCAGACAAGTGAAGAAGCTCATTTGATATGACTGAATAGGAATGATGAAAAACCTCTCTACATCTGTGGTAACTGATACTGCAAGGAGACTCTTATCTAGAATTCTCATTTGACCAGAGAATGTGACAACTTACAGAGCAGGTTAGCAGATTCCCCATTAAATGAATACTCTCAAGACAAAGTAATTGCCTAAGAAATGCCAAGGAACAGCAATTAAATCTTCTAGTGTCTGAACCACATTCTTGTCAATAAACGTCATAGGACAACAGCGCATTAGTGTCTCAAATGAGCTTGTTTCTTATTTCAAGGAGGAGTAAGGATTGATGATAGCAGTCAAAACAGACGGAAGAAAGTAATGATAAATGTGGAATGAATACCTCAGGAATAAATCCAGCTTACTAATAATAAACTTTCCTGAGCAATTAAGAATGTGGAAGTCTAATGAAGCTGCATTCCCCTTCTCTTTGAACAAGGGTGATAATAGATGTTCTTGTGACTGAATACTGCCTATACAGTCTGACACAGTCCCCGTTTGTTGCTGAGCAAATCACTCAACTTCAAGATTAGCTGTGGTCCAAACCCACATATTTTTCATTTTTAGAATGTTTACCATAACATACAGAAACTTGGTCTGTAGAAGTATTAAAAACTCACAGTTCCAAGTTACTGTGAGAAGCATTTCATAAAATAATGCTAGTACCTCATTTTAACCACATAATACTTCAATCTTTGAAACAGTGGTATTTCAGTGGCTCAGACTAGATACTCAAAACTAACAGAAAACTTTGACCTTAATCACTCTGTGCCTCAGCTTCCCATCTGCAAAATACAGATAATACCACTCTCTCACCTCACGGGATTTACGAGGATGAACTCAGTAAAGACTTTGAAGCATACTGACAGTATAGTGATAAACACTTTGAAAGCAGTACAAGACAGCAAATAGCTCTTTGGACACATAATCATAAACAATAACAAAGTTTTGGGGAAGCAACTGAAACATTGACTAATTCTGATTAAACAAACACTAAAGATCCTGTGCACTTAACAAAATGAGAGGTCATGTGGAAAAAGTATGGGATGACAATCTTAAAACTGTATTACAGAGGCAGGAAAGTAAAAGATGGCAGAGGGATTTTAAAAGTAAAAGTTCTTAATATTAGACTCAGACTTTTTAAAAGCTTTCATCTCCTCAAAACTATCCGTAGAAATTTACAATCAAATAAGTGTACATCTCAATTTTCAAGAACAGATTAAAATGGTACTCTACAAAGGTGGGCAAAATCCCAGTTAGTCTGTTATTCTTAGCTCATGTAGCCTGTTTCTGGAAAAAACTGCTTCCAGTGTATCCTTACTTCACCTTTTCAGCAAGTACTGCTTCCCCAAGGCTGCCTCAGGGTCCTGCTGACGGATTGCTCTAATTGCAGTTGGTGAAGTAAAAAAGGCAACTACTTCATGCTCTGCTAGCACACGGAAATAGGCACCAGCATCTGGCGTTCCCACAGGCTTCCCCTATGGAGAGAATAATTTAAAATGTCACAGGATAAAAATACCTCATAATTCCTTGACAGTTCAAGGCTTCAACACATAACAGTAGTGGTAGCACAGCAACAGGAGTAATTTCAAGCAAGACTTCAAAGGACGCTTTGTTAAAAATAATAATACTGTGAGTGTATTCACTTGTAGAAATAAATTCATTTTGGGAACCATCCCTTACATGAACACAGCACATACTAGTTACTACTTAGAAAATTAGGACAAATGGACATGCAAATGAGAAAATGGACACAAAGATATGTCATTGCACTGGCAGCAGAGAGAGACATGTCAGTATCTATCCTGAGATGCAGTTCAGAAAACACCCACAATCCCTCCAAACAAGGAGTCTCTGGACACAGTGGCACTGCAGCTATATTCCCAGCACAGATAGCTTTTTCTTACCTAGACATTTTTCTCAAATATGGAAAAATTCCCACTTAGCTGGTTACAGCTGGCTTTCTGGAACTTTCATGCTACCCTACATGAAGCCTAGAGAGATCCTGAAGGGCTCCTATTCCATTTTAGTGTACTACCAGTCTGTGATCTGGTTTGGGGTTGGGTTTTTCTTCAGCTAAGGGGCCTAGTCAAGAGAATTGTAAATAGAAGTAATCTTTTATGACAAATTGTTCAACGGTAAGTAATCCTAATAAAAATCAAGAAGACTTTTCTGTGGTGTTGAAAATACAAAAAGCAATTAGCACAGAATTATACAGTCACAATCTTACTGTATGTGAAATTACCCCAGTGCATGAACTGCTCTATACATACTCTGAAATTAAAAAGTGATGTTAACATAGAATGAGTTTTAGTTCCACAGGTATCACCATAACATTTTCACTGGAAAGGCCACATTTAGAAGGTGAACTTCGACAGAGCACGCAAGACAAGAGTCACAGACTTCTCCTACTGCATCCAGCTGGGCCTGAACACTAGCAAGAGCACTAGTGAACCATTAACCAGGTTCAAAGAACACAGAACAGCCAAGGCTGCATATGTACCAGTGATTTTGCAGCCCTATGATTAGATACTGCTCCTGGTGAGAGACATTCTGAAAAAGAGGAGCACCATAAAAGATTTTTTTTAAAAAGAAAAAACAGAATGCACAATTGAAAAGCCAGTTTTAAAAAGGATTAAGCAGGCAGTAGGAAACAAATGGAGAGAAAATAAATGAAAAAGAATAGTTCCTAGCCCAAGTAGCCCAATATTTCCTAGCCCAACACCAAAACCCCTCTTTTTGCAATTAGCCTATCCTTAATTACAAAAAAGAAATGCAAAATGATGCTTGCTGAACAAGTGAGTCATTTTTCCTGTCAGATAACACACAATACCCAAAGAAAAGTCTTTCAGCAGACTACCTTGAAGCACCACCCTAGCAGACCTTTTCATCACAGCTTTCATGTGTTTAGCAGTATTTGTTCATGAACTCGTTTGTTCAAGTTGATGCTCTCTCCCTGTAATTTTCACTATACCTGCAGATCTGTAGGCACCTGGTTAAGAGTTCAAGACCACATCATTAAGCAAATAAAACACAAACAGTAAAAAGAGGAGAAAATTCACCTGACAGTTGATAGGGAATAAAACCCAGAGAATAAGATATTCATTTAGGAAAAAAAAAATCTCACACAGGTGTAAAATATTCTTATTGAGTCTGCAGAAAAACTTCCCAAGTGCCTTGGAAGCTGTTCAGAGTTTAGCAAATGCATAAACAAAAATGGACGTAATGTGTCAGACTGAAATGGTTAATGGCTCAAACATTTTTAAGATCACTGAAGGACTTTGTCCACTATAGTAAAATGTGCAAAGCAGCTCATCAGTGACCACCAAAGTCCATCCCTCCAAATATGCCTCCCAATGGGAATTCAGAATGAGTTCATCCACCTGACAGGGTACTTGAGAGAAGATAAAGGTGGCACTAATGTCCAGTTACCTCAGATCTAAGGACAAGTAAACAGGGCTGGGAAAGAAGAATGCATTCAAGAGGGAGGAGGTGAGTTTTTGGGAGTATGATGGCAAAACCTCTGGTCCACAGAAGACAGAGTGAGTGGACGTCTACCACCATGAGACAATAATGTGAGAGGTGGCTCTCATGTCTTAGAAGGCGTCATAAACTATCAAAGACCCCCAAAGGTCCCCAGACTCATTCCTCAGGCCTTCTACCAGAGGACTGCAAGTGATTGAAAGTTTTGCAACAGATTCAGGTGCATAAGACAGTGTAAAACTCCCTCACAGGGGAGATGCTTGGGCATTCCCATGTACACCTGAATGTATATTAACACCCACTGAATTCTATGTTTCATGGGACCCCCACCACAGAGAAGATCTGAAGAAGAGGACGAACAGGACGCCACTGGATCCACAGGGATGGTGACTACCTTTCCCACTAATCTGTCTCTCCTTCTGTCCCCCCTCCTCTTTTTCATATTTCTTTCTATTTCTCTCTACCTCACATTTACTGATAAATAAAATCCATACTATTGACTTTGGCATATGGTCTTATTTGCACCTTAATTAATCTCCCTAATAATCAGATTCTAACACATATACAAACCATATCTGAGACAGTGCAAATTAATTTTAGACCCCAAAAATCTACAAATAAAATTGCCAGAGAGAGTAGTCATTTATTATACAAAAATTTTAAGAAGTACTACCATATTCCACGAAGGCTCATTACCACATGCAATTTTTCTTTTTAAAAGTTAGCAATATAAACAGTAAACCACAGGGTAATTGAATTCAGAATGTGCTGACAGACTTTTGAGTGAATTGGGGACTGAGCAAAGGAGATTCTTCCACTGGATTTCTGCAGGGATCAGTTCCAGACCTGTTGCTATTCAGTATTTGCATCAATACTGGAGACAAAAATTGATTTTTAAAAGTTACTGGCAATGATATCTACAGTTGACAGGAAATGAGAGCACAGTAAACAGGAACAGGACAGTTAGAAAGAGAGTGATTTGTCTCACCTAATTTAAAAGAGAAAAGTAAGAATAGACAATTCATGTATCAGCTAGGAAGATTCCCACAGAAACGACCTACCAAGAAACTGTGAGACAGACAAACAGACAGGAACATCTTTCTGAAAGCACTTAGATTTAGCATGCAATTTATGAGATGTCAAACAGACATTCTGAGGCAAAATGTGCTGATGATTTATGATTTCATACATGATTATCAAAAAAGATTCACAGACACCAAGAATTATCAAGGGGATAGGAAAGTTCTTGTATGGAGAAAGTGAGAAAACGCCAGGATAGATTACTTGAGGAAAGAGACACAGAAGAAGAGCTATAATAAAATGTCCAACAGTGCAGGAGTAAGAGAGCATCAATTCCTTTTCTGTCTGACCCTTAACAACAATGGGTTCTTCAATTACCACTAAATCCAAAATTACCAGGAAATTCTCTCGATTTAGAAAACGTTGTTCATGGAACTCATTGCCACTAAAACCTGCTGATGTCAAAGCACACACAAAATCCTGATGTATAAGGATTTGAATGTGCTCGCAGTGGCATTCATCCTTCTGATGGTGACCCTGTTGCCAAAGCTCCACTAAAGACTTGACATATCCTACTGAATTGGCTCCACAATCAATATGGGTGATGGCAAAGTGATCCCTGCCAGACTTCAGAGACAGTGTTTGCTTTGTAAGCTGATGATACTGGCTTACAAAAACAGCAAGAAAGCTGGATTCTCCAAGAACTGTGCCAAAGAAGAGTATTTTCAAACCTGTTGCTCTTATGTATCCTGCAAATCTGCTGCAGCTACAGGACTCCAGAGAGCCTTGTGAGAGACTCCAGGCACACAGATTTCTTGCTACAACTCTATGTGGGACAGTAGCTCCTTCTCTGACCTAGATGACTCAAATGAAGTCCTTCATGCCTGATTCTTGACAAGTGTGTGTATCCTCTTCCTTACCCTAGCTCCACTTCAAAGTCCCAAACACTGGAACTACAATGTTGCCTTTTTTCCTGACATCACAGGACCACAAGTAGTAACTAGACTTTCTCTTCATACTGCCCTGTTGCTTACAGCTTGAAACCCCATTAGCAAGAGCAACCCATTGTGGGCTTTGAGACTTCAGGTAGCTTATTTGTTGCTGAAGTTTGTCATGTTTGTCAAGTTTGTCAAATTTGTCAAGTTTGTCAAGTTTGTCAGAGAAAAACAACACAGGACAGATTATTTAAAATGAACAAACCAAAACAAAAAATACACTTGCTTTCGTATTTAAAAAAATTCATCATTACTTTCACAATCCTGGCAATAGTGTAAGAGCAAGTGAAAAAAAAACCCTAAAAGCATAGTTTCCATAGTAATTGTTAAAATGAGAAATTGTCACCTAAGTAATTTTAAAATAAACAAAACACTTGAAGTAGTGAGGGTATGGAGTCAGCACAGTTTACATTCAATAGTGGTTGTCCACAAGCAAAAGGAATGTGATGTTCTTTCCCCATGGCTACACAGCACACTGATACTCCCTAACCCAAAATATATCATTAGGATTTAGGAGATTTGACTAAAGATTTCTGAATATTTACTATTAATACAGTCTTCTGAGCAGAGGAAAAATTATGCTTTTTTTTCTTCATAAATATTACTTTTATTCCTGTGTGTACAGACACATTCCTTTTCTGCCCGTTATTAACCCTCAAAAAGATGACAAGTCATGAACACTGAAGCCTTGATTAGTGGCATCTTGGAGAAGAAAAGTAGGAAATGTACTATTTCTGTTTAATAATGATCTCATCAAGAGCAAAAAATCCCAAAGCAGGTATGTAGTCAATCTGATATTAACTCTATGCATATTTTCTTTATTGTTCACTGTTTAAAAAGTAGGATATTTACTCCTTTTGTTTTACAACAGTTTAAACTCAGAAGTACCTTTACAATGACAATAACCACGTTGATCCCCATGCAACTCACCTAGACATAAAACTTCACTGTAAGACGACTATGCAACAGAAAAAGCTGAAGGACTCCTTACTTCATTTCCTATTCCTTCTTGGCTTACTCTACACCTGCTAAAATGAAAACCTCTTCTTTGCAGTGATTCTCCTCTGACAATTCATGCAACCATTTTAATGTGGCCTAGCACATCATTAGTGGTCAAAAACAGCCACTATAAAACTACTGAAGTCTTACTATTATCTCCAAGCACTTGCCAATTTTCTTACACTGCTTTCCTCTTCTGCCTAACTATTGCAGTGGTGCTGAGTTAATCCCCTTAGAATGAAGAATCTAATTACATCTATCAGGCACTTAAACATTAATTAGACTATAGTCATTTAATACTCAAGCTAATACAATATTTGAGTCTACAAATGTGCATTTCTGCTACTGGGTGAAGTTTTTGAACTTTCTTATTCAGAAAAATCAACAAAAAATTCTGAAAAATTAACAACGTAAGGCATCATGATTACTTTTTTGAGCAGCAAAGTAAGGATGCCGCAGGCCATCCTAATTGCACTAGTCTCCTCTCCATGCCACTAGGTTTTATCCCCTGAAGGAATGGACTGAGCCCCAATGGACTGGACTCAGTCATCTGAGTCTTGGGTTCAGTTTCCTTGACTGGTAGAGAGGAAAGAAGAGACAACTCTCCTTATAAGTTCTCCTTAAGACAGCTCTTAATTTCATCCAACTAAGATTCAGTATGTATTTTTCATCACAAGACACGTAAAACACAACACACTCTCCTAATTCTGAAAACAGTCTAATCAATAAGACAGGTACACTCCACCATCTGCCATTTCTAGTTCTGTTGTTTCACAGTTCCTCACATCACTAACCATCACCCTCTACACAAGTGTAGACAAGCTTGCTGGACTGTGAAGTAAGTTTCCCTTAAAAATTACTGTAACAGGTGGAGAGTATAAGCACTGAAGACACATACACAATTTAAGTATCTGTGGCATGAAGAATAGACAGGCTTATGCCTGGACCATCTGGACCATCAGTTGGAGGGGATTTTTTAGACTGGATCATACCTCATACAAAACTGTAGTATTACCATGAAGGAGAGGTCCATAGCAAATGTAGGAATGACCAACAACCCATCCTAAATCAGAAGCTGCCCACCATACCTAAAATGAAATATAAACAAAATTATAGTTAAGAGTTATAATAGGCATTCAAAAACATTTACATGACATCTAAACAGAATTACCTCACCAGGTTTGAGGCCATATACAGCTGACATGGTCCAGTTTAACATAACTGCATAGCCACCAGTTGGTCTCACAACACCCTGAATGAGAAAATTTAACTATTTAAGTGTTTAGGATTAAGATGTGAAGGATACAATCATATTGCTGTCTTCAGTTAAATGTTAAGGTTTTAACAGCAATGGAATTAAAGCTGTCCAACTCCAATAATGTAAATACTTCTCATTTAAGAAATGGATCTATTCCAACAAGAACATACTAAGACTTCCACTAAAGCAGTAAGTTTAGAAAACAAAAACCAAACATACAATAAAACAATCATTCAGAAGATAGCTAAAAAAGCTAGAATTCTCTCATAGTAGTTGGATATACAAATACTCAGTCAATATGTGCTAACAAAAAATAAGATATTAAGTATTTACCTCACTTAAACTGTACCATCTAAATGCTAGGCATATTTTAAACTCATTGCCTATTCTATCTGTATCATCTTTGCACCTGCAAAGTAGTTGATCCCTGAAAACACTGGGGTGAATTATTCCCTGAAATGTCCTTCTTGCCCTGACTCTTTTTAAAGATGTCAGAAAATTGGCTTAAACAAATGTATATTCTTGAAAGTTTATTATCTAGCCTGAAGCACATATATGAATGCTAAATTAACACTACCCATTCTTCAGCCAAAAGAGGGATTTGAAAATTAGAATGAGAGATTATCAACAACACCATGCACCTTGGTAAGCCAAAACCCAGCTCTGGAACATCATTAACAGGAAACTTTTGGACATATTTTGCAATATTAGTATGGTCAATATATATTTCATCACCTTCTAACAGATTATTCCTAGAAGAAAGGATTAAGTAAAATACGTCCTAGTGTCCTGAACTAAAATTCAAATGAAATCCACTGGACTAAACAAATATGCACTGCGCAGACATTACAATCAGTCTGTCTGTGCTGGGCATTCTCTTGATGTACTTAATAGAATAGAATAGGCACTTTCAGGCCTCATCCAAGAAATGAGGGACTGCAGCGATACATTAATTCATTAAAATGGAGATTGCTAAGGCAGAGAATGGTTCACAGACACTTCACCAATTTCAGACAGCAGATTGCTTTTTTCAACTCAGCTTCAAACTTAGCCTCTGGTCTGAGATCAACAGAAGTTTTTTTAGGAAGGTCATAACTAAGTAGTTTTACCTTCATGACCATTTAAATTAAGTTAATTTAAATAAAGTTATTTTATTCACTGAGAGTTACTTATTCTAGCTTACTGCTAGTTGAAAATCTCTCTCTTGTAAGGGTGATTGATTCAAAGTATCTGTCTTTTTCTTTGCAGAGACAACACAGTAAAGTCAACTTCTGAGAACTATTACCTCTGAGATACTCTACTGATACATCTGTTGTACCAAAGGATCTTACCTTGGGTTTTTGACAATATAACTGTACAATTTAGGATATCTATGTTGCTTTCAAGGGCCCACATCAAAGGTAAAAGTAGAAGGCATTTTTCTCAGCAAAACTGATGTTTGTTTTCCCTTGCATCCTAAGAGATTCTGAACTTTATAGGTAACACCATTAAATAATTTTTTAGCAGTAGAATTGTTCTCTCCAGAGTGTGTGAATCTGTCAGAATCAGTGGTGGTAAGACTATCGCCAGAAAATTATGTTCAGCTTCCACATTGTAAAAGAGTATTGTAAGTACCAAGCAAACACTCAGAGAGTTCACTTTTAAAATATAATCCTTCAAAAATACTTCAAAAATCCATTAAAACTAATTTACATTCACAAGCAAACATTTTCAAAGAACAGTCTTTGTTGATTTTCACTTAATCTAAACTTCTATTTTCAGGGTATAATGTACTCAAATTGTGGAGTAACACAAGCGTTCAGAACATGCTTTATTTCATTTAATCTTTAATGTCAATCACCATGTCTTATCTACAAGAAAACTAGCTAATACATAAATATAGAACAAGATTAGTCAGCAATAAATGCTATCACACAAGTGATATGTTAACTGTTCTTGTCATTAAGCAACTATACTATGCTTATCTAAGAAAGTTAGAATACAGATAGTACTGAATAAAAGACATTCTGCTATCCTCAAAAGTTTATTTTGTGCAAACATTTGAATAAAATGCATCTTATCTTTATATTACTACTATTTAAATTAAAAAATGTGATTTATTCCTAGACACAACCCTTAAAACAGTGAAATGTGAATAAATGAAATTAAACCCTTTCTAGCAATTTTTTATCATTTATAGCACTGTGCTCTGGAAAACATTTTCAACCTTTTCAATTAAATATTTTTTCAAGGGGAACTGCAAATAGTTGGTCACAGACACTTAGACTACTGATAGTCCTTTACCTTGGGCAAACCTGTTGTTCCAGATGTATACAGAATATAAAGTGGATGGTCTGAGGGAACAGAGACACATTTTGAACACTGTGCTTTTGCAAGCTCTTCTTCCCAGTCAAGATCACGACCTTTGGTAAGAGGAAAATGGCCCTGCCCATTGAAAAATAAGAAAATTGTCAAAAGAAAACCACGTGGAATAAACGGAATTCACTCAAAAAACATGTACTACTCAAAATTTTTATACAGTATTATTCAATTTTCTGTAATCTCTCTACTGCATTTGTTCTATTCAGTACTTAAATCCTATGAATATAATGCTCGCCCTTAAAATTAGAAAACAAACTACAATAGATATAGTTAAATATTTCTAGCAAATAAATAAAAGCACAAGCACTGCACAAACATGTGAAAGTTAACATAAAGGCACTAAAACTGTACACCCACCAAATTAGGTCGTTGGTAAACGAGAACTTTATCAGGTTTGCTCTGTACCCTTGACAGGGCTGCTTCTAGGAGAGATATGTATTCCACTTTCCTTTTCGGTTCTACTCCAAAACTTGCTGTTACAATAAGTTTGGGCTAAAAAAACAAGATTATTAATATGTACATTTGCGATGTATTTTAGACATGTAACCTAATAACATTTTCCATTAAATTCAATATATACTGTTTATCTTTGCATGTTTAGAAACAGGAGTTTAGATCAGTTTTCTAGAGTAAATCAAACATGTGTAATCTTGCTGTCCATCCATCTACTTTTTGTTTGGAAGAACATTAATACCTTCTGACTCTTCACTATTTTCAAACACATTTGAGGAAGAAATCAACAGTATTAACTTATTATTAGCTGCACTAATATAATGGACATGTGAGAAATCCCCTGTCCATCTTAGCTCCTCCACTAATGAAAAGTGGTGCAGTGATGTCAACAGTTAGCTGTTTTGCCTTCTACCTAATGCTTCCAATTTCATATTTCAATACTAGATGAAGAACTCTGCTGGCTTTTTCACAGCCTGCAAAAAAAGGCACAGGACAGAAAACAGAAGAAAGAGGGAAAAGAAGGCAAACAAGAGACGGTAGGAAACTAGAAATACAAGAAGGGAACAAGCTAAAGTCATAAGGGACAAGAGAGAAATAAGGCTAGAGTTTTTCAAGAGATGGTTGAAGGACTGATGGTGCAAAATTATTAGAAGTCAGATTTGTATAGTTTTGGGGCTTTTTAGACTAATATCTATTTCCAAATGGGAATTTCATATCTTTGTCAATAAATTAACCACAGCTTTTATGTAAGACTTCCTAAGTGAAGAAATCTGCATACAAGCCTTTTTGACTTAGCTCCGAAGAGCAGTATTTTTATTTTTTGTTTTTCAGGGGACAAACGGTAGCACCACAGAAATTATGTGTTAGAACATATTTTACTTGGAAAAGAACGAGTCTTCAATCTCCATTGTTTTGAAGTTTTAGAAGCTTATTTATCATATGGCACTCAGTTTGATCAAGCTAGTTTACTAATTGTATGCATTAGCATAAATCTCATTAAGTAGGCATAAAGCAAAATGTCACAGTTAAAGCTAAATTAAATTCAGCAGAGAAAGCACAAATAAACTGTTTTCTTATGCAATAATAAAATGTTTCCTGTCCAAATCTGTCATTCAAGAAAGATCCCTAATTGATATGTATTCAAAATAAATATTTTGGATAAGCTTTAAAATTTCATCATTGATTATCCTTTTTGGAATGCACTGATTTAATAGAATATGATACAATACAATGTAGTTAAGTTGAAAATTCATTGGGAGGCCACCCTGAAGTTAGATTGTTATAAATACAAGACAGACAGTTCTAGTCAAGTGTTAAGATGAAATACTCTTGTTATCACTAGCTTTATAATAATTTGTAAATGATGCCTTCTGTGCTCATCAACTGCTTTGTATGTAGTAAGGACAACTAAAATAACCAATATTAAATTAATTAAGGTGATGTACTACCAAAGTGAAGAAGCATCATGGATCATTCTGGGCAAATCAAAGGCCCACTACTGGTCTTAACTGCTCTTTTCTTCTCTCTGCCTAATGACATTATTTCCCCTGCACCTCTGCTCCCATATTGCTCTCATACATCCATTTCCCACCTCTGAAGAAAAACCAGGGAGAGTTCAAGGGTCTGTTGGAGAAGAAATGACAGGGATAGTGAGCTATAGAAAAAAAACAACAACATTATGGAGTAGAAATGAAATAATGCTCAATAGTACAAGATGTTGGTGCAAGACCAACACTTTTATTCTGTTGTAAAGACTCCTCCTACAAATTCTTCTATACTCTCTAATACTCCTCAAGTGATGCAGCTGACACTCCTACACGAGGGAGGATGCCATCCAGAGGGACATGGACAAGCTCAAGGACGAGGCCCAGGACAATTGAATGAGCTTCAACAGGGCCAAATGCAATGTCCTGCACCTGTGCCAGGCCAAGTCCCCCAAAAATCAATGCACTCCGAGGAATGAAGGGATTGAGAGCAGCCTTGCCAAGAAGGACTTGGGCATACAGGTGGATGAAAAGCTGGACATGAGCAATGCCTGCTGCAATAGGACAAAGGGGTAATGGTATTAAACTATAAGAGGGTATATTTAAACTAGATATAAGGAACAAATTCTTTGCAATGAGGGTGGTGAAACTCTGGTACAGGTTGCTCAGGAGAGAGATGATACATGCTCCACACCTGGGATCACTCAAAGTCACATTTGACAGGGCTCTGAGCAGCCTGACCTAACTGAAGGTGCTGTGCTCACTGCAGGGAAGTCAGACTAGATGACCTTTAAAGGTCCCTTCCAACTGTTCCATGATTGTATGAACCTACCTCTTGTTTTGATATTACAAATTATATGTTCCCAGACTCAAGTGAAAGGAAAGATGACAAAAAATCCTGTTCTCGTATTCTGTACCACTTCATCACAACTCACTGCGGAATGTAACTGCCAACACCTGACACAAGTAGAAATTATCGGCTGCAGGACTTTGCAGCATTCCCAGACCTATTTAAAATTCAAGATCAATTATGGTAAGTTGGCCAAGTGTACCTTTTCATACTCACTACAAAGTGATTGTTATTTTTTTACTCAGACATTCCAATAGAGTATGAAGTTTTATATTTCTTCCACAAGAGCATCTTGCAACCAGATTTCCACTGCACATCTTTACATTTTCTAATTAATTTTACCAACATCAGGTCCTGTACTGCAGTATCTAAACCAATTCACATAAAAACCTCATGAAAAGGCTAGGTTATTGTGCAACTGCTTTATTTATTCAGTATTTTTACTGTCTATCACAGGTACTCACAGGTAGCCTCAGCAGTGTGCAATTCACATATCATGAAAACTTTACCACACTGAAAATTGGAGCATATTTTGAAATTTAGATTGAGGATGTACCTCTCCTTACTCACATTTTCATCATACATCAGATGGACCAAAAATCCATAATACCGCCTTTTAAAGAAACCAAAAGGCAATGTAAATTAACACTTAGTCCATGGTTTACAGCTAATAATTATATAGCTAACCCTTCAAAAGAATTGCTATGTGACCTTGGGTAGAAAACTTCCCCTCTTTTCATTTTCATGCATGAAACAAAGATTATGATTATCATGCTCTCTGCCTTTTTTTTCCTTAGGGAAAAACCACTGGGATTAATTAGTTAATAATTGCAAAATATTCTAAAAGTAAACATGCTAGATGATTTGTATAGTAGCAACCTTCATTTTTAAAGCCTATAATTTTTTCTTCTACATTATTTTTTACCTAATTATAGCTTGTTAAAAAAAATGGGGAAGTGGGAAGAAAGACAGGGAAAACTAGAGAGCTGTTGTTGGCCTTTTTTCATCCAACAATCCAACAATCATTTTGGCCATTTTATTAACATCTTTGTTAAAGCATCAAGGAGAGGAGTGGAAATGCATTCAACTCTCTATTTCCAGATATTTATAAAACTGAAGCTTCAGTCATCTGAAAAGCACTTCTGCACACAGAAATCTAAGTGAAAGTTCCACAAATCTTGGACACTTGAATCCTACACAAAATCCTGTTTTGGTTTATACATCTAAGCAACGTCTAAGAATGATTCAATGATAAGACAGAGAGTCTTATACCACAAAGAGTCTGAATGCTTCACGTAACTGATTAAGGTGACAAATACTCTACCTTGTTCACTAGTAGAACACAAGAACAGGTCATTCCACTGTTAGCTGGTTTAAAACTAATGCATACACAAGCTACTAATATGCCTATATAAGGTATTAAGAATAGTAAAGTACTATTTTCATTTCAGTAACATAGACATCATAATACTTTATAAACAAGCTCAACTTATGCCAAACACAGAAGCCTTTAAAATATTTACCTCTATTGATCATGTAATCTGCACAGTCACTTATTTAGAACAATGGTTTCCATATCTGTCCTGCTTTGTGTAGAAATTAATTGAAGCAGAATTACAGCTTGCTCTTGTTCCAACCAGGACAGGGTTATTTTTGGTAATAGCCAGGAGGGGCATGGCCAGGACCCAGAGGTTGTTGTACAGAACCTCAAGCCATACACAAGGTAGGAAGGGGGATGGCTCCTTTCCAGATGGTGTGGTGGAGTAGTGCAGGTTCTGCATGGTATGGATCATTCACTTCTCTTGTACACTCTGCTATGAATGTTGTTGCTGAAACTGTTCTTTTATTTCATTGCTGTTTCTAGCAATATTCTTACCTAAACCTGATCTTTACCTTTTAGGCCTCCAGTTCTTCACTCCATGCCCACCACAGGGATGAGGAGGGAGAAGGGGGATCAAGCAAGCAACACACTGGAGTGTTTCAATGAGAACAATAAATTGGGGTATACCATTTCTAAATGACAACACAGCTAAAAAAATATACCATCCAACCGTCTAAACGGTTGTATACCGTCTAAACATCAGATGAAGACAATGAAATCACTTAGGGTTGGCAGAAATTGCCTCATACACTTGATGAAAATGCTGAACCAGAAGTGAATATAAAGGAAATGCTTTGTAGAAAAAGATTGAAAAACATGAGAAGAAAGCACACTCTATATAAACAACGGTGTGTTAAACCCCTGCTTTTGTAAAAGGGGTCAAAACTGCTCACTTGGTGTCTGCTCTACAAGTATCAACCTCAGCACAGACATAGTACTTTGTTCATGTTACAACAATAGGTATTATAAACAAATTGCAATTGTGTACCACTCAAAGAGAAATGTTATCCTGTTCTGGGAAAAAATCCAAACAACAGGTTTTTCACATTGACTGACAGGAGTAACTAATGCAATGGTGTTTGTTGCTCCAAACAGGTCATTACCTTTGCATGATCAATGCGAACCGCAAGTTCTTTAGATGCAAATCCACCAAAAATCAGGCTATGGATGGCTCCTATTCTCGCACAAGCCAGCATGCAGTACACTGTCTGTGGAATCATGGGCATGTAGATGACCACACGATCTCCTTTCTTCACACCATGTTTGCTCATGACATCAGCTAACCTGGAGACCTGTACTGACAGAACACTTATATTTAAAGTTTCTCCATATCTGCTGCTGCAGACAGCAACAGCAACAATTTTCATACAGTCAGCAGACACACAACATCAAAGAGACAAGCCAGTATGATAAAGAAAGTTGATGAATTATAATCAAGGTTCAATAAATTTAAGACAATTTCCTTTTTACAAAAAACCCACTACTATATTTTTCTTTTGTAAAATAGAAATGGAAGGACACTAATTACTGAAGTCAGTACAGCCAAAAAAAATCAATAGCAATGTCTAGCAAATTTTTAAATGTGTTTACTAGTCATTCTTTTATTCAGGTAGCAGTTGATATTTCTCAATTTTAGATCTTAAGAATGAATATAAACAGGTCATTTCATAATATAAGTTCTGTCCTAACTAGCTAACTTTGAAACACAAATCAATATGGAGTAGTATTTTCTTTACTGCAGAGTCATAAATACTCAGAATCTGAGACAAGAGACTTTATAGGTAAACACAAATTCAGAGAAATATCTAGATGTAAAATTCATTTTTGCTCTCATTGTTAGATTTTCAATTTTGCTATTCAGAAGACTAAAAGAGAGACTATGTACAGCAGCAAAGGACTGGAACTCAATTTCTTGCAATAGACTGATCAGCAGCACTGCCTCTGTAACACCATGAGAAAATATTTGTTACTTTGACAGTACACAATATTTGGTCACAAAAGTACTACTGAATATTTCATCAGTATTTATCACATCGTAAGTTAGATTATAGTGAGCATAGGAGCCTGTGAAAAGCACTGTGAACTTGTCCCAATCTGCATGTTGTGGCATGACAATGCAGCATCTTCTGATGTTTTATTTATATAATTTAAAAATTGGAGTTTTCTGGTTTTAAAAAGTAACTACATTCAGTCCTAGAATCCTCATAAATATATTGAAAAGGACGTCAACTGCTTGGTATGCAGTAAGGACATGTAAAAATAACCAAAAACCAATACTAAATCAACTATGATGTACTTAGCCAAGTGAAGAAGCATCATGGATCACTCTGTGCAAATCAAAGGCCCACTACTGGTTTTAACTGCTCTCTTCTAGTGTTTTACCTCTCTACCTAATGGCATTATTTCCTGCATCTCTGCTCCCATATTCCTTTTACATATCTATTTCCCACCTCTCTGTTTCTCTCTTCAGCAGAAATACGTGCTCAGATTTTCAGTAACCTGAGACAGCAACATCCAGAAGCTCCAGGAGCATCTGCACTGTCTTTGTATTAAATTCACAGCTCATCCACAACCAAACAGCACATTTCTACATTCTTTCTGAGGATTTAAGATTATGGAAACACAGAAGCCCCAAGCAGGCACTCATTTTCTGTAAGCATTGCATAAATCTGTGCTGTTATTTTCAGCCACAAGAAAGAACATGTTTGTAAGGCAAAGTCATCATCACACCAAGCTGAAAACTCACACAAACTAAGGTATCTATATGATTTGTATGGAACAGATCTCTTATCTTAAATATTACCGATTTTCAAGAGAAAATATCTTTAAAGCTAGACTTATTAATACCCAGCAAGATCATATAAAACTGATATACATGATCAAAACTCAACAAAAGCCAAAGACTGGACACGTACAAAGCCAGCATTTATTGCCATACCACCAGCATTTACAGTAATTTCTAGGTATAATTAGTGAAAGTAATTGTAAATAAAGATAACAACTCTACTTCCAAAGGTAAATTACCTTTCTGTACTTTCTAATGTGAAAACATAAAAACCTTCCAGACAGAAGGGCCACCAACACTCTTGTGACAGCCTAACATAGGGGCAGGTCACGTAGCTTTCTTTGGAGTTCCCCCAGTTAAATTTCATTTAGGCTTACACTCAATTATGTGCAGCAATAGCCAAGGTACAGATTTCATTTCTGTTTTTCATTTCATATTTTTTTTCATCACAGCAACTGTCAAGAGACTTAACTAATGCTGTGCTTAACCTTTTAATTAAGATCTGTAAGGGGAAAAAAATGAAATCAAATACAGACGAGTTAAAAATTGAACCAACCAAGGAAAAAAACTACTAAACTGTAGAAGAAAAAGAGGAAATAGAGGCATTTCAAAATGTATTGGATGCAGAATAAGTTGGCAAAGGTCATAAAGGTTATAAATCAATATTGAGCACAGCAAAAGGAGTAAACTAGTGAGATAGATCATTCTACATCTCTGGTATCTACCAACTGTGCAATATTTATGGCCCTTCTTTCTCATTAACATGGTTATTCTGAAACATACCTGTTCCAAAAGTTCCTTATATGTTATTTTCTCTTTGGTATTTGTTACAGGACTGTCATAAATAATGGCAATTTGGTCTCCTCGTCCATTCTCAACATGACGATCTACAGCGTTGTAACAGATATTCAGCTCTCCACCTACAAACCTAAAAAAGAAGTTTGAAGTATGTAATAACTAGCCTTACAAACTAAGACAATTTTTTTTTTTGCATTTTGTGTTTTTCTTTCATGGAATGAGAGCATTAAATTAAAACACAGCTCTAGAAACATTAACTCTAGAAACATTATACTCACTTAAGAAAGTTCTTTTTTATTCTGTAACCTCACGATTGACTCACTAAGCTAAATACGACTATTAGTGAAAACAGAAGTTACTGTATCTTAACTGACTTAACTAAAAATCTGCTAAACTTGGTCTTGTTTTAACTTATTTTGCATTACTCACTCTGATTTTTATATGCAAGGTATCACAGAAAAACCATAAATTCACATAAAAGAATTCAACATTATGAAAGCATGCTATTATCTTACTTTGTACTGGCACACACACATATCCTTTTCAGGGAGAACAGGTTCAGGACTCAAAATAGTCTTATTCATCTCTTGGCAATAATAGTTAAACATACAAGCATCTGTAGCTAAATGAAAGGCATCCCAAGTCACAAGATCATATGATTTTAATGCATTTGACTACACTGTTTTATATCAGTGATTCAAAATTTTCTGTAGAGTGGTATGAGTCAGCCTCTGCAATAGCTAGATAATTTACAGAAAATTCTTGTCTTCCAATTAAGGAAAAAATATTTCACAAATCTAGGTTTTGCTTTCATAGTAATTTTACACAGAAAAAGAAAATTCAAGTGCAGCATAATTGTCAAAGTACAAAAATACAGAAGGTACCAGATACAAACACAATTCTATTCACGGGAAGATGACATAGTACCTAAAAGTTAAACTTCACACTGAATGATGCCGTTTTTCTATCTGCATGTATCTCTGTGCAGCAAAAATAGCAATATATGAAAAATACACAGTTGAGAGTTTCCAAAAGGTTCTATGAGGACAATTGAACAGTGGTAACATACTGTTAGAATGCAACTAGAAACAAGCGGTAGCCTAAAGTAACCCACTACTAGTTAAAAAAAAAAGTATTTCCTTCTTCACTTTTCCTGTTTAATAAAGGGCCACTTTAAATCAGGCTATTTTATATATTACTTTTATACTCTTACACACAGATGCTATGGGACAGTCTTTATTATCCAAAAATGGCAATTATGAAATTAAAACCAGGATGTTTAGGATGCAGTTATCTTACTGCAACTCCTTTACAATGCCATTAATAAGGAGAAATTGAGGCACCATGAAAGTCACAAACTATTCGTACAGAAGTCTATAAAACCCTTCCCCTAAAAGGAGGACCCTATGAACAATCAAGGATCTTGAACTGTTTCACATAATATAGAGAAACTCTCTATTACTGTCATAAAAGTTGTGTAAGATTCAGATTTTTATATCAAATCACTGTAGGATGGTATTAACAAGGGAAAACCGTACCTGGGCTATGCATATTCACATAAAAATGGTCAAAACATGAGCAGGCATGAGAGTTTTGCTTCTTCTAAAGATACACGGCAACATCAACATAAAGTTTTAGCAACCACTTACAAACAAGTGTGTGAAAGAGATATAACTATAGGTTTAATCAAAAACCATCTGGAAGGTATGAGGAGAGCTTTGTTACCCTGTTGAGAAGGAAACAGGTTCTGATAGGATCACAAAAGTAGAGATGCACTTTTTTACATGAAATGAGAGTAGAAGCTGAAGAAAATATTGGACAATATTAGACAATTTGAGATATTATTATGTAAATTGACCCTGTCACATTTTTAAAAGTGTAAGCAACATTTGAATAGCAGTCTGGGCAACATTTCCAAAATTCAAAGGAGATTATATATTGCACTTATGTCTTAGCATCAGAGGAAAAACAGGTTGCAAAACTGCCCTCTGCCTGCACATGTTAGAGAACACTGTTTCCATATTCCTAGTTAAATACTTGTTTTAATCCTTTTCACTGGCATTCCAGAAGATTCCAAAATAATCGGTTCAAGTATTTTACTAACTTCAGCATTAAAAAGATTTTTCTCTCTAACATCTAAAGACTATGTCTCCCATGTTGCAACTGAAGACAATTTTGACCTTTTCAAAGCCAACTCAAGGACGTTTTTTCCTTCAACTTCTTTGCCAAATTCTATGTGGTTCAAAATCTAGGTCTCCGTTTCTGCTTTTACATAAAATAATTTCAATTCCTTCATCCTATTCTTTAGCAACCATGCTTTGTAGCTCTTATTATTTTTCACGTAGGCAAAACCTGATATTTTGTGCTCTACCAACCACTCATAAAGCTTAGAACAGTACATGGGATTATTGATTTAAAACAACAAGTTGAGAGGTGACACTGATCACTTATTTTCTGGAAATCATTTTGGATTCCACTGACAATACTGGCATTTTTGGTGGCAGAGTGAAGAAAACACACTGGGGCATGTTGTAGTTTTCTTTCATGCTCTTACTGTATTTAGAGAGAAAAATTGCCTTATGCCTACATTTTAAATACAGTAACAGCCTCCTTCAACTACTTCAATTGATGTAGATTACACTGGAAAATATATGAAAAGCATCTGTTTCTGTAAGTCTCAGGTTTTGTAACGAAAAGCCAAGATATTGAAAAAAATATTGCTGTTTCTAATTGAGCTAATAAAATGTCTCCAAAAGAGGAAACAAATTCTAACTCAAGAAGCACATACATGAACTTCTTAATACTATTTTTCAGGTCTCCATAAACCAATTTCCAAGGTTTAAGGAGAACCTCTGACCAGAACTCCATCTTTACCGTGTTAAGCCAGCAAGCTATGTTTTTGCTTGGAAGCCTGTCCTCTTTCTCAGTTGAGTTCTACTGCCTGTTTTCTCTTCAGTCTGTCCCAAGAGACCCTCTTCTATGTTCTCTACTATATTCAAAGAACTTGTCCACCTTTCACCCTGCTGAGCATACTGACTGCTGCTAACCATTTGGGACTTCAGAGGCATTAAAGTACAAGATTCTATCATTTACAGCCAGTTGCCACTTAAAATGAACTTTAAAAAGTAAATGAAACTGCATGTTGCACATTAAGACATTTGTTTAACAAGTCTGAATTGCTTAAAGTTTTATTATCCACAAAGCAACAGGCATGTAAACAATTACAGCCTGATAAGTATCCAGATAAGTCTTATCTTTGTATAATGCCACAGAATCACAGACTGGCTTGCCTCTGGAGGGCACCTGCTCAAGCAGGTCTGTGACATCCCACTCTTAAAGGGAAGGCAGAACCCAAGATTTATAAATGCCCATGGTCAAAAAGAAGGCCAAATATCAGTGGGTCTGCAAAAACTTATGACGTTTTCTAAGTAAATTTCACACACTTTGTAAGAAAATTGGTTTAAGTTGGTCCCCAATACTCTAGTATAAGCACATGGCAGTGGTTTTGGATAAAGGTAGAGTGCAAGGTAAAAGAGAGGCATGAAATAAAGACGGGGAGAGAAACAGAATTAAAAAAAAAGAAAGAAAAAGAGATCATGAGCCTTGGCTCCAGTGTTGATCCAGCTGATGGTCTGTTCAGAGACCTGAAGCACACGAGCACCTGAGCTTTGTGGGGATAACATTTTATAGATAAGTTTCTTGCTTTCTACGAGAATTAGTTATCATGCATTGTCCATTCTTGTAGACCTTTCTGAAAATGGGTCAGAGAGCTCTGGCAGTCTTCAGTAGTCCTGATCCCCCTAAAGTTCATGCCTACTTCTCAACCTTCTTCCTACTCTGTACCATGTGGTGATTACCTCCAGGGGCTAGAACAAGGACATTTATCCCAGAAATATGGTGCCCTATCTCTATATGGCACTATTCTCCAGCCACAGCCTGTTCTTTCTCACTGTCATTATTACCAACAATCCTTGACTGGCTCCACAACTATCTGGCTATGGTGTTTGAGACATACACATTATCCCCCTTGTCTTCTCGGCTTCTACAAGGTCAGCCTAGAGTCAGTAGACCAGGACCAAGTCCAGATAGCATTTCAGTATCTGTAAAGATGGAGAACCCAGCTCTGTGCCAGTGTTCAATCACCCTCATATTAAAAAAGTGTTTCCTGATGCTTAAAGTGAATATCTTGTGCTTTACTTTGTGCCCACTGCTTCTGGTCCTGTCACTGGACATCACTGAAAAGAGTCTGGTTCTGTCTTCTGAACAACATCCCTTTATGTATTTGCCCACATTAATAAGATGGTTTCAGTTTCTGGATCCACAGAAGTGAAAAGATGCAAGTTAAAAAGTGAGGCTTGGAAGCTTGGAAGACAAGTCCAGCTTCAGACCATGAAACATCTATTTTTCCCTCTCATAAGGTGAAATAATTCCCACCTGAGAAATGATGCTTTACAAATGCCTATCCCTGTTATTTTAAACAAGGAAGCTTATCCTGCTCAGCAAATCAAACCACATTTATTTGGCAGAATTTGATAGCAAAGCTCTGTTTATTTGTGTGCGTAATATCCTCATTCCTTAGTTCTTCAAAAGTAACCATTGCACTGATTTCATTATATTGTTTGGGAATGCCACAGCTTTACCGGTCTTTAATCACAGGATCACAGAACCATTCGGTTTAAAAAGAACTTAAGATCATCAAGTCTAACCATTAAACACAGCACTGCCAAGTCCACCACTACACCTTGTCTGTAAGTGCCACATCTACACATCTTTTAAATACCTCCAGGTCTGGCAATTTCTTCACTTCCCAGGGCAGCCTGTTCTAATGTTTAACAACCTTTCCAGTGAGGAAGTTTTTCCTGATATGCAATATTCCTCATATCCAGTATTTCTAATAGCATTAGAAATTAATGGCAATTAATATCAAACCTCCCCTGGTGCAACCTGAGGCCATTCCCTCTTAAGGTCTTGTTACTTGGGAAAAGAGGCTGATCCCCACCTGGCTACACCTCCTTTTACGTAGTTATAGAGGGCAATAAGGTCTCCCCTGAGCTTCCTCTTCTCCAGGCTGCCTTACCTGCTCCTCATAGGACTTGTTCTCTACACTCTTGTCTAGACCAATTATCCAGGCAATATTCCCTAGACTTACTGAACAGTGCAATGACCTTGAGATCAAAGTCCCAAGGACCCTACTCTGAATAGTACCATGACCTTGAGATCAAAGTCTCAAGGACCCTATCTATCCACTGTTACACAGCCCGTCATGACTGGGTGTTACTTATAATTTAGCTCATGACTTAAATTTCCAGTACTAGAGGTGTTAAGCATGATATCAGACACCAATAAGAAACCTAGCTCCACTCCACTGGTTCTATGTCTTTTAGTTTGCACAGATTTGATTTAATTTGATTTAATTATGAATTTGATTTAATTACATTTTTAGAATTATTAGCATTTTTAATTTTAAAAAAAACAGAAAAATAAAAAAAGGGCAAAGAACATTGATGTACCAAACAAAGATGACCCTTATCCTACATTGCCTTTATAGTCTGCATCAGCTTCTTCTTGAGAAAAGATTGGTACACTACCTTTGAGAAAGTACTGAAAATCCTATCCAGTAATTTATAAGAAGGATATCCTGTTCTGTCATAGGGTAGTTTGCCATTCACTGATTAAGATATATATTACGCCAAGGCCTCTGCCAAACATTACCTTAACCACAACATCTAAATTATGACCTACTTAGACAATATCTGAGATTAAACAATCCCAAAAGCCACAGTTTTTATACACCTGTGTTTTCATATGCCTGCCTCCCCTGGCATCTGAAGCCGGGTTTCCCATGTTCACGGCAGCCTGTTGCCTACTCAGACCCAAAAGGAGTTGGCTGGGGACATCAGCCGTACTCACCACATCAATCAGCCACACATGAACTCATTCACACACGCACTGCGCGCAGTGACATCTGCCAGAGTGCACGACAACACGCCTCACCCCAGCACGCTCATCTATGCTGCTTTTTATCATTAACTTTAACCAAGTGTAATCATTTAACTCCTTCAAGCTCCGCAGCCGTCTCTTCCAACAGCAACAGCACACCGACTATGCCAGAAAGATGCTGGGGTATTCTGTGGTGAGCATATGCCCCCCAGCCCAGCACCCCGCAGCCCCCCGGGCTGAGCCGCCCCGCCTGAGCCCCGGCCTCCGCTCCAAACCGGGGACACTCGGGCACTCACCACGAGGCGCTCCCCAGGCTGCCCGTCTCCAGGGTCCGCACCCAGGGCTTGTACCAGTGGATCTGCTCGGCGACTTCTCCCCAGACCTTCTCGGGCTCCGCCAGGCAGGACCGAAAAACTTCCTCGTACTTGCCCAGCGCCCGGGAGGAGGCNCGCCCCTCGGAGCGCCAGGGAAGCGACTGGAGCAGGGCAGGGAGGGGCGCTCCGGCTGTGGCCGCAGCCGCGCTCAGCGGGCCGGGGCCGGGGTTATGACAGGGCGTCGGGGCTTGGCAGCGAGCGAAGGCGGCGGAGAGACTGGAAAAGGAGACCGACACCTCAAAGTACTTGTGAGACTTACAGGTTTGCGTGACACGTAGCCAGAGTACTCCTCAAGGATTTATTTTGAAAGACATTCTTGCTTTGAGAAACTTCCCAATGATGAAATTTCTGGCATACTGTTCGTGCCAGGAGAAATAAAAAAATTTTTTTTTTAAATTTAAAAAAATTTTAAAACCACCACCAGCAAAACCTACACACTTCATTCTGCTTTCCAGAAGGTCTCTATCATCTGTAGTGGAACTTCTGTCTTGATCATTATGGCATATATTTAGAAATCCTTCTTGAGTTTCAGTGGCCATGATTCAGAGTATTATGATGCACAAGTCAACTAAGACATACAGCAGCTTCAAATGTTATTTTATCACTTATGAAATTATTTTTGTGCTTTAATAGGCCTATCCATTACAGGTTTCTCGGGATATTCTTCCTGTAATCACTTTATAAAAATGTCATATAGCAAAGAGGAACTCTATAATGTGTTTTATATTCATTATTAATTTAGGAACCTGTTTCCTGATTGTTGCTGAATTAGTGCAATAAGAACATAACAATGTATCACACTGGGGGTAAAGGATTCAGGGATGAGAAGAAATAGAGTATTTATCCACTACAGTAGGTTTAATACATGAAATCAGTGTATTATCCTGGCTCAAAATGCATGAGGAATGGACTTCAAGTTCATCAGAAGTTTTACGTTATCTTCAGAATCCCTAATGGGGATTTTTTCAGCAAAAAGCCTGATAGCTGCTTCTGTTTCTTAAGCCTGTATAATTATCTCACAGAGTTCCCCCTGGTCCAGTGCTGTGTGAAATACCTCACCTCATTCTCCTCCCTGTATCAAAATAGCATAGAGTAACAAAATACTAAGTAGCATAATGGGATTTCCAAAAATCCCATTCAAGTTAAGAATCAGAGACTTATTTCTTAAAATCAAGTTAAAACCCAAAAAGCTCAAACACCTGAAGGACTAAGTGGACATTTTATGAAAAGTTCCCTACTTCCACAGCATGCCAAAAAACAAGAAAGTTAAAAAAAAAAAAAAAAAAAAAAACAGGTGGTTGTTCTCAAATGTAATAATTTTATTATTTTTCCCACCCTTTCATTACTTTGACAGGACTTCCTCTGTCAACAGAGTTCGGTAGTCAAATTTTTAAAATAAATAAAGAGAAGCTTGCGGATACTGTAAAGCGTTGACACCATGACAGCCCTGAAATCAGATGTCGCTGCTGGATGCTCGGTAGTGCATGCATTGTACAAATATGCCAGAAGAACAAAACTTCCCAGTCAGGTCACACATAGTTGGTCTTAGCATTTAAAAATTATCCCCAGAATTATATTTTATATTTCCTACCTTTCTAATGGGTAGGCTATTTTGGCTTAAAAGAACAACTCTGATTTTTTTTTTGCATGCCTGCTCAGAAATGATCACACACAGCCGTAGACGGATGTTCACAGTCCCACTGTATGGCTGAGTCCAGTGCAGTGACTGTTTACCAAAGGTGTGGAACTGGTGGACTTAACAAGAGCTATCAGTTGCCTCAGCCCAGCTGGTGAATCCAACTTCCCCAATTTAAATTCCTAGAGGTACATTATCCATTCCCAAGGAATAACCCTTCATACCCATTTGCCTTCCGAGCCATCTTCTTTGGATCACCAACGATGTGATCGACGCCCATCTAGTTAGGAAAAACCCTACAGCAACTGTCCAGCTGGCCTCTGGGTGGTGACAGCAATCTGTTTCTGAGCTGGAACACCTCCCTTCTCCCTAAAGGGGAGAAAACTCCGGAGGCCTGGTGAGCTAAGATATTTAAGTATATGTAACAGGCTAGCTGTACACACTAACACTGAACAAAGCAACCTGAGCTTTAAACACATAATGTGTCTGGTGATGCCTAGTATTTCTTGTGGTGTTGAAGAGCAATGCTAACCACTTTTCCACTCTGTCCATAGTGTGTTTAATGTGAAGGTAGAAGTATTAAGCAAAGGAATTTGTACTGGAACAGAAAACACTGGTATTAATTTTGAATATATGTCTTATGAGAAATGCTATGCTAGAGGTATAGGGGGTACAGGTGAACTTAATAGGAAGAAGAGGTGCATTAAATTCTTATTTTAGCTAGCATCCTACCAATGGAATGTTGCCTGAAAGAAGGTTTCTAATGAGTATCTGTGGAACATACTTCATTAATTAAACTCATCACACCTCATACAGATAGCTAAGAAGGTAAAGAAGGGATTGCTAGTTCTCCCAACTGTATGCTATTAATTTAAGCTTCACTTAAAAATTACCATTATAGCAGATTTCTGAACTGATGATTTTTCCCCTAAGGACTTTTTTTTCAAGTAATGTGTGTAGCAATCACCCTCGTAGCTGTAGGTGAAGGACATATGTATGTCTCTAGGCATACATCTAGCAAAGAACAAACTATGAAACATGGCCCAGTACTTCTGCAATTGCAAAAAGAAAAGTCTTATCTGAAGCCTTTATTTTGTTCAATTTTTTTTGCCCACAGCTGTATCCTCTAGTGTAAGCTATGCATATTTGAAGGTATATGTATCTTGAAAACAGATTAGCAGAAAAGTATTAAAAATATGATCTCCTGTATATAAAATACTTTAACTGCCCTAGTACACAAGACTTGGTAATACAAATTTCAGTTGGAGACCTTTTATAAGCACAAAGTAAACTGTAGTTGAAGAATTATTCTCTATGTTAAATTACTTTGCTATGGTTCTGTACCACATTTTGTCTGACTTTTAGAGTGTATCTGTCTCAAAACACTGCTAGTCTTGTATGAATAAGTTTCAGAGTCCTCTATATCACTTATATCCAATAAGTAAAGGCAGTCACAATTTTCTAAAATATGCAGTAGTGTGCAAAATTAAGTTCAGGCCAAAATAATTTTTTCTGTTTTCAGGAAAGATGTTGGAAATAATATCCGTAACGACTACTGAGGCACATAAGTAGATATAGTTATTATTCCAGTTTAATATCCAGTCTTAGAATATTAAGCGCGTCACAGAATTTTCAAAATCTACTAAAACTTTTGTACAAAATTCTAAATTATTAAATTATTGCTTGAAAAAAAAAAAAGTCCATGTTCAATCACCTCTCTGCCCACCGAGGTGCTGGGAATTCATGCCTTCCCTTTGTTTATTCCTTCCTTCTGGTAATGAGTGTTAGGTGTGCTGGGAGATAAATGATGAGGACTTAGAAAAACACTAGAATATCTGTCTCTGTAGGCAGAAGCCACTTTTTACAGTCTTCTGGAAAGTGCTGAAATCAAAGTCTGACTCAATCCATGTGAAAACGAGTTAGAGATCATCTGGGGTGAAAATGTGATTCTAGTTTCAATTATTACTGATGTTATCATTTGGTTACTCCCTGAGGAGGTCTTACAGTTCAGAACAACCTGTATTTCATTCTTTTTTTTTTTTTTTTCCAGATCTAAGTTCTTTTTCTGAAAGTATCTTGGGCTTTGAAAATGTGGGAAACAAAACCAGATAGATAATTTAAAGATTTCTTAATTTAAAAACAAACCAAAATCAAACAAACCATGTTAAAACAAACTAAAACCAAAGCCAAACAAACCAGCTAAAAAACCCAAGTGTACATTATGTCACCTAATAAATCAAGGCCATAAAACTAAAATATTTTATGAAAAGCAAAATTTATGGTAAGTTCTTCAATATTTAGGCATACTAGAGTAAAGAGTCCATGTCAAGTTCCTGTAGAATTTTAGCTTCTACTTTGCATTTCTGCTGTTGGGGATTTAAATTGCAAACCTGATGTAATTTTTGTGAAGATTGTTGTTGAACTTTGATTTTTACGTAATCCATGTCCCTGAGCTGCCCAGCTTCCTGAAAGTGACAATTATTATTTGTCTCAACAAGAGTAAAATCTGCTGTTTTATCCAATGTTATTCCCACTTCTTTCATATGCCTCTACCACTGTTTTCCAGATGACTACCCCAGAAACATCACAGGCAAAAAGACTGTTATTACAAAACTTTTAAAATTAAATATATATTCTTTGAAGGGGACTAAAGGCCTTCAGGCACTGACATTCTTATTGATGTTTCATTTTAACTTGATAACAAAAATAACCATGGATTTCACATTTCTTATATTTTTTTACCCAGAAAGTCATCTATTTCACAGAACTATGAAAAAATCCATTAACCCTCAATCTAAGTGTTAGTGTTAATGTCAGTATTGTCATAAAAATAATTTTTAAATTACCTGTTATATAAATATTTCTTATCAGCAACACTTTCTAAACTAGAGAATACAGCCCAAGGAGTATGAGGAAGTTAGGCAGTACTGGAAGAGCTCTATGATTAAAAATTCCAATGACTATAAATTTCAATGATTATAAGTCCTATTTTCAACCTTCAATGACTAAGATAAAACAGGAAAGCTGATTTTTCCGGAATATCCAGGCTTGACTGGACCAAAGGTACACTGATGCTGTTTTCTTCTAGGAGGGATGAGGAGGATGAGAGGAGATATATCTTGCATGCGAGAAAAGATGAAAATTTAAAAATAACAAAAACACATATGCTTAAGATTTTCAAAACAATACCTAAAATGTAGTACGGAGCTGCTTTCACACTCAAAGTTCTGTATTTCACATAGAACTCTGGGTGCACAGACTGCAGAACATGCATTATTGCCTGGGATAAAGACTCATTGGACACTCTCAGGAGCACAGAGTGAAGTTGGCATAGCTTTAGTATTTATCTCATTTTTGTCACATCCCTTTGCAAAAAGCTGTCAGTTGCATTGCCAGGCAGCAGACTGGGCTAGGAGTCTAATTATAATATCAGTCTCTAATTATAATATCAGCATGTTCTGAAAGGCCTCTTTTTGTATAACCAACATCAGCTTAATCTGCTCCATTTCTGGTCATGTCTTGAAGTTTCATTCTTGCAATCCCATTCTCAACAGTTGCTGGATTTTGTTCTTGTGACATATTTCACGATCCTTATTCCGTTACATGACTACTCACTGTATGACAAGGAGAGTTAATGTTCAAACACCGTGGTGATGTGCTGGTTTAGTTCATCTGCAGAACTGTCTTGCAAACAAACAAGAAATTGACACCTAAATTGACTAAGTGCAATTTTAATAACATATTTCATTGCAACTGTCTTTTATTACTGTGTGCTATATTTTTAAGCATGCAGGATCATCCAGAGCCATACAACAAATAATTCTGCAAATTTTTTGCATGATCCCACTTTTGAGTGGCTCCGACTGGTAAAGAACAGATGAAATTTCACAGCAGCTTAGGGAAGAAATAGTAGCTGTCATTCAGTTTGTCCCAAATAACATCAGTAATAATCTCTGAAAATAGCTTTTTCCATAGCTCATCTTACAAATTAGAATGTCACAGGGTTCCTGAAGAATCTAAATAAGAAAAATAGGCATTAATTCAGGCCCAAGAATATTGTATAAAGCAGAAAAACTCTTAGTGGTAAGCCAGCAGCAAAACTGTGTGCCCAAATACATTTAGTTAAACATTCAAGTCCACATTTTCTCATGGCCTCATTCTTTTATGGTGCTGAAATGGGCTGCCAGATGTTACCATTTGCACCCTCGGAAATCCAATTCCAGAATGAAATTCCTATAGTAATTTTAGATTGCAAGGTAAAATTTTAGACTCAGTAAATTTAGACCAAAAGTCACTGATTATAACAGAGCAGAGGCTACATGCCCACCCCTGAGATACATTTTTTTTTAAATTAATTTAGAGTCTCAATAGTTATTTTTTCCAGTGTAAAGTGAGTTCAGCAGATTCATGGAGACTGACCCAACTTTTTACAGATCAAGGAGAAATTCAATGCCAAAGGCAGTGAAGAACTTTCTGCCTTCATGATAACCTCTCGAAGCTCTATGGAACTGGAACAATGCAGGAAAACCAATTTCTCTGTTAAAGCAGTGTCACTGAAGTGGGTGTCAATGAGGCAGATATATCAAACTGAAACCTGGTCATTTGCCTTATCATTGCTGTCCTATTTTTCTCTTCCAAGCACCCTGAAGTTTACTCAAGTAGATATGTGGTTCTGATTTTAACAGTCAAAGGTAAGAATTGGAACAGGCGCACTGCATGTTCAAATATTTGCTCACTTCTGTTATAGGAAGCAGTGAGTTATGTGTGTGCGTTTTAAGTAGTGTACAAAATTGGATCTTCAGGATTTATTTTTCCATAATAACTTTAGCGGGCTTATACTCAATATTTCTGCTCACTGGAGTAGATGGGTTACTTATAAACTTATAGGACATCCATCTGGTTCTAATTTGGAATTATCTAACAAATATTTTATTGTGTAATTTAATAACAGAGGCTAGATTTCCCATTTATTTTGAAGATATATCTCTCTAGTGAGAGAGCCATGTAGTTTGTTACCACAGCCTGAATTCAAGACTGAATTCATGAATATTTGTGTGAAATGTTTATACAATCAGTACAGAGTACAGCTGAATCATCCAATATGAGCCTAGGAATTTCTTATAATTTTAGCACCAAGTCTTACGGGCTACACCCAAACATCATTTTATTGGGTGTCAAACCCCAAAGAGCCCACTGAAATTGTTATGTCTATGTATAATGTTATCTAGAAACTAAATTCCAAAATTGTATTTCTTGGCCTCTGGGAATATTATGCAAGCAAAACCAATGTCCAGGCTCTACATCTTATGTTGAATATAAGCAAATTCTCAATTAAAAGCTGAGTCTTTACTTTTCAGATAGACTTGAGTTTCACCTCATTAAAATTTTACATGCCCTCATTAGCAGCTGAAAATGATTTTTACATGCAGTAATGCTTTGATATTTTAAAAAAGTCTCTTGTAAAAAGCCACTCTGAAGGATGCCTCTCTCTCTGTGGAATACTGGTATTTCATATGAAAAAAAAAAAAAAAAGGCATCCTTTCTTGTAACAATTGGAAAAGCCAGATAGAATCTTCTGTAAAATTCAATTCCCAGAAAGCTGACCCATATTCAGATAACATATATAAAAGAAATAAATTCACAGGATTCTGTTTTCCTTGTAACTATTTGCTCACTCTTTACACCGTTTATGGATTGCTTTTTTCTTCTTTCCTTTTAGTTAGGTAGTAGATAAATGTAGAAATCAAAAACTAAGACCCTTTCTGGTACTAAAAGACCAAACAATAGATAAAACACCATGAATAAAAGAGTAAAAAAATCTGTTTCTGCTTACTAACTGCACCATAGCCAAGTATCATGAGGTTCATTATTAATAATTATACATACAATAGTTATATTAATATTTATATAAAAATGTAGCCCCTATGAGCTACACAATCTCTGAGCAACAGGAACTACTTAATAAATTGTAAGAAAGATCTTGCTATAAGGAGTATAAAACTATTGTGGATATTTTCCGAGTCTTTCCAAGCCATTATTTTCTATTTTGGGTAATCAGGAATTCTGAACACTAGGAGAAACCACCAATTACCAATTCAAGTCTCCTTGACAGAGACAAAGCTAACAGGGTGGCTTAAGTAGATTAACTTTTTTAGGACAACTATCATAAGGTTTTCTGTTCCATCACTACCTAGTTTGTTATGGGGCATTTATTACCAGTCTTAAAATCTTTACATCCAAGGATCCCCATGTATAGGAAAACATTCCAATCATATACATTTTTTACATTCTAGTAATGCAACCTCCTGACTAAACACAAAGGCTAGTAAAAGACACGGATAAATTTAAAAAACTAAATTAATTTAAAATAAATTACTTAGAGAAACAAATACTTATTCAAAAAGTTTTTCTGATAGTTTTCAGCAGTAACAGTCTTATTTTCTTAGGAACTCCAAATATAAGAACAAAATGTCTCAATATCAACCAAAACCAAATCAAGTAGATTTATTTCCAGCTGTCTGATCAGAATGTGTTAGTATTAAGACCAATCCCCTCTGATTTCTCTTTCAGTACCTGTAGTGCCAGTTCAAGCAGCAGGGCTGTCTAGATTAAACAGCTGAAAGACAATCATTATTCTCAGCCTTAGTCCTCAGTAAAAAGGATAAGGATAATTCCATTGTCATTTCAATGATGATTTTCATCTTCATATGCTGAATATTTTCTGCATACACTTTTAAGGCTTTTAGAATTTTTTCAAGGTTAGCTCTAGAATTATAAACCTTTTGCAAATTGCAAATGCATGTTTTAATGAGGAAAAGAGAGTTGTAATATAGAGAGTAAAAACAATTGGCAAAAGCACAAGTACTAAATTTCTTACTAACTTGTTTGCATCTTACCAAAGGAAGAATTCCTTCATTATGTTGTTTTCACAAATATTTTCAATCTAATTTTGGTTTCTTTCTGTACTTTCATATCAAAAAAATCAGGTAGTGTAACTTTAAAAAAAGAAAAAAGAAAGAAAAGAAAAGCAAACTCTAGTAAAACTTCAAGCTATCCTAACTCAAATTTTTGTCCTTTGTCACAGACTTTAGAAAGAAGCTGTTCTTTGTCAGCCTCAAGCAGCTCCAGCCCACACTTCTGTCTCGTGCTTGCCCTTGCTAACCCATGCAGTACAAAGGGGAGTCAGGACAGGAGGAAGAAGAAGCCTCATTTTATTGTCCAGGGGTAGGACAGTGACTTGGAGATAGGAGCTGGGTTTGCACTCCAGGCTTAACTCCTAGGATTATTTCACAGAATTGGAAAATTATTGAGTTTGGAAGGGACCTCTGTAGGGGAACAAGTCCAAACCTCCTGTACAAGCTGGGCCACCTGGCGTCCAGATTACTTTTTTAATATCTCCAGTTCTGTGCTAGTGCTCAGTCACCTTTACAATAAAGAAACATTTTTTGATGTGTGAAACCACTTGTGTTACAGTTTGTGCCCATTGCCCCTGAGCACCACTCAAAAGAACATAACTCCCTCCTTCCCTGAGGTTGGCTGAGAGTGACCAGCCTGGATTTTCCTGGGTACTCTTCCTTACACTTCTTGAAGATACAAGTGGCATTTGCTTTCTGGCAGTCCTTGGGCATTTCTCCCAATTGCCATGACAGATCAAAGATGATATATCAAGAGTGGCCTCATGATGACATTAGCAATCTCTCTCAGCACTTGTAGATGCATCCCCAGGTCCCATGGATTTATGTATGTCCAGTTTCCTTAAGGATTCTCTCATCTGATCCTCTTCCGCTAAGGGTACATCTTCCTTGCACCAGACTTTTTCCTTGGTGTCTGAAACGTGGGATTGCTGATGGACAGTCTTGCTAGTAAAGACAGGCAAATAGGACATTTAGTACCTTTGTCTTTCCACACCCTGTGTAACCAAGTCCCCTGTCTCTGAGCAATGGATTCATACTTTTCCTACTCTTCCTTTTCTCACTTGAAGCCCTTCTTGTTTTTGACATTCCTAGCCAGATTCAATTATATTTGGGCCTTAGCTTTCCAAACTTCATCCCTTGGATGCTTGGAATATGTTTCTGTAGTCCCACAATGTTAGCTGTCGTTTCTTCTACCTTCTCTATTCTTCCTTTTTGTTTTTTGAGCTTGGCCTTGTTTGTCCACACAAGGACTCCTGGTATTTTTGTGTGCCTTGATATTCTTTGAGATAAAACTCTTTAGAGCTTGAAAGATGAGGTTTTTGATTTTGCCTAATGGAAAATTCACAAAAGAGAGAAAGGGAAAAGCCGTTCCTCACCTACTGACTTGTCTACAAAAAACACATTCACATGCATGAGACACAGTCTTAAAGGTACTTGGCTCACTTTGCGAATTACACAACCTGCAGTGTTCCTCCAACACTTAAAAATATGAAGTTCAGAGTGCAGGCTTAAAGTTAAGTGTCTCATCTGCCTAAAAATTGATTCAGACAATTTTAAATATTGTAAAATATTTTTTAAACCCATATATCCCTTAGGTTAGGTGCCCTATGGCACTTGAGTCATTTAAGCTTGTGGACATTTAAATAGAGGGAAGTTATGTGTAGATATTCTGTTGAACTCTCAAAAACCTTGTAAAAAGGTGAACAACACCTGTTAGAATTTGTCCTCATTTATACAGAGTACAGCATTTTTACACCTGTTTTGCATGGTCTCATGCATTTTGAGTCTCATAATTAAATAAGGCACAAAGCAATAGCAAATCCTCTTTTATGTTTTTGAACTTGTGATCTAGAGATGATTCATGGTAGCTCTTTAATCAGGCTGAGTTATTTACTTCAGTCATTTCTAAGACTCCTGTTATAATGAATCCTTCAGAAGGAAAACAGATACTGCTTATGTTATAGCTGTATGTGCTTAAGAGGGTGTTTGTGCTTTGCTGTTGCTTTTTAATCATCTTTAAATTTACTACTTGTAATGGACACTTGTGTATTTATAATAGTATTCTGTTTACTTCTTAGATTATTCATGCCTGAGTGCCCTTAGTGCAGAAAAAGATTTAATGAGCTTCAAGAGGATAGCACTGTAAAAACAGGAAAAATATAAAACAAGTGCCTGCATACTAATGTAAGCCTCTAGCTAAAACATATTATCCAAACCTGTGATGACAGTCCTCCCATGATGTGCCTCATTTTTTAATAGGACACATTTATTCCTAATTGTAGACTATCTCCTTAGCTGATATCTTTCTAAATGAACCAACACTGTAGCTAAGCATTTCAACAAAGCACACTCTAACCTGAATCTTTTATATGTAAAAACCCATGTGTTAGCAGGCTCTTCTATTTCACATTCTGGCTTTCAGAAAATTCAGCTGTTTTGTCATGGTGACAATGGACAACTGGCACAATGAAATTCAATCTTGCCATATTAGCATTTGAATTGGATGCATAATCCTATAATTTGCTTAAATTGCTTATATTCAGGAAAACACAGGTTTCACTTAGTTGTGTCTTTTTGGTAAAATACATTGTTGTTCCTACCAGTGCTAACTTTATAATTAATCTTCACATTTTATCTAATTGTGTTGTAACAGAGCTCAATAACTTTTTTTGGCAAAAAAAAATGTAAAATCAGAATGTCCAATTTGCCACAAAACTGAAATCTACTTATTTACACATGTGTTTTGTATTTCCTATTTAATTCCTTCTTTCACTCACCTGCAAGGATTTTGAAATTTCTTGACATATTTTCTATCTTTGATCTGTATCATTCCTGAAATCTTCTCTGCTCTCAGTAGTGCCACACACAGTATCCTGCAATTGGCTTCTAAAGTACATTAAATATGTTACCACAGAAAATCCTTTGAGTCTGTCTTACTGAGGGTTCAAATAATATTTTTTTTCACTTCCTGCTCTATTAATCAGGCCTCTCATCCTGCTGGCTTTGAAATGTAAAGTTTGTCTCCACTGGCAGCTGAACAAAAAGTTTCAGTGCATGCTGTACCTTCACCCTAAATTGCCTTCACTTTCTCCTATTTCCTTTTGACTCAAAATTTTGTAAACAAACAAAAATGAAGAGAATGCAATCACATACACAGTATTCTTATCCACCATCTGTTGATGTCATCACCTGACTCTCCTTATTTCCAAAGGCTCTTTTTAATTGTCTAATCCTGTGGTAAAACACGTTGAGATTGAGGGTACCCTATCCTTTGCCCTGGGTTACCAAATACTTCTTCCTCCCTTGCACAGATAGGCTGGCATTGTGCATCTCAAAAAACAATGCCATGAAATGCCTGGAAATAAAAATAGGAGTTTTGGCTATTACTTGAGCCTGATACAAGACATAGTGTGCTACTTTTCACATTTAAACGTTTGTGTATTTATATGTCTAGAGGCTGCAGAGAAAGGCCTTTACTCCACATAGTCATTATACTGATCCAACAAAAATAACTTACATTAATGAATATAAAGGTAACCAGTTTAAGTAATGACCTATGTCTTGTACAATCCTTCACCTTCTATTTTGAGTAGATCTGGAACAGCTCATCTTGGTCCATGGGTAAAGATATCCCAGAGATGCCAAAGCCAACGTTTAGCCACAGAAAAGCACAACATTGAGGGTTTTATCCTCTACTCCATGTGCTGGAGACTTTGTCAGAGTTTTGTGTAATTTACAGCCTGAATATAAGCATTTCTACAGTGAACCATTTGTAGTTTTCTGAAAACGGTTAGTACCTCTGTGAAGAGATTCTTTCAGAAGAGAACGCCTGTTTTCCAGGAGGAAATATGAAAGTGTGGGGTGCTACTTCCATGTAATGCCACTGCAGGATCACTTTATATGGCCACATAAAATTAGTCCAGGGCCAGAGAATCCACAAGGTGAAATTGTCTTATGACATTGCCCTCGAGCCAATAACCATTAACAGAGGAATTTCATGCATCTGCCTTACTTTTGAGTTTGTGATACTTCCCCTCCATAGACAGTTTGATCCCCAGTGTCCCGTAGCATTGTTGAAAGTGGTTATGAAAAGAACTGTGTGAGATGAACAACTGAAATGGGTTTTTCATTACCAGGCTTATATCTAATGACTTTATCATGGATTTCTACACTGTGCTCATCCTCTGGAGAACTCTGTTCTAGAGAGTTGGCAATACCAGCAGTATAATGAACAGGCACTTGATAGGACTCAAGAGACCATGGTTTGCTGTTGACCTTCTAGCAAGAAATTTAAACTCTGTGCTTTAGCCTCTTTCTCTAAAAAAAATCAGTATTGACAGTTATCTCCCCTGGAAGATCAATTGGTAAAATCTTAGTTGTTAACGATTGCTTCTGTGCAGCAGCTTGGGGATCAATGTGCCCCAGGTTTCAACAGGTTTCAACATCCTGAGTTTCTTTGCCACTTCCATTAGTCACCACAGGCCAGTGACATCAAGACTGTTTGAAAAAAATGTGCTAAAAGTAAAGACACCCCTGGCTGCTTTGCTGTGTTTTCTAATATACAATTTTCCTCTTTCCACACTAGTCACAACAATGCAGCCAGACTTGGAGATAACTGTAATGACAAATGCCTTCTCAGTTGTCATTTTAACTGGTTTTGACTTCTACATGCATTTAATGCATTCAACAAAAAATCTGAGTAAGAAGATTCAATCACAAGCTAGATGGCAAATTGCTTTCCTCAGAAACAGCTGTATTAGCAGCAAGGAAAAAACAGTCAAAATATGATGGGTGTCACAACACAGCCTTCTCCTTCACTTCAAAGCTTCACTGCAAAATTCTTTCCTATTTCTCATCTGGGAATCAGGGAGTTTTAACAGATGAGGAATGGTTATTTAAAAGTCACATGATAAATTATAAACATAACCTGCAATTGTAAGTATTTTAATGATGGGGGGAAACCAGCCATAAGATGTGTGCAGGGCTATAAACGTAGATACTCCAAAGAGAAATGCATTATTGCAATAGTTTCTAGAACAACCTGTCTTGGGCAATTGAGAGTATATTTAAATTATTAAATCATGGAATATGATAGAAATAGATATATAAAATGAAAAAGTTGGTGCTGAGAACCTTAATGGCTAAAACACACTTTCTTTATTTTAGGAAAAAAAATCATTTGGAGTTCCTTTTAATCTGATCCCAAACATTATTTTGGTAATGCATCTTCAATGCATTGAATGCATCTTGGAGCATTTCTTCTGCTCTGTCATGACCTGAAGAGAATTCCAATGGCCTGCCCACATCTAGTCTGCCATGAAATTCCTGAAATTGTCACAGAACACCGCACACTCAATTTCATTGTGGACGTATTACAGAAGTTTTGAACTTCAGACAGTGACTCTGCAGAAAATGAAAAAGTAAAGTCTGGTTTTGTGGTACCAGCCTACCTTCTCTCTGTAACACAACTGAAGTGCTGCCCCAGGCCACAAATGGCAGCTAAATGCATCCCTGGCCAGCTGGTGCTCAGTCACTGCTCAAATACACAACAGAAGAGAGCATACTGTATTGAGTTGTTTTCTGATTGCTTAAGAAATACCTTTCTGGCTGACAAACAAAATAAAATCCTGTCCTAGTGTTGATAATGATGGAACAACCAGGTATGTTGATACCTACTAGTTCTGTTGGAAGAACAAAAGAAAGCATCAAAGAAGTGAGAAACCGATTTTCTTTCTGAAAAATCAGGCAGCTAAAGCTCAAGAAGTCAATAATTAAAAGAACAGATAATTGAATATGTGAGTTGGACTGGTACAGAAGAGAAACTCAGTGAATCCTGAATGCAGAAATGAACAAAAGGCAGACACACATCTGACCCTCCTTCCTATGTGCAAAGAACACAGGAGAAATTTAGTCATTCTTCAGCATGTATCACAAAAATCTGTCCAAACACAATGAAAATTACCACAATCAGAAATATCTTTTTACTGAAACACATTTTGAAATAGAAAGAAAACTTCAAAAAGCTCTTTTGTAGAAACAATTTTTTGTTGCAAACTGTGATTTTAGTATCTAAGCTGGTGCAATTTGATTTCTATTTGTGAGGAAAATGCTTAACTGCAAAACTGAATGTTAAATTAAGATAGTTTTATAGCCAATCATGGCAATAATTTCACTAACATTAAATCATCTAGTGCTGGGTTTTTTTCCAAATGATATTTTTGCAGGCTATCTTTCAAACACTTACTATTCCTAAAAAAATAATTCCTGATGAAGTGATATGACCAGGAGAATATTTTTGTAATCAAGCTTGCTTTTAGCCAGTATCTGCAAGATTTCATTTAATCCAAGTAGAAGAAATGCAAAATCCATCTACAAAAGGTGATATCTTTTTCTACTTTGGACATGATACATAAACATAAGGTGGATCCTAGTAATAGAACTTCTGTGGAGCTCACCACTGCAAAAATCTTCTTCCATAACATGAGGAGCCAGAGGTCATAGTCTTTTGTCTCTTGGACCTAAGTAAGAGGCTGAGGACTTTTTAAAGCACCAACTCTCTTCCTTAAAAAATCTAAGGCTATACTGTGCTAACCATGAGAGCTCCAGCTTCTACCTCTCATTATTAACGGCCAAAACTGTTAATGCATTCCCCTGGATCACTTTTATGGCCAAAGCACTATCATAAAGGATACTGCTTCACAGAGTTCTGCCAGTGGAAGTGACATATTACCAAGCATTTCTCACCAAATTGGATCTCCTCTTGTTTTTTCCTTTGAGCATCCTGCATAATTTCAGGGCAGTACACTGCATTGTCTCAGTTAAAAACTACCAATTCCCATGATCAATTTAATATGAGCACTTCTAATGAATGTTTGACTTTTTCTGAGCTACAAACAAAAGAAATTGCAGTTCATTAAATGTGTAATTCATGTGTTGGACATCTGAGGAGATCTGAGCTGCACATGAGTGAGTACCTCAGAGCTTATCACTCTACCAAGGGCTGGGACAGAACTGAGCAGTGGAGTCTCAGGGCGAGCAATATCACCTGTTTGCTCCCCTGGGAGCTCAAAGTACTCAGCAGTTTCCCAGGTACCACAGTGCCACTGCCAATTAGAGGAGCTGCACTTGATCTACTTGTGGGTGCATGTGGGGCACACAGATGGGTCACCTGTGATTTTGGTCTTGCTCGTTGGTGTCAAGGAGGGTCTTGCCTACAAAAGATGTATAGGATCATCCTACACCAGTAATGATCCATGGAGTTTATTTTCAAATCTGTGAAATAGATATGTTAGATTTGGCTCAGCCCAAGAACAGGGTGCATGCTCTGGTGGACAGAGGGGAATAGAAACACTGTAACATCCCTCCTGGCAAAAGCCCTTCAAATTCTTGCTAGGCAGGGTAATCAGGATACAGGGAGGGATCTGGAGTAGCTCCTTTTAAAAGTAAATTTTGCACAGATGCAGATAATTTTTTAAAAATTGGCATATACAAGCTGCTACAAAAATTACTTTTCATCATTTTAACTATACAAACAATGCACCATTCCATTCCAATTTCAAACTTTCACATCCTTTATTCAAGCATTATATATACCAAATCAGTACAAGTATAAACAGCATTCTCCTTATTAAAAAATGAAGTTATCACTAAGACCAGGTACTATTTAAGAAGTGTCAACAAACTACACATCTTTAATTATGTTTTAATTTATTTTAACTTAAAAACAATAAAATTTTTGAGACACAGCTTTTCTCATTTGGAATTCTTGAGGTACTTCTAATGATGGAGTAGTTTGCTATTTTGATATTGCTGCCACTTATACACAAAATTATCAAAACTCAAGCCCTAAAAATGTTGTTCTTTTTCTCTGAAGTTAACAGTATAATCACTTTTTAAAAAATATTGCCATTTTAATGTAATGCAGTGGATAGTTTTGATATAATGCACCATTAAAGAAGAAACCAAACCAAGTTTTAAAAATAGCCTTGTCTTATTTCTAAAATATACTCCATTACCCAGAAAGACTTAGAAGAAAAGAAATATTGTAATTATATGAGAATATTTTCTCAAATAATTTTAAAAGCAATGCAAACTGACATCATAGTACTGTATTTCATTTCTATTCAGTTGTATAAATTCTTCTTTTTTTTTTTAATTCTTATACATTATGTTTTGCTGGTGACTAATTTGTCCCAATTATGAACTCCTATGCTGTATTCTGTCCATGTTCTTTCTTGAAGAAATGATTGTATGAGAAGTTTTATGTAAGGTCATCAGAAAAAAAATATCAAGATGCCCTATTTGAGTGTCTCATTTTTTAGTTATTTATGCTTTTTTGCCTTATTTTATGAGAACAGCATAGCAGAAATATTTTTCAAGTTCAATTTCTTCTAAAAATTTTTCTGGAATAGAGCTGCAGTGGTTCATTTCTTCTGAGTCACTCATGACTTCCAAACACTCATCAGCAAAAATTGACCCTCTTGATTTTTGTTAGTCTCATTATCAAGTTTCCTAACAATTCCATTGTGCTGAAATATAGGTGGTGGTGATGGTGGCTTTTGGCAGGGGGATAAAGGAGTTGGAGTTTATTCTGGTTTGGTTTGGTTGCATTTTTTTCTCAAAACATTTGATGGCCTTTCTGTGAAAAAGTAAGTACTTCCTTGTGTCAAGAAGCACCAAATTTTAATCATCACTGTTTTGGTTTTTTTTTCACTTCTCTGAAAGAGTATCATACAGTAATTCATAGTCTGATTCTTTTGTACAGTACTTGGTCAATTATTTTCCATTCCCCATTTTAAAGTACAATTTCATTGTAGAGAATTCATACTTTAAAAATGTGAATATTCTGCATCTCAGGTGGGGAAGGTAGAGAGGGAGTGAAGGGTTTTTTGGTGGATGTCAGTGAAACAGGCCCAACAAAAATGTCATACTAACATAGCTGGTTTAATAGGATAGAATACAAAGAGTAATTAAGATAGCAAGTAAACCTTGCATCCCATCAGGTACTGGGAAGCACAATTTCATACAGCATCAAACAGATCACAGATGGATTGTCCCCCAGCACACTCTGCAGATCCCATCTGGGGATATGTTCCTTCTCCCTTCTATGCTGTAATGCCTTGATTTTCTATAACAAGTAAAGCCATGCATCTTCTCCTGACAGGCTGGACTGTTATCTCTGCCATAACATCCCCAGCAAGCAGAGCAGACCCATATGGGCCTCTCCAGCGATTTCCTTACAGTAGCTGCTCATGCTTAAATACAAGTCCCCACACAGCAAACATGGCCTGGCTGAGATCTAACTCCTCAAATATGGAGAAGGTCTTCTGCAAGACTCCAAATATAATGAAAACATAATGAGTTTTGTACTGTTGATTTAGACTTTTTCCCTAGTTTTGTCAAAATAATACTCCATGAGAGTACCCAAGCCAACTGTTCAAAACCTGTCATAGCCTTCTATTCATAATGCTTTTATTCATTCATAAACCTAGGTAAGTAAGCATTATCTAGGAAAGAGAGACATCACCTTTAGCTACAGTGCCTTTATACTGACAGGCACATATATATCCCTGTCTGTAGAGAAAAATCAGAAATACCACTTTTATACATCACTTTTGCCTGGTGTTTTTATTGCAATAGGGTAAAGCATTCAGAAATGTGTGGTTTTTTCGTTGTTGGTTTTTTTTTTTTGCTTTGTAGTGACAAAAAAAGAAATCAAAATAAGTATTCAGCTGAACTAAGAAAGAATTCACTTGCTTCCTTAACATCTCAAGCTTCATTAACTTTCTGTCTTTTCAGGAGTCTAAGAATGGATACAGACACACATAAAAGCAATCAGTCCTGGTAACAGAATTGCAAATGTTATTCTTGTTTTTCAGGTTCAGAATAAAGGTTCTCTGTTTAGCACTCAGAGACTGCTAGGTACCACAATAAATAAATTCATAAGAAATGACATCTCTATAATTTTGCAAAATACAAAGCAAATCTTTATGTCTAACAGAGGAAATGTGGATCTGTACAGCAAATCCTTTAGTTCTGCTGTGAGAATAAACAGTACAGAAACAGGTTTAAAGTTTGTTCTTATTTGATGTAAAAGTGTGTATTAGCCATTGAACTTCTGCTGCTGAAAAAGATGTCAAAAACAAACATAAAATGGAAAAGTAGCATGTTCATTTCTATAATCCATTGCAATGTGAAATAAGGAATGGAATGGCTGTTGTTTGTTTAGTTGCTGGAGTCTAGTGGTAAGGGTCCTGCAGCATATCTTTAGTACTAGTAGAATGAGGAAACCAGGACAGCATGTATTGTATATACATTTATAAAAACATATAGAAAATAATTTTAAAAAACCCTAGGAATGAAATGGCATTGAGATAAATCATACACCTTCACCTCCAATATCAACAGCACCAAAGCATATTAGAAAGTAATGCAGAGTATGCCATATAAAAAGCTACTAAAAAGATGTGTATTGTATAATTCAAAGAGAAAGAAAGGAAAGTTGTTAGAACTGTAGAAGAGAATGAGTAGTGTAAGTCAGCTACTTAGATGCTTCCACATACACTCTCAGATCATAAAGATAAATAACAGGTGTGAAAATTAAAGAAAACATATATCCTAAAAAAGATTCATTTTATTCTTCCCCATCACAAGAACATTTTTTCCAGAACAGGAAAATGTGCTATGATATTTCACATGCTCTTTCATAGCCAGTTTTTTGATACTTGATTTCAGTTCTGCCCATCCACACACCTACACATCATCATTAGCTCTATGACTAATGAAAAATTTAGCAATAAAAGGGCTGCCTACTGCTTGTGATCTGAAAGCTCTTTCTGTTACACTCAATAGTAACAACACAAAGAACCCTTTCATCCAGCTCCATAGAGCAGCATGATGAAATTACAGTAAGCTGGGGAACCAGGTATTTCATTGTTCACCTTGCTTCACATACCCCTCATCTGTAGTACTCCTTAGGTGGGTATGTCCAGTTTTGTTGAAGAACCCCAAAAGCTTATGTCTGTATTTTAAACAGTCTTATACAGTTATGATACTCACACTATGACAGGACAGTAGTCTCCCCCCAGCAGCATCTGTTGAAAACTAGAAGCGCTTTTATATTTTTAGACAGCATTTTATTATATGTGGTCTTCACTCAGAAATAATTGAGCTGCTTCAACCTAGACTGACAAGACTCTGCTTAGAAACCAGAAATAGAAAATCACAACTCAAAAGATAATGAGTCACAAAATCATTTCATGAAATCAGACTTTAAAGCAGAAAACATTTTGCATCCTCAGTATCACTGTTGCCCATGCAGGTATACAAGTCAGTAAAAGAACAAAATTATAAGGCAGAAAAACAAGATAGGCTGTTTTGGACCTAGACATCTGTAATAGCAACAACAAGTATTGCTTGTAGATCTTATGAGCTGGAAAAAGAGAAAATGGAATGGTAACAGATTTTCTCCTTCAAAATCTATTCATGTTTCATTGTGGAGGCTTTCCATGAACAGCTTTAGTTTGTTTCAGCATGAAGGTGTCAAGTACAGAGGCAATGAAGGTGATGTTTAGACAGAAGCAGCAGCACAAACTCAAAAAGGAATTTTGGTAGCTAATGTGGGGTGGAGGCTGAAATGCAAGTCTAATGCATTTGTTATCACTGTTCTGTGGGATTTATGCAAAAGTGGCAGACTCATACATATGAGGTACTTTTAATAATAAAATTCAAGGCCAGAGTAGTATCTTTCACTCAAAAACACAGTAAGTTGAGTTACTTCATTCTGCTATTTCTATAGTCTGTTACTTTATTTTACCAATACTCAACAACAGAATATATTTGCAGTGCTAAGATAACCCTTAGGTGATCTCTGGCATCATGTTAGAAGATTATCAGGAAAGCAAGTTTCTGCAAAACAACCAAGAAAGTACTGAATTTTCATTCCCTGGCTGAAATAAAGAATTTCAAACATGAAAAGGCAAATCAAAAAGAATCTCAGTCTTTTCACAGAATATTATATGATGTAGTAATGATATAAGGGGTGTTGAAAGGGAATTGACTAAATGACATTCATTTATTTTGAAGGTAAAAGAAAATGAAACAATTAGTATTTCCACTTCAAGCACCTCAAGCTAATACTATCTTTTTAAGCCCTCAAGCCCTGCCACACAGATGGACTGCAAGATTTTATAACTCAATCAAGACCCTTCTGTTCTCTCATTGAATCAATGAAGGAAAATGGAACTCTGTAGGTGATGCAGGGATGAGAAGCTCAAGAAGGCCATCTAGAAGTGCCTACTAGTTCCTAAATTTTTCCTTACACATTTCTTTTCAGCTTGTAGAGCATATTCACAGAAAGTCTCTCATTAAGCTCAATTGTGCCTGCTCCTCACTTTGCCTGTGGAAGAGAAACATTTTAAGCAGTGCCCATTCAGGGCAGCAAACCTCCCTTTCTTCAGTTGTTCAGGGAATATTTTCAGTCTAAGGTATCGTTATGACATCAGCCTTGACAGCAAGTATAACCCTGAGGAACAAAACATAATGTTCCTTGATAATGTACTAAAGGGAGAAGCTGCACTGCTGCTAAGTGTTAGATAACCCACTACCTTGCAAGAAACGTATACTCATTCATGTTTCTAGACAAATCTACAATGATACAGGCACATTTTTTCAGCTCCCAAACAGTTGGGTGCTTCTATCCCAACCAGAAGTCCTTTTGATGACCTGGACCCATCAAGTTATTTAATATCAAGGACTTCTGAAGCTCCTTTCAAAGTGAACAGCCCCAAAAGAATGATAGTTACACAGATTCCTGAACTAATAAAAGTTGCTTTGTTCAGAGACAGTATTTCCTTACTTCTGGCTCCGGCAGTTCCTAAGAAAGGAGCACCACATATCATAAATTCCATATGAGGCTATAAAAATATATAAATGGAGGACATTTAAAAATTTACATGAAATTTCTTGTTCCACTGTTCCAATAACTTTCATGACTTTATTTCAAATTATAAGAATCTTTAATCATGCAGATTAAAGGGCACAAAGGGATGTCATATGCCAGAGTTTGCCTCAGATAGTGACAATATATCTTTCTCTTGTGCTTCAAATATCTGACTGTTTTGGATCATTTCCAAGGACAGCAATTACCACTTTAATTCAGTTTCTACAAGCAGGGCTGTGAGTTCAGAAGGGCCCAAATTACTACCAGAAAATACCCTCCATCTTATTTTTGACTTCTGAAGTCAAGCAGACTTAATGGCTTTCACTTTATTTTTATGACTGCAAATATGGAGGTCATTTAAAAATTCTGTCTCAGTGCAAAGTTATCTGCATGTCAACCCATCAGTCTTCCAAAATAGTTCAAGAATTTTGTTGAAGAGATGTCCAGTAAACACAAAATTGCTGCATTCCTTGAGTGAACACAGATTTCTCAGATGAAGTATTTATTTTCTGGTTTTAGCTCTTAGATTGAACTTCAAAAAGAATTTTTTTCACAGATTTCCCCAGTTTGCACTGTCACAAATCAAACCCATTGTTAGTCATCTCTTAGTAATCTCTAATCCCTTTTGCTTTTTATTTTTGTGTTTTTCCATTTAGCTGAGTTCTGTTTTGAGTCTCATACCCTAAAGTCTTGGGTACAACATGTCTACAGCCATTTCAGATGATGTAGCCAGTACTATATGAGTGATCACATACATTACAAGCTGTTCAGTGCCAATATGAACTGAGTTAGATCTTGAAAGCAGTGAACAATAAATAGGCTTGAGAAAATATAAAGCAAAAGCATAAGGGATACTCTGAAAAAAAGAAGAGACAAGAAATATATAATGGCTGTTGAATTTGAAGAAAAAATAAAAAGGAAACAAAATTATTTCATCTGGAATTTTTTTCTATGATAAACATTTTTAAATTGTCAGCTATATTTTAAAAATCTTGTGATTGTGAAGTAGGAACCCATTAAAAGAAAGGTTGAATACAAGTAATATGGGAAATGAAGACCAGAAGAACCTTTGAGCAAGTTGTGGGAAACTCCTCTGTCTCTCCTGGAGGACTAGAAGACCTGGCTGCTTTCCTGCTCCCTTCTATTTAGTTTGCCAGCAAACAATTATGTCCAGTATGACTGGGGTGTCCTAGGATCTTATTATTAGCACCTGTTCACCCGACACATTTACTATTAAAGGGTCATTCCAGCCTCTCAAACAGGAAGATTAGCCGGCTCTAAGTGGGAGCGTGTAACTCTTTTTTGCCTGTGTGTTTCATTTTTTTCTTCTCCCTTGGCTACCAACCAGGACTGCCATTTTCCTGTTTCAGTCACCAGCATGAATGCCTACCATGATGGCTCACATCACCACTCATGACAGACCACAACCCCATCCTCCTGACCACACAGGCCAGCAAAGAAAATTTGCATAAAGAATTACAGCTTCAAAACCAGCTAACTGTACTGGACTACCACCTCCATGTGATTTTTCTCTAGTTTTCTCTTTAGAACAAGTCACTCACAACATAAGAAAACTTGACTATCCTGAATTCAAAGGCCTTGTGTGTCAAAACAGCACTTTAAGTGAACTCTTGCTCACTATCAAATTCTTCTACAGTGTACAATTGGAATTTCCACCACTCTCACTTAAATTGTTTCAGCTATTCATCTTAAGAGCCCACCCACTGATGAGTAAAACTGACTACTACAAAAATAAAATCATGAGAGAAAATTAATTAAATTCATAACTCCCCGCACAAAACTAGTGCTTTATTTTCAAGAGCGGCTTCTTTTTCATTTACTACTTTCCTCTCCCTCCATTAAATAAATATTAATTATGCTGTTTATCTATAGAACTGTTTCATTCTCTGTTACCCAGAACTTGCAGTTGTCCTTGGATTTGCAATGAAGAGGAGTATTTTTAAGCAGAAACATGGTTTTCCATATGATTTAAAAGTTGCAGAGAAAATAAAGAAGCAAGAAGAAATCTGCCTGTATTTAATTATGTCTGCCAATCTTTCAGTCATACAGAATTCACCTTTAATTGTGTTCATTACATTATTTTATTATGTTTGATGCTGTTAGGTTTCTAAACACTATGTGCCATAAATAGAGTTGCCCATGGCACAAGTCTGCTGTGCAGTATTCAGGTCTCCTGGCACTAATGAGGTCAGCAGATTTGAAGCTGTCCTGTACCTCAAATGGAAACAAAACTGATGTTGAAAACTAACCTTTCTGGTGCTGATCAGCTACAGCAAAAGAGCTGTGTCCCATAAGAATCCATCCCCATCAAACGACTGATTCTGTGTACAAAATGTGTCGCTTCACTAAATCCTTATTGGGATAAAAAATGTTGCAAAAAAATTCCCCAACCAAAAAACAAAAACAAAAACAAAAACAAAAACAAACAAAAAACCACCAAAACCAAAACCAACAACAACAACAAAAACCACAAACCTGAAGGAAGGATTTAATACAAAGCTTGCTAGTAATACATGCAAAGAGCCTTTATGAGTCAAAATGCAAAGTTTGCTCCATGGAGGTTTAATTTGCCAGCCAAGAGGTGCTCTCAAGCTCCGCCAATCAAAAGATTGAAATGGAGCTTTTGGGATCAGGCTGAACCTATTTCTCAGAAGCTGAGAGAGTTTAACTGAGTTGCCAGACCAACTTTAAAATCTTTCTTCCAGAATACAGCTGGTTTTGACCATTTCACTCCAGCAGAGTGAAATCTCAGCATGATGCAAGACAAATTAGACATGTAAATGCATGTTAGTAAGACAGACAGGTAGGTGTGTCTCTTTCACAGTTCAGGAAAATTACCATGGTAATTATCATGGAAAATTACCATGGGCCTTATGGAATTCAGAAGCCTATAGCTGAAAATATCATTTTCTAGTTATTTAAAGGTTAGATGACAAATCAGTGAGACAGTAGGCTGCATGAAGAATATTTTTTTCAAACAGATGTCTTCTAACGCAATGATTTCATTATTGTCTAATATAATTTTTTAATTTGCCTTGTTTAGAATGTTAAAAATATCACACATCTCTCCTCTTACTTACTCTCCCATGTAATCACATGTAAATGTCCTTCAAAACACTCCTAGTGTATGCATTAAATTACACTTCATCCTCTTTATAATTAATGACTACCAGTTGTGATGTCTTCCCTAGAGTGCCCTTTGTGTCTTCAGCGGTGCAGAACTGGTCAAATTGGCCCCAGCAGTTCTAATAGCACAGTCAGCAGGGGAAAATATGCAAAACAGATATGCACCTATGCCTGTGCTTAACTGGTAGAATCACAGGCTGGTTGAGGTTGGAAGAGATGTAGGGGGCATCTGATCCACCCTGCTCAATCAGGGCCACCTAGAGCTGGTTTGCCAGGACCATCTCCAGATGCCTGTTGAATATCTCCAAGGAAGGAGACTTCACAGCTGGGCTGCCTGTGCCAGTGCTCAGTCACCCACACAGCAAAGAACTCTTTCCTGATGTTCAGAGGGAACCTCCTGTGTTACAGTTTGCCTCTGACCTTGTCACCAGAAAGCAATGACAAAACCTCTGGTTTCACCTCTTTACATCCTTCCATTGTGAACAGTTTCCCTTGAACTGCCTTTTCTTTAGGCTGAACAGCCTCTGCTTCTCCCCTGTAGGAGAGATGCTCCAGTCCTTTAATCACCGTGACCCTTCCCTGGACTCTCTCCAGTATATCCACATGTCTTTCCTACTGGGAAACCCAGAACTGGACACAACACTCCAATCTGTGTCCTCATGATTGCTGAGAGAGGAGAAATGTGCCCATATCAAACATATACCACCATTTTCTGAACGTGTTTTGCTACTTCCACATCACAGGATCAGCATTTCCAAATTTCTTTTTCAATTACTGCATTAAATATAGTAACAGCAATTAATTTAATAAAACAGACTGTATCGTTTATTCAGCTATTCTATATTCAGCAACTGTGTATATGTACACATCTGCTTCCTGCAGGAAAGAGATATTCAGATAGCCCCAGTTATGTTACCTTTTGTGTTGTTTCATGCAGAGCCTCAGCTGGCTCTGTGTTACCATAGATTTTGTTAAATAATTCAACACTGTACTTTTCACTGTCTGAACTTTCATTTACACTATTAGATTCTCATCTGACAGACAGCTATGGTCCTTGTAAATCTCTTCCTATCTGGAGAAGTAATTTTATTTTCTTACCCAGTGGTCAGGCCAACCATGCATATAATTTCCCTTGTCTCCTCTCTCCTTCTCTAAAGACATTTTTCCTGACATGTACCTCTTGGATTTCCTAATTTCAGAGAAGATTCATGCCAGTAACTACTTAAATCATCTGCAGATACATACATTCTGCAGCACCTGTTTCTATGTAACCATGCTTCTTGAACTTCAAGGAATGGTCTTCAAGAGACCTGCAAGATTTTTTTTCTGCTGATCTGTAAAATCATGTACTAACTTGAGTCTGAATATCTTTTCTTTTTCACTTGCATTACTCTTAGTAATTCTTGGACACAATTTTTAAAGGGTAGCAAGATTAACATGTAAAAACCGAGTAAAATAATATAGATCTTGCATAAAAGGAAAGCTTAACACTTCCCACAAATAACTACCAAACCTGTGAGCTTTATGCAATTCTCAGGAAGAAAGTGATCTGAAAAAAAAAACAACATTAGGGATTTTTTTCTTTAACGACCCTTGTCATTAAATAAATGTCCAGGAAAATGATCATATGTGCCATCCTCACAAAATCCTTCAAGATTTTCCTGCCGTCTGCAAACATCTAAGCTGAGGCATATCTTTGGAACCCTCAAATATGCTTTACTGGTTCTTATCACACTTTTATCAATAAGATAAAATTTCATTGGCGATGTGTCGGTAAATATAATAATGGGCAAAACTGGATTTTTATATATTTCAGAATACAGCTGTTAATATTTTCTTTTAAACACATACTGCTTCAACCTCTCAGTGGTGAACAGATGTTCTTTATTACATTAGTTTTATAAGTGGTAAATGTCTGCTGGAACACAAAATTTGGATGTATTGAAGAGAAGACAATCTTACTAGCAATTTATTCAGGGCAAGTATACATAGCACTCATCCTCTTATCAGAAAATTCCACATTATCAGAATGTTTTTTATTCAGATGTTTGTTAATTTGTTTTGATTATATCAATAAAATAACTTCTAAAAAGCCACTTACTTTTACTATTATAATAAATTCTGACAGGACATGATCAGGCAGGATCTGAATGTTAAATAGAGGCAGCATACAGAGGCTTTATATTGCTACTTCCCTTACTTGAAAGAATTAAATACTTTGGTAATGGAATAATTCGATGAAGAATTCATTTGAAATACAAAATATTAAAACCACCAGAATTAATACAGCTAATTAATACAGCTACTTGTTATGAGGAAATAATGGAAATAGGACTATGAGGAGATGATGTTTTGCTCCTTCATAACAAGAACTGGATTGACAGTCAGAACTTAGAAGCACCTAAGCACAATGAATACAGAAAAGTTAAAGCTGCCAAACTTCCAGAACTGATTAAAAAAGGAAAACTAGTAACTTTGATCCTAAAAGTAAGTCATGTTGAAAGCTAAGAAAAAGTTAGCAAGCAGTAAAAATGAAATACATTATGTGTTAATAAATTAAATGTGAGATAAAATATTCTCATATACTTTTCATATATTTCTATAACTAACAGATGATAGCAACAAATAGTCACGGTAGTGGATGAACTACTTTTCATATTAAAATAATGTAGACTGTAGGAGTACAAGCATGAGGTGACAGCAGGGACACTGGAAGTTTGGGCAGAGGATGATGCTGGTGGCCCCAGGGCTATAAAAACTCTCCAGCAGTCAGCTACTGATCATTGAATAAATGTAACCTTGGGAGCTGTACAAAACCTGTATTAAGCTTCACAAAACTTAGGTATATCCAGCATATGTAGACTACCACATATATTGCAAACCCAGATGTGATGCCACATTGCAGATTAATGAAGAAAAAGCAAGGTGTAGCAAACACACGAAAATGAGCCTTGAAGTGAGAAAAAAGCCATTAACATCAGTATCATGGTCATCCCATGAAAAGACCTGGGATGCTGATACCTCGTTGACAAAACTTCAATTATATGAACAGATAGTTCTTCTTGACTTCACCTATCAGCCTTTTTTTTTTCCACAAAAATGTTAGGAATGTAATAATTTGGTGTGACTTTGAGCACCTATTCAGTAAATCAGATGCAATGAATTGGGATCAGATTCAGTTTGAGGTTGTGAAGGGGTGAATGACTGGAAGAAAGAAAAATTGCAGCAACGCACAATCACATGTTAAGAAGATGAAAAGTAATAACTTTTCCAAGAAATAACTTATATAAATATATTTTAAAGGATTTGTTATAATTCCCCTATATTAAGGAAGAAGACATTGTTATATAGTGTGTCAAAGTAAAAAATACCATTTTCTTCAAGATCTGGAAAACAGAAGAACATCAGGCCTAAAAACAACATTAAAAACTAAGATACAAATGATGAAGCAGTCTGTAAGAAAGGGAGAGGTGATAATAAAATTCATGTCATTTTGCTGACAGTCAGCCTCACAGACTGCTCTGCCAGTCACCAAGAATAGCAACAGTCACTCACCTAGCAAGGAGAAAGGATTACAGGCAGTGAAAGATAAGGACAAAGAGTTTGTTCCTTTGCTGGGATTGCTAACTCCAATGCTGAATATTTATGCTACTTATCACTAAAGTTCACATACTTCAAATGCAATGTATAAATTATGTTGTGTGCTACTGAAAAATAAATGGCATTTTCTTTGAAGTTGGCTATTCTGGACACAATCAGGTAAATTATGATTTAATAATTGATGTCTTTGTTGCTGTTTTTTCTAATCCTGTAAGTGGTTAAAGGGAGCAGTGACTTAAATTTCTGATTTTGATTAATCTCTCTTGCCTGTGGAAGAAACATTATAGCATGAGAGAAAACACACCATTTCAGGTAGTTGCTATTGCAAGCTGTATGTTAGAAGATGTCATCCAGTGGTAAAAGGCTACAAACACCAAATATGCTTTAAAGGTGTCAGTCTGCTATTGCCCAAGATTGTGAATACGTGTATTGCTAACAGGCACTCCCAAGATAATAAGATAAAGACCCACAAGCATTTCCTTGAAATTTTTGCTGTAACAGGTCATAAGATACTTCTCTTTTTCGTCTGTGTTTTCTGTGAGGCATCAGAAATTGCTCACACACTTTCAGAATAAACCCTGAGTGATCCCTTTGCTTCCAAAAGTTCTTAAGTTTTTGCTCAACTTTTGCCCAACCAATCCCACATTTGCAGAACTTTGTCAGAGTGCTGACAGGATTAAACACATAGCAGTTCACATGGACATTCCTTGTTCCCCATAAGCTAGGCGAAGACAGCAGTATAATTCATGTTTTTTTGATATATCCCAAAGTCTGACAGCCTGATATATAAATATTACAGCAGCTGGCTAAGCTGAAGCTCTACTGTGTCTGGAGAGGACTAAAATGCAAGGAAGTAGTTCTGAAGAATTTGCTTCCATTGAAACATTCTCCACTATTGGTCTCTCCAGCCATATTTTAAGTCTGACTGCACCAATTTTTTTTTTTTTTTTTAAACCCTTTTGGATTCATTGAGTGTTTCTTAATCCTTAAATATTTTTCAGGAGAAAAAAAAAGAGTAATCAGAAAGTTGTAATCAAGCATGATCTATCATTGCCAGTGATGCCGACAGTCAAGATACCCAATAGAAACAAATGCTCAAAGGAAGCGGAATTCATCTCGGTTCAGCTGTCTCTTTCCTCTGCTGGTATTGTGCTGGAGCCCTGTGCAGGAGTGCTTTCGTGGTACCCCATTGCATTGCTGAGTGGCCAAGGATGGATCCTGAGGAGCCCTGAGAGGCTGCAGAGCCCTGCTGCATTCAGACATTGCAGGAGAATTCAGGGCAGCCTGAATGTGACCTCTAAGCCTAACATCAACCAGTCCAAAGCAGAGAGCTGGTTTTATCAGTTCTGAAACCTCTGGCCATCTGTTCTCTGAAGCTTTCAATAATTATATTCTGCCCAAATCTAAGCATCTAAACAATCTAAGTTTTCGAGCTGATTTATAATCCCACTCCCTGAAATTACTAGACTATATTAGGAAAGTTGTCTTCATAAAAATGGGGGTGAGAACACTTTCTCTTATAAATTGCTACATCTAAAATCTGGAATGTGCCCATCTTCATTTATATTGTTTGATATGAACGAAACCAAACTCTTAATGAACACCATTTAATGCCTGAAGTTTCCTGATATTGCACTGGCAGAATATTTAAATTCCAGGTTTTTTGATAATTGAAGCTTGTTTTAAATACACTCCAAAATATTAATTTCGGCCTGAAGAAAATAGTCATTTTTCTCTTTTTTGAATTCTCAGTGATGCAAAGCTAGAATGCCTTCCTGTGCCAGCTACAATTTGTTTTGTGGTTAGTGGAAAATGAAGTAATGCCTTTAAAATGCCTAACAGCTGGTGATGCAAGCTTTATTTCTCAACACTTGCAGTTTTGCTTTGCCCTAGAGTATTTACCATTTCTGTATTGAAATATTTATCAACACACTGATGGGCAAAACACGTGTTTGCCTAGTCTCTTGGATTTCTTCAGTTCTTCTGTCCTTGTGGATGATAACCTAACCCATGAATAATAATATTAACCCTGAAAACTAACTAATGCAATTGATAAATTATGTCTCAAATAGTTCTTGCTATGCTCAGCATAAAGGCTAACTGTTCCTCTTCACTTGTCCACAATGCTGTTTTGTTTAGCAAGCCTGGAAAATAATGGCCGTTGTATTTTCTTTTGCTGCACTCCATGCAATTTATATTTTTATGTGGGAACAGGAGAAGTAGCTTTGAATAATGCAAGTTTAAAAGCCCAGGAGTTCTCCATAGAGGCATTCCCCTACTCAGCTTTTCAGAGAATTAGCACAGTTCAGTATGTGGCAGCACTGGATCCTAAAATATCCTTCATGGCTCACTGCAATTCATTTGTTGTACACAAAGATTCAGTTCTGGCATGTATCACTGAAAGTAGTTTTAGACCTTATTTCTCAGGGTTTGAATTTCATAGAAACACGGTTAAAAAGCATTTCATCACTTAATATAAAGAAAGTCCCTTAGCTGGCCAGTCTCACAGCACAAAATTCACTTAAATACTTGATTGAATATGCGGTAGTAGATTTATGGATAAGCCTTTAGTTTAGCTTTTATCAGAAATACCAACACAGGCATTAAGAACAGTAGTGTTGGGTCCTCTAGGTTTATCAAACATGGTACTTTAACTGAAGTGCAGGAAGCAAGGAATAGTAGCATGAAAAAAACTAGAGGGGGGGAATCAAACTTTCACATTGGTGTCTAGAGAGACCATCATAGAGGGTCAAGCATTGTTCAGGTTGAACAAGACCTTTAATATTATTGAGTCCAACCATAAATCTGGATAGTATTTATATGGGACTTTCTTGGCTGAGCCATCTGGATCCTGGGGTCTTGACTATCTTTATCATTCTCCCTTGACTTAACTTGCTCCATCTGTCAAATCAACACAGACACAGGAAATTGCTATATCAGGAAACAAGAACACTCTGTCTACTCCTGAAAAGTTGTCTGGTACTCCCCTGGCTTGGTTGCTCACATGTAAATGGAAGAAATGGCACTGACCTTCCTGGACAAGCTCAATGAGGTCTCAGATGAACCAAGTGCAAGATAGGGATTGGAAATCCAAACCCTGTACACAACAAAGTTTTAGTCAGATTTCCAGCAAAGCAAATACTGAAGGATCTACCCTGCCAGCAGACAGTATTTTGCCATACAGCACAGATAGAAGGTGTCAGAGCCCTGCCAGGACTGCTCACTGCATGGCAGTGCTCCCTGCAAGCAGGACACCTACCTTCAGCATGACCATAGAGTTCAGGCAGCCACACAGACATGCTGTGTTCTCCTTTCTTTATTTTTTTGCCTAAGTTGACTAAGCTTAAAGCCAGCTCTGCTTCTACATTGTAGGCCTGGAAGATGAGCAGTGTGTTTGGGGAAAAGCTTCTCCTCCAGCATCTATACAGAATGAAAACGTAAAGCAGGCATAATTGATGGGGGATGGTGTTGCAAGGTCTGGACACAGAGATCTTCTGATCTTTTCAGCTCCACACCTCATATTTCTAATCCTGCACCAGAAGAACAATGTGAATCAAGATCCTGAAATCCCCTGCACTTCTTAAATAATAATAGTCATTCATAATAGTCCTGTTCTCTGGGAAATATCACAGAGTATAGGCAAGTTCAGTAGTTTTACATAAAGACAGTTTTGAAATCCTTCACAGCTTAGGAAAACAGACCCTGATTTTCTTTTTCATGGATACTAGGAATACACAGGTATCTCCGGAGGGGGAAAAAGAAAATGGATTTTAAAACTCTCACTGGCCCATCTATGAGAGAATTTCCCTTGCTGCCAGAAAGTGCAAGTTCAAAATTATGTTTAGTTTCATTTCAGAAGGAAAAAAAATTAATTAACTGCAAAACTGAGACCTTTTGCAGGCAGAGAGCAAAAGAAAAAAATGACAAGTCAAGCAAATTCCTATCCCACAGTCTGTTGGTATCAGTGCCCTTCTCTTGCTATTGTCCTAGCTGAGTTTCTGAGCTGTTTGTTTTGTTCCAATACCCAGTTCTTCCCTTTTGAAATCCATTGACATTGTCTGAGTCATGCATAATCAAGTCCAAGCCTGACTGGCCATGCCAGTGGACTTATGGAGTCCTCTTGGCTTCAGAAAAGCTAATTTAGTTCAGTCTTTATAATCACAGACATTGTACAGGTCTCATGCTCCATTCTGGTTAGTAACTCAGAGCAGTGGGGAAAATCAGGGGACATTCTGTAGCTGGCACAGCCAAACTGGACCTGGAGACAGGAGGTAAAGTTGCTGGACCCAAACTTACTCTGATCACTAGCACTTATCAAGTCCTTCTGTCTCTCCTAGCATGTAAGATATCATCAAGTGATAAAAAGAGCAGCTATCAAGACAATAGGAGGAACTGTAGTGGTAGGCCTCAGCATTAATACTATTAATAATAGGCTGGTCCAGGATTCTTGTAGCTCCATGTCACTGTATATGGGACCTGATCCAGACATGATTTCAACAGTGCACCTCCAGTACTCACTGGCAGTTACCAGAAAATTCAGTGGGTATATCTAGTGGAGAGGATCCTGGATAGGAAAACTAAAGGTATTACACTGGTGCAGGTGAGTGAAATGCAGGTGTAACTGCAGGAAAGGTGCTGGACAAGAACAGGATTTGAAAGGCTTGTTCTCAGTGTTTGAAATTTTCCCTGTAAAGAAAGGTGACTGTCACAGTCTGGTCCGGCAGGGAAGGTGCCGCGATCTTTCTCGCTCAAAACGTCTTTAAACAGAGACCCAGATCGACGGAGGCACAGGCAGGGAGTGATTTGCTCTTTGTGCACTCTCAGGTGCAGTGATCAGCTCTTTGTGAGGCTGCCTGAGCAGCAGAGCCCTGTTTGCTGCCCTGGCAATGCAGAAGTAAAAGCAGTGAGACTGGGTCCTTCCAATCTCCAGCAGAGCTTCTTCCTTGCACAAGGTCTGGAAGGGGAAAAAAGTCAAATGGCCCCAGAGGAATGGGAATTTATAGGATAGACAGGGGCAGGGTTTCACAACTTGGCCAATGGGGAAAGGCCCAATCAGGGGAAGGAGCCAATCAGGAGCCAAAGAACCAATCAGGAGGGGTAACAACCCAGGAACAAGAGAATAACCAATAGGGTATGAAATAATAACATAGAACTGCAAAGGCTCTTGGGTTGAAGCATTTTTTTCTCACCTTAGCAAGGAAAACTATCAAAGCGACTTCCCAAAGGCAAGCCCCCATGAACTGAGGCAGCCCAGGGGATTGAAGCACTTTTGCTCACCCTGACTTCCAAGGAAATCTCTCAAGGGGAGTTCCCAAATAGGAGGTACTGCTCACTGATTTAGCTCAGGAGTTTTGCACTATTCAAAAAAATGAACTGTTCTCTATGTATGGTCCATAGATCATTACAGGTAAGTATTAGTGAAGATCAGCAGTGCTTTTGCTTTTCTTCAGAGTAGGTTTTTTTTTGAGGATTGTGTGGATCCATTCTCCTAACATAAAATTGGTGCTATATTTTCTCTGAATTTTTAGCTAATTTTATTACTTTCATGGCTGGACTTGCAAAAGTAAATTCAGTTACCTTCACATAATATAATATGCAATCAACCCCTGAGTGCAGATTCTCAATGCATCCAGGGCGATTTGGTACATGAAGTGCATAGACTGGCCAGGGTACAGGTGGCCATTGTACAAAAAAAAAAAAAAAAAAAAAAAAAAAAAAAAAAAAAAAAAAAAAAAAGCTGTGTAGAATCAAGGCAGGATCTGTTTTTTCTCTGATGATTGATGATTTCTCACCCTCACCCTGCCACTTCACTCTCTGGTAAAGCCTTGGTTGGGGATACTCTCATGCTGCTGTGGGTCTGCAGGGAACAAGGTAAAAAACCTGAGCTGGTCACTATGTCCACACCCTCACATCAATTATCAGGAGCAAGCTGGCAACTACCCAGCAGTCACTATGCTCAGAGCCACTGCCTCCAAGGGCTGCTGCTTATCAAGCACAATTAACTTGTCCTTGAGGGAAATTTGCTCGGCTAGGCAAAGGCATGCAAAAAAGGTGGTTTCTTGTGCCAGTGCAGAGATGAGACCATTAAACAGAGCTTCAGTATGAAACACTTAATTGCAGTGCTGCCTAGGTGAGATAGTCAAGAATCTAGACCATCAGGGCAGGCACTAAAACAGACCTGGAGAAAAACTGGAGGCTCATTGTTTTGATGACAGCTGCTGATGTGACAAGAGTGCTGTGAAGATGAACCTTGTTCATCATCAGTGACTGTGGAGAAACAACAGCAAAAGATCCCTTCGACCGGGTGTTAATCCCAACAGTATTGTCTATTTCTCCAAATAGTTTTTCTTTTAAAAGTTATATATAAACACTTGACAGTGCTGCAGTCATTACAGTGAAAAAAAATTGAGAATTTGATCTCTGGCCTGGAAAAGAACATGGGTCAACTTGAAAGCAAAGTTGATGGCTTTGAATGTGAGTGAAGAGCAAATTTACCAGAATTGTGTTATCTGAGGGCTATGAGCAGATGAACAACAGCATGTGTTAGATAATATTGCTAGTTATTATAGAATCATAGAATTATTGAATGGTATAGGTTGGAAGGGACCTTTATCTCACCTGGTTCCACTCCACTCACCCCCCCAGCATGGGCTGGGACACCTTCCACTACATCAGGTTGCTCAAAGCCCCACCTAGCCAGGCCACACTCCCAGGGATGGAGCAGCCACTCTGCTTTTCTGGGCAACCATTGCCAGTGGCTCACCACCTTCACAGTAAAGAAATTCTTCCTTATATCTACTCTAAACTTGCCTTCCTTTGGGCTGAAGCCATTCTCCCTTGTCCTGTCATGCCCTTGTAAAAAATTCTTCTCCAAGGCTGTAGTATACTGCCAAGAGGAAGTGTTTTCTGAATATTATAAAGTAAGTTCTCAAAAAAATTAGTCAAGAACCTTAAATGTGTGTATACTTTCCTGAAGGCCTTCCAGGAAGAAAATACTGTATATGTCATTTAATTAGACTCTGAACTGACTCAGGCACATGTTGTCACACTAATTAACTGCAATGACAGCAAAGATGGAGTACGCCCAGATGTTCGCCAGACTAGTCTTGCAGACTCTCCAGCTCAGGAAGTGAGAATTCAAACTGCCTCTAGGCAAATAAGTTTACTGGGACTACACACGATCATATCAGCAGCTGTATGTATCTAAAACCCACACAGGTCCTGAAGCTGTTTTTGCCTCTGGGATGCAGATGAAGGAAACAGAGTAACTTGGCGAGTATGACTGCATTGCAGTGAGCAGGGAGATCACGATGTCACGCAGATCAGCTCTGAAGTGATGCTGATTGGAAGTGCGGAGGTGTCCATCAAACTGCTTCTCAGACCAAGGCGACTGAACTATATTTCCCCTTGTTTCTCTTTCCTTATGAAGAAAATGTTACATTCTCAACAAGAATAATCAGTTGCCCTGACATTCTGGTCCCCAGATATATTGAAGTAGAATCATAGAATCATAAAATATGCTGAGGTGGAAGGGACATTTCAGGACCGTTGAGTCCAACTCTGGCCCTGCGCAGGACACCTCAAGAGTCACACATGCACCCCAGAGGGTTATTCAAACACTTCTTGAACTCTGTCAGGCTTGGTGCTGTGACCCTGCCCTGGGGAGCCTGTTTTACTGCACAACCACCCTCTGGGTGAAAATCTTTTTCCTGAGATCTAACCTAAACCTCTCCTAACTCATACGGCTGTACACATATCATCTTTAGAAGCAGCTTGCTTTTCTACACTTCCCAATTAAAATGTGAAAATGCATTTTAGATCCCAAAAGGGCTTCTTAATCATATTTTAATTTTTATGACTTCAAAAAGGTACTTACAGAGTATACTAAAATCAGTGTTAATTACAGTATCTCCTTGCAATCAAGGTCCCACCCATTTTCATATGCATAACATAATATCACTGATCTGGCATGAAAATTAACACAGGACGAAGTTTCAGGAAATACAAGACAGATATGATATATGATAGATAACATCTATGATACATAATCTTATCTGTTGCACTCTTCATGCTCCCAAATTAATTAGCTGTGGCAATTTTATGCAAGTGTGGTTTGTCCTTGCACTTTTTGTTTTTTCTTTTGCCTCCATAGTTGTCTCTGCACCTTCTGGTAACTATCACTGTTAGTTTATCACTGATAATTCTAAAACTTTTTAAAATTACATATTCTACAATTCTACATTTTTTAAAGGTAAGTCTATATTTCACAGCCACACATTCTTTCTCTGTTATTCCATATATAGGGAGGTTTTGAGGGAGACAGTGAGAAACCCAGTGAAGCACAATCAGTAAACATATTTCTTTGGACAAGTCTAATTATTTGTTGGATTGGGGATTTTCCCATTCAAAAGCTTCTTGTTAAGAAATCACATTGATCCAAAAAATTCTATCCAAAATGTCTATTAATAGACTGGACAAAGAGCACAGATGTATAATTCATTCTGCTAGTCTCTGAGGAGAGCAAATCAATACTTTTGTTCAGTTGTTCAAATAACTAAAAAACCTATGTGAATTCATTCATTATGGGCATGTTTTCACTGAAGACACAGTGCTTGCAGGTGAAGCTTTTACTGGCATTAAACTGAAGATGTCTGTGGTCACACAAAGGATAATTTGCACTTTTCTCAAAGGTCCTCAGTACTGACAAAATCATAATCTCATTCTTAAAACAGACAAAATAAGTCAGAGTAAAAAAGGGAGTCAGGTTTCAGATTTCATATGTATCTAAAGGTAATAATAGATTGAGGGTCTGATTTATAACTGCTTTTAAACTGCTTCCCTGCTTAAAAGAAAGGGGGGACTATGCCCAGCCAAACCCACTTTCCCCAACAGCAAATATAGGCCTACCAGCAATAGGATTGCTTCCCTGAGCTTTTGCAGTAACTATTTTTTGAGAGGCTACATCCACTTTCAGGATTCTATAGATTATAGGTGGAAACTGACTGGACAGAGCAGACCCTCCACCTGAATTTCAATGTAGCCCAAGGCAAATTTTGGCAAAGCTTGACACCGTTCTCCCTGTTGTCAACTTCAGTTAAATCTTTAGTAAAGCTGGGGGCGGGGAAAAAAGGCCAGATTGATTTCAGTGCTTGGGAAAAAAACAGTAATTGCACAATCTACAAAAAGTGATCCATTACACAATATTAGAATGTAAAATGAGTCCTGTAGGGAAGTGCAGTTCTGTGGTACAGGGAAGTACAGTGGAAAAATACTGAACTATACACAGCTGTGCATCGTGGTAGCTGTGCATCCAGCTCACCTGAAGTGTTTGTTATTTGAGATGACATGGCTCTCCTGGGACAAAATGAACTGTACTAGTTCTCAGAAAGCACTAAATCACATTTCTTATAAGTAACCAATGCAGCTCTTTGCTGTTAAACCATCGAATTTCTCAAATAGCAAATTCTGTCATGAAAACTGCATGGAAAATAACCTATGATTTTTTTTTTAAAAATTGAAGGTTTCTTTCCCCTTTGGGTGTAAAATGCTACTCAAAAAGCAAATCTGAATGTTGACAAAAAAGCTCAGTCTTCTGAGTATTCACAACATTTTACAATAAAACACTCTTGCAATCTTTGCTTTTAGATATGCTGAAGTGCAAAGCACAAACTGAAAGAGGGAAGGTTTATATTAGAAAAAATTTTCTCACTGTGAGAATACTCAGACTCTGGAAAAAGTCACCCAGAAATGTGGATGCTCCGTCCCTGGAAGTGTTCAAGACTAGGGTGGATGGGGCTTTGAACAACCTGTTTTACTGGAAGATGACCCTCACCATGGCAGGGAGGTGGAACTAGATAATTTTTAAGGTCCTGTACAATACAAAATTTTGCATGATTCTATGAATTATCCCATGTAAAGCTTAGATGTGCCACTCTGACAGCCACTGAGTGCCTTCAGAGTCGTGCTGGGTTTTGTCCACATTGCATTGCAATGTGCTGCACAGAAATAATTCTTTGGGCCATGTAGCACCAGTTCTCAAGGGAAGACAAAGGGTCATCGAAGTCATGAGAGTAACAGATCATACTCATTATCTCACCTAACCTCCTAAATACTGTCGCCATTGTATTTTCTTTAGAAGTTAGATCAAAGCAAGCCGTTTATAAAGACCTCTGATTTTTGTTAAGATTTCAATCACAAGTAATTGATCCCTATATTGACCCTAACAGCTAGAACAGCACTGATTACTCAAGGTTGTGTTTGTTAAACTTCCAGTCATGGGATCACCTTATGTCATAAGACTGTAAATTTAAAGACTTTAAATCCTTCAATATTGTGCCTCTTCGTGTGTTCAATTAATTTCCTTCTTACCCCCTCTTCTTTGATAAAATTGTTTAAGGTCCTTCAAACTCATGTCAAAACTGATTTTCTGTCTTGAAAGGCAAATATCACATTGGGACACAGTATTGCAGTCAGTTGCTTTATGCATGCTACATAAAGAAGAAAGATCATTTTCTCTTTGCATTTGCCATTCTTCATTTATATATTCAAGGATTGCGTTGTCCTTTTGGCAACATCCCAAAAAGAACTTACCCTGAATGGCCTACATAAGAACATCACTACCAAAAACAATTTCCAGTCTTGAAGGAACCATTGCGTTCTTCATCGCTTGCTTACAGAAGGATTAAAACATATTATTTTTAAAAATCTAACAACTGAATCCAGCTATTCAGATAATTCTTACTACTAATTTAGACACTTTATCAGAGAATCATAGAATAATTTATGTTGAAAAGGATCTGAAAAATATACAGTCTAATCTCTTGCTTAAAGCTGGGCTAGTGTGACCATAAGAACAGGTTGCCCAAGTCCTTTCTCAGCCTCTCTGGATACCATCTTTTTATGGTTTACCTACTTTCAGGCATTTTTTTTTATTTTATATAATAAAATCTGTATTATCTAAAAGCATAGCCATAGAAGCCTTTATGACCACATTTGGGGTATTTTTAAAAAATGCTAATTTTAAAAAAAATTTAGCCACAAAAAATCTAAAGGCACTTTATTAGCAACAAAGTACCTTATTAGGTGCCTTGTTCACTGGCACCTGACCACTGACTATCTGTTAGAGCAGTGTATAGTCCACTATATATATGTAGTTAGTTATAGTTATAGTTAGTTATAGTTATAGTTATAGTTTAGTTATAGATATAGTTGTTATAGTTGCAGATATAAAATCTGTTAATTCAGTCAAATTTATTGGTTCAGTAAACAACATACAATATTGCTCTAAAAGCTCCAATACAGCTCAAGGAAACAAGAAGACTGAGAGTCAGACCAGTTGTTTCTGTCCAAAAAGATATACCTTCTAAGACAGCAGGCTGGCTGATACTCATTTTTTTGACTGCTAGCTTTTGCTTTTAGTGTCCTCCATTGCTCCTGGGAGTTAGCAAAGCAAGAGCTACTGCCTCATTCCACCTCCTTTCTCCAGTTGGTAATTTCAGCTGTACAACTTCTGCAATTTTCTGCAAAGGCTCAACTGCTTAAAGTATTCCTCATCTAGGTCCGTAACATTCTTGGGAACTAGCCGTACATACGCTAACCTGACATACATATAACTAACTATACATATACTATACATATACTTGGGAACTAACTAAAATATACTGACTGAATTTCTAATGCTGATTAGAAAACATTTAATTTCAGCAAATGCTTCTTTTCATCATCCTTGAATGCAGTAATACTTCTATTCAAGTCTCTTATCCAAGTGCTGATTAGTCCTTAAAGCATACAAAACCTGACCAGCAGTAGACAAATGATAGGACCTTATTGCTTTCCACAGGCACCCTGCTCTTGGCATTAATGCTACATATTTATTGGTAGAGAAGCTATTGTCATGATAGCATTTTGCTTCAAAATGTGTTTGCAAGACAGCACTCTAAGAAATCAAGTCCGAGGGTCATGAAGTCCTATATGGAAAGCAACTTGGCAGGCATCTTGCTCTTAATTTTATTTGAACACACTTCTGTATCTTTAATAAAGTTTTTTTTAAATGTCGTAACTATTTGAATGTTGTCACATTAGATTGTTATAGCTCCAAATGTTTATTTCTTCTCCATTTGGGACTATGAATCTAATATACAGTAACGTGACTACTTAAGAAGATCTATTACATTTTACGTTGACCCAGCTGCTACACAAGTACATAAAATTTGCATAACAACAATCCTGATGTTAATTTTGATTTTAAGAACTGTTTGCCAGAACTATTTCTCAGCTTTTGATATTTTAGCTAATTGAAACATTTTCTTGTCAAGATAACCAAAACCACTAATGTTTATTGTTTAATTAGATAAATTTGGCTGGAACCGAGTTTATCAGAAGTGGGTGGTTCATATATACATTATTTAAACTCCTCTAATTTTAGATCAGAATATTTTTTTAATCTGCTTTGAACAATTTTAATGGCAATTTTTCCACAGCTCCCCTGATTCTCTACACTAGTGCTTAAATACTGTTGCAGCTGAAAGCTTTTGTTCATATGCAACCTTGCACTGCTGTACTTTCAAGTCCTCTGTGGTATGTGAAAAAATAGCGGGTGAGGAGAAGAATGCTACTTTGCCCTTTATCCCAGTATTCCAAACGAGCCTAAGGTGCACAGGTGCTACACAGGGAAATAGTTTAAAAAGACACTATTCTTCACTCAATCATCTATTTCTCTACACCATCATCCACCAAAGAGAAGGCAGCAGAAACTCAGTGGAACTCTGCCACACTGTAACACTTTTCTGTGATGGCAGCTGACCACGTTCCTTTCTCTTCTTGCGGACAAAGGTAGAAAAACCACACGGCTGCCACCAAACTTCGCAGGACGCCTGTGAAATTCCACCTTCGTGGATGGTCTCTAACAGAGGCCTCCACATTCACACAAGCTGCAGCTGACCTACAAGAGGTGCCCGCCACGAGTCCTCGCGGTGGAGAGCTGGAGTGTGTGCCGGCTGCCTTAAGGATGGCCGGCCGCACACAGCACTTGGAAAGGAGGTGATGGCTGCACTGATGAAGGCCGACGCCTTGGTCCTTTGAAAAGGGTGGCTACATGATATGTCCCTCAATCCAACGCCCTGCACAATGCCAGGAACCGCCTCTCCCGGCTTCGCGCACGGACTGTCCTTCCCCGCAGGCAGCCTTCGGAGCAGGGCCTCACCCCGACACCCCGCTCCCCGTGCCGCTGCCCAGGCCCGGCCCGGCCCGACCCACCGCCCCCGGCCGCCGGATCCGGCCCCACCGGTCCTC
>VXBR01002943.1:0-64815 GCA_013400215.1 Cisticola juncidis | reverse complement strand
CGGTCCGGAGGCGCTCCTCCGTGCCGCTCCGCCGTCCCCGCCCTGCCAGGCTCCCCCGTGGGCGCCCCCCGCCTTGGATCGGCTCCGAGGCCCCGCGTCGCCACCCCCGCAGGTGGCTCGGCGGAGGATGCTCGGTGGGGCAGCGCCGTTCCGGCAGCGAGTCGGGAGCCCGAACATCTCGACGAGAGCGTCATTTGCCGGCAAAATGCGGCTTTTTGGGGACTTGCGCGGGGATGTGCGGGGAAAGGATCCGTGACTGCAATTTGTCCGTTCGCATGCGAACGAACGGTTCTGCGTATTCCTGTAGACAGCTGCTCGGTCCGGGTTGGGAGAGAGTTGGTGCTTGGGTAGCTTGCGGCAGTGTCAGTAACCTTGTATAGATAGTGTAAGGGGATGCTGAAATCTTGAAGTTTACAATTCAATGTTTTGCCTCCAGGCTGTAAAAATTGAGCCTCTCTCCCATGCCGTGCAATTGTTCCTGTAACACGGTTCACCAGAAACCTCATTAGATTTCTGTGGGTTACAAGGGAGAGCAACTTTGCTCGGGTAGAGGTCCATAGGTTCCCAGTACGGCATCCTGAATTGCGGAGGTGTCCTTCTTCCTCCCATCCAGAGTTCCCAAGAGGCTCCCAGTCCCTATAAGTCTTGTACTCTTGAAAGCATAGTTGACGCCAGTGCCTTGGTGTTTAAAATGTTTCGGGATTTTACCCAAAGCATGAAGATAGGTTGTTGAAGTAAGATGGAGATTTTTTTTTCTGTGTATCTTATGCAAATTAAACACAAACTCAGTTTCAAAATTATAAAGGAGAGGTAGCCACCTTTTCTAGAACCCAACTGAGAGCAAAACAGCCCACAAAGTACGCCAGATACAGTTTTCTGGGCTTAGATTCCAGCATTAGTAGAAAGGGAGAAGCTAAAGTTATTTTTACTGCAATAGCAAAGTGTTAGCCTGCACTTTAAATTAAACTGCTCAGAAATCCACTGTGTAATCTACAGTTTCACCCTAATACTGTTTTCAGTAAGCAGGACAAATCTACTTCTGGCAAAAAGAGTTGAACAGATGGCAATCCATTAGCAAACCTGCCTTTTCAATGGAAATATTACTCTTTCAGAATTATACATACCTTTTTGTAAAACTATGCTTTAAAAATTCCACAGTACATAAAAGTGCATATTAGTCCTAATTTAAATATAAGCAGGATATGCCTAACCATTTAGCAGACTTGCCAATGTTGCAGTCTCCTTGGTTGTCAGCCATGGCTGGTGTTGGTGTGAGTGAGATAAAACATCACAGAGTGATAGGATGTGATGTGCGAAACAAAAACACAGGCAAGAGGAAATAGATTTAAACAGTGCACCTGGTCTGCAGAAGGCCATTTCGTCAGAGGGATACACTTCATCACTTGGAACATGCTGCTGTAGAGGGTGGGGTGAAGCAACTCCAGAAGCAACTAGACCAAGCCAGTGCTTCCAAATATTCCCTCTGCAGTCTTTCTTTCACAGTCTTGGGAAAGTCCTACATAGTGAGATTTTCTAGATTCCTGTTGCTTAGGTTAAAGCAGATGAGCCATGTCTACTGTCACTATGCCGTGAACTTCTCTGCTGTGATCTAGGCAGCCCTGAGAAGTCTTGTACTCTCATATCCATTTCAGTATGTCCCATAAGAAGCTCAGCACAGCAAGAAAATAGGGAGCATTTCAGGAGAGATGGTGTTGGCCTTGTGTTTCTGGGGGAATTGCTGCTTGATCTCTGTCCAATATATGTTCTGCATTCCTCCTTGTTATGGGTCACTGACATGGTAAAACATCATAAGGATGTACATTAGAAATCTGAATTATGCTCTGACATGGTCTCCTCATGAACAAAATGTTGACTGTATTCTAGTACAGAGATGGGAGCTTTCTTAAAGCCTGATGTAAATGGCATTTGAAACCTGTATGGTAAAATGAATTACCATTTAAAGGTGAAGGGCATGGGGTGTGTGAATGATTGAAAGCCAATTATATTCTGGAAGATTACTTCAGTCCAAAGCACAGGAATTAATTTCCTTAATTCCTATCATTGTGTGCCTTTCTACCTGCACAAATGTGTGCAGGTTCCATTAGAGCTCTTTAATATGTAGAACATTATTCCAAAATAATGGAAATTTTAATCACTTACAATTTAATCTCTAGGGCTTTTGCCTGACCTTTGCATGGTGCTCTGTTGGGAGGAGGGGAAGAAATCAGCAACTGTTTCAGGAAGGAAACCTAAACCACTGTAGCAAGGAGTGGTACCACTTAGGGGAGGGTGGCCCAGCATTTGGGAGATTTGGAAGAGGAAAGTGCCTGCTGGGTGTCTTCCAAAAGCCGAGTGAGTCTTCTCTCTGAGAAAGTGCTCCGTTCCTACCTTTATTGCAAATGTCTTACACCCTGAATCGATAGCACCCCATCAGTAATCTCCAGTGTCCATCAGAGCCAACTGGTGGGACTTTCCAGGCAGATTCAAACCTTAAACCTTCAGGGTATAGGGAGCTATACCTTGTTTCAGGTTGAGACAAAGTTACATTAATGCTTTCAATAAAAATGACAAGCAAAAAAAAGCAAACTTGGGATTTTTTTTCTTTTTATTTTATGTTCAAGGTTATGGACTTTTAAGTATATTCCCAGCTTAATTTACCTCCATTAAAAAACTCTAAAAGGTCACTTCAGTCTAAAAGAGAAATGTTTAAAAACACCTATACTGTTACTTTTGACTTCTTCCACAGGTATATCTTCATTAAGAACTTTGTTAACACTGGTTACAGACAGCTCTGGTTTCAGTTAGTTGGCATTTTCCAAGTCTTTATTTGTATTGGGACTCCTCTTGTCACATCATACTGCCTCTGCCTCTCCTCTCAATGTCCTTTGTCTTCCACAGAGCCGTTGCTTCAGCCTACCCCATGATCAGAGTGCCTTTCCCTTCATTATCCCGAGCCCCAGGTCTTCTCCCTCGCACGCTGCCTTCTGTTGCCTTGCTCTTCTCAAAGCCCTGGTGCAGTTAACTCCATTTCTCTGTGCGTTGCCCTTAATCTTTATCCATTTTCCCTGTTCAGCAACCCAATTTCCTCTTCTAATCCCTGGTTCTTCTGCTCGCCTGTGACTCTCGGCACTTCACCAGGCTGACATAGTCTCAAATGCTGCATACAGATCCAGCAGCAATGTTCTGCTTTTCTGCAAGTGCAGTGTCATCACCTGCAGCTGGTTTGGCCTCCTCATGGTTGTGTGGAGACCTCCTGTGAGTTCCTCTGTACTGCAGGTCACGTTCTAAGCAATGAGAAATTAAAGCAAGCTTGTTGTGGCTGGGATCACTTAGACTGCTTTAGCACAGTCTGATGAAAGCATTTCCTACAAGTACCACTGCCCTCCTGGAAATATGTTCGAAGGGAATGGATTTTCATGCTTCCCTTGGCACACATTTAAGGACTGGTCATATGGAGGCCTGCAAATTGAAGGAGGTGTCTTTCTAGCTATGCATTATATTTTTATTTGACTAAATGTCTGACATGTTTGATCTTAGTTCAAATTTTGCTTGTATTTTCCTTACAAGATGAAAATCTGCTCCAAAAGAAAACTGACCATGTATTTTTCTCAAACTGCTGCAAAATCTGTCCCAGTTCCTCTGAATATGATCATGAAAATGGCAGCTTTAAAAGGGCATGTTTTTGTTTTTGAAGATACGCAATTAGCCTGTACAAAGACTACCTCCTTATCAAGAACCAGGGAATATCTTTTCATATGAAGGGAGACTTTCAACTGCCTTTTGTTAATAATCCATGTCCTACTATGTTTTTCCCTGTATAGTTACTATTCATGTCACTCGCTGATGGTTTCACTTCTTAATGTGACTGACGGTAAAAGAAGAAATTTGAATAGACTGAATATACTGTGCTGATACTTTAAACCCTGTGAAGTTTCATAACAAGGTCATAGCTATTGGCTATTGACAAACAAATTTCTCTTGATTTCAAATACATCCCTGGAAATGGAAGGATTTCTTGCTGTTTGACTGTAATGCATAACTGAATTCTGCTGCTTTTTATGAATTCAAGCCATTTTTCCAGTGGAGTCAGTGTTCCAAAAGTTCCTGAAAATCCATTATAAAGCACCATGTTCAGTGATAATAAATAAGAATATCAATGGGCTTGGGATTGCCATCAGCTGTTACACAAATTTCAGATGTGGTAGTAGATGACACCTGACCATTAATATACACGGGTACTTGCTAGAGTACTTCTCCTTCCTTTCTCTTCATCTCTTCTTGTAATTTTTCTTCTCACTACATCCTCATAGCCTACATAATAGGGGATTTTTTTCCGCATCTTGCCCATACACATGTATAAAACAGAAATTGTATCCAACATTATTTGCATTGCACTGTACATATACTATTATAATGTATATTATCTTGGAAAAAATAAAACATACTCATCAGGAAGAGAAAATCAGATTCATAAAATGTGAAATACAGTCCTTGACAGGGGAGCAGCATAAAGCCAGATCTCTTTTGCACAGGGTGAAGCCCTGTGGAGCAGTGCTAAGTGATGTGCTGTTCCCCGCCTGGCTGCCTGTCTGTCATGGGGATGTCTTCTACTGCTCTTCAGCCTAGTATGCTAAAATTGAAAAATCTCTCTGCAAGTGCCACACAGTTCAAGTCTAACATTTCTCCTCTTGATGGGCCAGCTGAGGACATATGAATAACCAAATTCATTCTTTCAAGAAAAAGAAGTCTATTGTTTGTAGGGACCAAAAAAAAAAAAAAAAAAAAATTACAATTCTAGTTTTAAGCTAAAATGTTTGGGGCTGTTTACATCAGTATGTTACCATTTATTTGATTTTTTTAAAATGCATTTTTCTGAAAGGATGGATTAAGGTAAGTGGATTGAGACAGTGGTTTGTGGGTGTTGACTGGGACACTTTATGAGGATTTTTGCAGTTGAAGCAAATTAGATTGTGCAGTTGAATCATTGGTTAGTTAGATGTGTGGTTCACCTGTGCCACCTGGAATTCTAGACCTCGAGTGGAAGCAAATACCCTCTGTCATGTCATGGAAGCAAACATGTGTCACTCTGATGTTCATGAGCAGTGTAAAAATACACGGGTTTAAAATTTAATACACATCTTCAGCTTAAATGTCTCTGTAGAGTCCTCACCTGAAGAGGTGCTGGGGCACATGGGAGCTCTGTGCAAGGTGGGATATGCCTGAGGCAGCTGGGCACCCATAGGAGCACATCTTTTAGGTTGGGCTTCCCACTGTAGGTAGGGCCTTGTCTTTCAGCCCTGAGTGATGCATGGGGACATTGGAGATTGGGAGCTGTAACTGTATGCAGACAGATGGAAACATCTTCTACAAAATTCATGGCAAATTTTAACACTAAGCCACCTTTGTGAAGTGTGGAGGGGAAAAACCCTAAATTCTCAGTCATTTTTTGTTTAGAAACATAACTAATTAGAAGGCAGAATCTGCAGAAGACGTGTATGCTGTCAGGACAGGTTTGAGAGGCATCTTCAAAATGATGGCAGTGCAGGGAGCTTGAATCTTCCTGCTCTCCCTAGATGAAAATGTTCTTTAGACATGGTAGCAGTGAGTGAATCATTTTAGTATATCTGGATTTATCCTCCATAGGGGAAAATGGTACAGTGAATTCACGTGTATCCTGCTTTTGACCCCTCTAAGAGCACCTGCTATGAGAAGAGCCTGCACAGTTGCAGGATTCACCATTTGCAACAGGTTGCAAGAGTATTAGTGATTAGAAGGCATAATGGATACTATTTTCTATGTTGTAAATGTATACTCTCTATTTAGAGATAACGTTGAAAATGAAGAATTTATTTTGTAAATAACATCCCTATGCTAGGTCACACTTATTTCAGTTTCACACTGATGTCTGAGAGACATTTTTATAACTTCAGAAAAATATATTAATCTTTTGATGTAATTGTAAATAAACAATTTTCTTAATTCTATCCTATTGCTTGAGTTGGACTGCTCTGATGATATTACCAGAAATAAAGTTTTTTGAAAAATGTAACAAGTGAAGTCATCAGCTTTTTGCAGAGGATTATTTGTCCTCTGAGTTCACTTTTTCGGGACATGTATGTGCCTGTTTCTCCTTAACATTTAAGTACAGGTTTTTGTCTGACCAGTGTTATTTGAATACAAAGTACTATTCTTGAAGGTAATGTGATAGAATTTGAAGTATGAATTAAGTGAAATGATTAATTCCAGTTACTCATTAGAAGCACAAATAATGAGAAGGAAGGATTTAAGAGGAGATCATGCTAAGTCAGATAGTGTTTTGAAGCACATAACTGTAAATTAATGAGTTTGCCTTCCATGTGATGGAAGGCAGACTTACAGAACACTTGTTTTACCTGATGCATTTTTGACATTTTTAAAAGTAATATTTGCTAATGTGCTATGAACTGTACATGTATATATAAATCTGCGCATTTTGAAAGTTAATCTCAGTCATCTTAATTTTCTTTTGAGACATTTTCTGAAGAATCAGCCTCTGAATGAGAAGCATTCAACTGTTAATTCTCTATTCATATGAGAAGGTTTGATTGATAATTTTTACATATGCACATATTTACATATAATAACAATCTTATCCTGAGTATATAAACCACAAGCTTGGATCTTAGAAATGTTAAATAAAGAGGGAGATGTATATATGTATTTGAGAACTTTTTTTACCAGGGTCCAAAAGGGAGTGGTTAAATAAATCTCAAATTTCTCAAATGCAACTTAACTAAGTTACTAGGAAATGCACACAGCTTCTCATAATGTGTTGTTATCCTACTGCTACTTTACTAATAATGATAAGAAAAAAGAGATTAAAAATCTTGATTAGAAAAAAGAAATTTAAAAAATCTTGATTGGAATGCCATATCTCAAGAAGAGGTCAGAGGATGATTGTTCTTTATTTTTTAAAAGATGGAACTATGAAGTATCCATGAATACACAAAGCATCAAAGCGTTGATTTTGTTTCCGTTTCAACAGGGATAATTGTAGAAGAAAGAGTTTTGCTGAAAAAAGGCTCTTAATTTATTTCTCCTGAACTAGTTACATTTTACTGTTTTTTTTTAATAAAAGACCATGTTTAATCACTAATCCTTCACATCCACTAACTCTTTAATTTTCTATTTCAAGTATGTCTTCTGAAAAAGTAAATCTCCTAGACCTTAAGGAATCAATTCCTCTACAATCAGTTAAGCATTGGGGAAGAATGTACTTGAAACAGATTAGGTGCATAACTGTGGCCATCAGCAGCAATCCTAGCCCTCAGAAAAGGATATATCATCATCTCTTCACTTTTCAATAGACTTGGCAGCTGTGTTTTTGTAAAACAGTACTTACTGAATCAGCACAGTAGCAAAAAGATAATATAGCTGTTCTTTGTTCCACAGAGACAGACCAGAGAAACCTGAGAGGGCGTGGTGGCTTTCAAATCTATGAAGCAGTCATTGGAGAAATTGGTGGTTGTGTGTCTGATCTCTCTAGCCTGACAGTCTTGTAATGTGGTAGTAATGGAGTTCCTGTGCATTGCCTTTTTCATCCTACTGGCACAACTATGTGCAAGTGTGTGCCTCTCATATCTTAGATAGATACCTTGGAGAGAATCAAGCTGCAACCTGAGAGGAGTTCTAGTACTCCCATTTTAGTTCTTGGAGTTCATGTAGGACACCAAGCAACAGAACTGCAAAGCCGACTGAGCACTCTGTTTCACACGGGTTTTCTGTTTCGAGGTTTTGTTCATAACTTGCTGCAGTGATTCAACAGTCACAGCTTTCTTCAAAGATCATATTTGTTTCAAAGTTGAAAGCTAATAGTGATCGGTTGTTGAAATCTGCCAGCAGTGAATCTGTACTGCCTTGTTTTGTGAGGATTTATACAAAGGATTTTATTTAAATCGCTTTTTTGCTTGCTGTTGTTGGTTTTCACCTACACACTTTGAAAGGATAAGGGATTTTTTCCTTTCCTGAGAAATGACTAGGATGTAACCAGAAAGATTCAATCTGCAAAAAGCTGTATTGTTAAATCCACTAAAATTTAAGACAGAATATTAACTCTCTTCTCATTACCTAAACCTGCAAATAAAGTGCTAAACATGTGTATGTAATTATTGTATTGCAGCCGTTCTTTTGCACAAATTACATATTTTCACTGTTGTCTCATTAGACTCTCATACCATGTAGAAAAATAGAATATAAAATTCTGATTCTGGACTTCAAGTGACAATTTGTATTGTCACTATGTACACTTGCCAGTAGCCCACAGCCATCTTTTTCATCTTTCTGGTAATCACATGAAGAGACTTAAGGCTAAGATTAGCTGGAGAGATAAGAACTGAGAGGAGGCAGCGGGAGACTCTAGTAATGACATATGAGCAGGAAAAAAGTGAGAGTTACTGCTTTGGCTCAAACACAGAACCTGTTGTGAAGGAGAATTAGCATCCCTAAGATAACCCTACCTCCCTTTGTGAGACACCTGTTGGGTCCTTTTTTTTCCCCTCTTCCTGTCTTCTTCCCTGCCAACAAAAATCTCTATGATGCAGACTAAAAACGCACACTGGAAGTAGCAGTGTGGGAAAGGCATGAGGTTGCCCATATGGCCAATAGTTTTGTTTCATGATGCTCACATAGTGTGTATAAATACTTGATTTTGCTTAGGCAAGGGAGCAAAAGAATGGATTTTAGCTAAGAGAAAAGTGTGTTGTTTTTCCTTCCATTTTTCTATGTTCAGGTTAGTTTATTCCTTGTAATAATTTCTGTTTTCTTCTTCTAGCTTAGTCAATGTTTCAATTTTTTTTCACTGATTTGACCTTTTTTCCTCTCTATACTTGAAGTTTAAAACATAAAAGTAAATATTATGTCTGAATCCTCAGGTTAGGTTAATGTATCAATCCTTTATTTTACTTTTAATCTGGGATCAGAACCTCTAAATTTCTGATTTGCCATTCTAGTCAAGTGTTCAGAATGCTTTTGCTTAGTGTCCAAAGGAGCTTCATGCCAACATTGTCAGTGGTGTCTGCCGAGGCAGAACTGATCCAACAAGATCGAGTGATGTGATCATGACACAGAGAGGCTGGTGACGCTATCAAGGCAACACTTGACATGATGTTTATCACTACAGAAGGCAGCAGGCAGTTTTCTTGCTTTTACATAGTTCAGCTTGTAGGGACTTAATGAATTAAGGCTGGGTGTATTCACCATACTGAATTTCTCAGCAAGTTATAGCTTTCCTTCAAAGGATTTTTTTTTTGTTATTTCATAGTTTCAAGAAGTCGGACAGAACATCATTTCACATTTAGCTACATTGTCCTATGTAGCTAAATAACTGCTTTAAACACCTGTGATTTCTATTTTTGAAATAAATGCTTTCAGAAGGATTGAGAATTTAAACAACACAAAGTTGGAAACTACAGAGTACCCTGCTTCCTGCAAGAAACAAGTGTTAAATAATAAATGCTTGTATAGTCCTCATATAAATAATATATACTTATTTGAATTCAAAATTAACTTAAAAAAACCTGTTGTCTTTTTGTAACATTTTTGTAGCCAACTGACCTAGTCAAAAAGAAAGGATCAAAATCATGTTTCATCTGTTCTGTTCGTCAGAGAGTGGCTAACTATAAATCATAGTTATGATCACAAAAAGCAGGTATGATTAAAAAAAAAAGAGCCAAAATTACATACAAAAGGAAGAAATCTTACCTTTTAAAAAAAGGGATTTTTACCTTCCTTTTCCTCTTCTCTACAGCTAATTTAGGGAAAAAAATCGTGAGATTTTGTTATAAAACATTAGAACAATAAAACATTCTGCATTAGAAAATACCGTAATTTTCAATGCTCTTCTGTTCTTTGCATTTTCACCTTTATATTTTGATTTTTTCTCTTAAAGGATAGTTTGGTATCTTGTTTTTACACCGATGCTATGTTCAATGTCTTCTATACAAAGCAGTGGGTGCTGTCAAATGTAAAGGGTACCTGTAATTTCATCTTTCTCACAGATGGCAAAATCTTCTGGTGAAAATTTTCAAATTTGTATTTATGCACCTCCTCGTCCTGATTGCTTTAGAAATTGCAATGAAATTAATAATTTGAAAGAAGAAAAATTATATCAGTGTTTTAAAATTATTAGGCTTTAAGGTTAATTTTAAATGTTCGTCTTTGAAAATTCTAATTGCATTATCACTCTTCAGGCCTTGAATTAGGCCAGTGAAACTCATCTTATTGAAATGATCCTGAATGATCCATTAATTTTTGCTTTACTGTTCTATGTTCATTATTATTTCTTTAAAAATCAGCACTGAAAATGTGACAGTACCATGACACTTTCTTTAATAACTGTTGAAGTCTTAATAGTTCTAGGTACTCTACAGATCAATCTCACACATGCACAAGCAAATCAAATCTGAAATTTCTGACAGAGATGTTCCTGTGACTTACATTAGTCCGGTGAAAACTTCAAGGAAAAAATTGGGACTAGTTCTATCTACGTACAGTAATAAATATGCTAAGAAGATTGACCAAAGTAAAGCAAATACAGTTCTCATAGTTGGCCTTCATGTTAGGTTAAGGCTAAAAAATTCCTAGCTGAGGACAAGAACAGAAATCACTAGTCAAAACTTAGTAGAGTAAGAAGCTGGGCAGGATTACTTAAGGCATTATACACATTATAAGGTTCAGAGAAGACAGAGAGCATATTTTTTCATTTGAGGGAGCCTTTAGAATGTTGTATTTGAATGAGCTAAGCAGAGTATTCAGGAGCAGTTTGCCTGAAATGCCAGCATTTCAGTTTTTGCCCAAACTAGCCAAAGTGACTGAAATATCTGAAGAGAGCACTGAAAGGCTTGTGTAGTGTTGAGGATACTGGATTGAGGGGTCTCAAGACAGTTTGCTGTCTGTGATCATAAATGGCACTGCTTTCCCTGCAAATAAACCATGTCTTGTCTAGAAGTTATTTTGCAAAACATCTCAGACATCTCAGACCAGCCTGTCTTGTTCAGGTGTTGCTGCCAAAGCTGCTGAAAAAACTCATGGTATGTAGCACTGCCCTGGACTGTGCAACAATTTCATCACAGGCTCTGTGTCTGAGAAATGGACTCAAGCAGAGAACTTGGATGTCTCTGGTGTGCCTGAGAAGCTAGAGCCAAACAGAATCTGAGCACAGCTCAAACATACAGACTAAAACAAGGCCTGATGAGTAGCCAGGGAAAATGAGCCTTCCCCAGGCATTGGGGGAATGTATGTAGAAACTCGTGGGGATATACCATTAATGTTGCTGAGGGCAGTCGTCTCACATCAGGCAAAATGAGACAGACATATACTCAATTATAGTTCATGATTTCCTGACTTTTTGTCATACATTGAGAAGAAAAAAGAAATCCATAAAATAATTAGTCATGGCATTTTAAAAAGCTTTAAATCAAAACCATGTTGGCCTGCCTTGTGATGACACTTCTCTTGTCAAATGTAACTATTCTGAGGTATGATGTCTCCTGGACCGCACAGAGATAAATTTGCATGAGTCTTTCTCTATACATCTGGACAATAAGAGTGGGTTTCCTCATACTGATGTAGATGTCTGATATGTAGGATGCAGGCATTTACATCTGAGGTAATCATCTAGTCTTCCTTTACAGTCAGCAAAGGGACAAGGCACTCCTGGGTATGATTCATTTCATGTAAAGTAGGTCAGATGAATTGTAGCCTCAAAGTGTCTGTTCTTCTTATAATGACTGTAACAACAGTTGAGGGTGAGTCGCTGAGCTGTCCATGTCTACATCAAAAGTGTGGCAGCTGAAACCCTTACCACAAGGTGAGTCATGAGAGCTCTGTACAGTTGTTCTTTGTTATTTTTATTTATGTATTCAAAGTAATGTTTAACCACAGGACTGTAAAGTGACAATGCATTAAACCTGCAATACCAATGCATTAAACCTGCTACCCATACCATCTAAACCAGAGTGAAAGCACTGGTAGTATTATTCTGGCTTAATCTTATTAATTTGAATAGGCCTTACAGATGCCTACTATGAAGTATTAAATAATATTGCTGTTTTCTAAGAGTTTAGCTCGTTGTTCCCTGTACATCGAGTGTGATTTACCATGGTAAAGCACATCTTTACATTTTGATGAGCATGGAATTTGGGGCAAGACAAACATATCAATTTAAATGAGAAAAAAGGCTGCTCTTTACCTCAACAGTGCTGATCTCTCCAGATTAGACTAAATAAATATATTAAGTTAATGAAAGGACCTCAGAATTTAGGAGAGCACTGTGCTGATAGTGAGGCACCAAAGAGGTGAATGGAAGCATATTTTGGAGAGTCTGGTATTGTGACAGTAAGACTTGCCATGGTGTATAAACCAGTGGCTGACAGCAGAACTCTAGTAATACAGAACATTGTCCAGAGAAAGACACTGAAATTTTTCCAAAGCTGGTGCTTTAACAATGAAATCACATAAATACTTTGATACAATGTACTAGGGCTGTTGGCTATGAATTGTGAATGAACTTTGCTAATCACCCCTGAATTTTGATTTCCCAACCATTGACTACCTGCTGTCATTTGATAGTGTTTGGAGAAGATTGCTAAATATAATAAAGCATCCTGTGTAGGCTTGTGGAATTATGATAAAAAGTTGACAGAATAACATTAAGAATTCTGAAATGTATTCTCATGAGCTTAAATAATAACTAAACCTGAACACAAGTATTAGAGGAATGAAAAACTACTGGCAATTATAAGGGCCTGTTATGTCATGCAAATTCTTCACCTTCAGCCTGATTAGAGGTCTTCAGGATCAACAGAACAGAACTTGCAAATTTCCAGGATTATTATTCTGTAATGCCATGGTGAAGCTAGTGAATATTTTAGAGACTTACCGAGTATCCTTGCTGTCAATTTGTAGTGATGTTTTACCTTGTAGAGATATCAAAGCGTGGTGTTTATGCAGCACATTAACTTTTCCTACTAACCAGCACGCTAATGCAGTGACAGTCTCCAGAATTAACAGGAATGAGGCATAGAAAGACCTGAAGAAGATGAGAAACCTGTTCTGTAATACCTTGATAATACAGGAGATCACCATATTTTGGCTTTGGGAACAACCCAACAACTTAATTCTGGAGTACTTACCAGAATAAGGAAACACCGTGTTTCTGTATGTTTACTGTTTTAACCTGAGATTACATAGCATTGCAGCTGCTAAGCTGCTATTTAACTGCCTAATAATCTCTGAAGTCAGAGGATAATATATTTATTTTAAAGATTGCAGACCAATTCTCACATAGACTAGCACACATGCAAAAAAAAAAAGGTTGGATAGACACTTTGGTAGATTATTTTGCAGTTTAAAACATGCACACACCTTCTGTTTTGAAGAGGCACTCAGGTATTAGATGGGACACATTTAGCATGCTAAAATAATTTGCTACATTTTTCCCAATAATTTTCAACGTGACTAAACTGAAACAAATATAAACCGTGCACAAAATCTACCAGAGTATAACCTCAGCCTCAACAACTTTCAGAGAATGCTGAAGCCTGGTCTACTCAATTTTAGTGGTAATGTGAAAGAGCACCAAGTTCAGACCAGGATTCATTCTGTGGATTCATAATTTGCTTTCACGTTATAAAAGCTGTGTTATAAAAAGCATTTGCTTTTCAAATGTCTAGCAAATAAAACAGATCAGTCTACAGTGCTCACTTGAACAAAAGCCAACAAGGGAAAACCATATATAACAGAACAAAGAGATAACTAAGCCAATGACCTTTTTTTTCAACTGCACATACATATATATGTATACATGATGTATACAGTGTTCTGCTTGACTTATAGTAAGGTATCATGCTACTTCTGTGTTCTAGTGGTTTCTCCAAGGGTTTGTATGGTCATCTGCTTGTGTTCTGCTAGTAGTGGAACATCATTCCAATGAAAATATAGAAAGAACACTTGAAATTAAGGTGTTTTTTTTTTTCTGAGAGTCATGCTTTTCTTCTGATGAGTGCACTTGATAAAATACATTCCACCCACCCACAGCCCCCTGCCTTCTCTGTGTTCCTTTGATAACGTGACCCACCACACTGAAAGAGTATTATTTCCTGAAAGGCTGTAGGCAAGCATGATGATGAGAAGAAGGAAGAGGAATGAATGTTAAACAGAATGGGAGAAAGAGAAATTGTGCAAATGTATGAGAAAAAATAATTTGAAAGTGTGCTGAGAGTTCGATTTAATAAGGGGGGAAGTAAGTTCATATTCCTTTTAAGATGTATGTATTGTAGAATACAAAGGGATAATTTCTACCTACATCATCAGTCGATTCCTACCAATCTGTGGGATATGAATGAGGGAAATGATGATAACCACATCAGCATAAGTTTCATGTTAGTATAATGGAGTTCATATTTTGGAAAATGTTTGAGACTAGGCAAAACAATGCTTTTCAAAAATAAGTATCTTTGCTTTAATAAAGGACAAAATTAATACATAGAGATAAAAAGTAAAGATATTTCATTTAAATAGAACTTAAAATTATAATTTTAACGTAATTCTAGTAGTTTTTTTAAACATGTATCTATGTAAATACACATCAAGTCTCTGGAGCAGCTTCATTGAATACAAAGGTGATTAGTAGTTATAAAAGCCAAGTCTTTTATTGTATGGCTAAATCAGCCTCGTGAAGGTGGAGGTTGTTACAGTTCATGCCAGCAAAGACCTCATGTCCCAAGCAGAATTGGAAGCATCTTAGCAGCAGCAGTAAAGACAACAGCAGCAATAGTACCCATATTCCCTGTATCCTAAGCATATGTGTTCTAACATTCTTACTGCATTTTATTCTATTTTTAGCCAATCAGGCTTAAACACGAACTCTCTAAAATTAAAGTTTCAGACCTATCCTAAGCTGAAATTGATGTTTGTTAAGTTTCGTAAATTCTTACACAAATTCTATGCATATAGCTCTATCTGTTCTATCTAGGAATTTCTAGCAAGGCTACATTATTTTTGTTATGGGTCGAATTTAACTAACTTTGCAAAAGGCAATGTTACTTGAAGTATAAACTAGGTATAAGTTCTTGCTAGCTTGCATTTCTTCCTCATGTCTGTGTGGATTTATGCATTTTAGATTTTCTGAAGGTTCTAATTCAATTCTCATATTTGTGGGCACTCCTGGGCCTGTGTGGATTTGGTCCAGGGGAATTCATACCCCAACAAATACACACACACTCTTTTCATCCATTTGCCCTTTTCACAAGTAGCTAAAAAAAAGATGTTTAAGAACAAATCCTTGTTCTTGGTGATAGCATTTGCAAGCAAAACTAGTTAGATTTATAATCAAAGGTGGATTGGAGACAAGAAAATTGGTCTAGCAGTATTTGTCAAACATATGACACTGCTCTCTAATTGACTTCAGCAAGGACAGATTCCCTGCTATACGCTTTATTTAATGTAACTTTAACGTGTTACTCATTGCCAGTCATATCACTTTCTTGAGCAAGCACTCCAGTTTTAGCTGGAGCTCACCTTGAGAGAACAATCAGGAGGAAGCCTGTGCATCTCTTAAGCTCTTGTGTGCTGTTAAATTTCACTTTTTAACTTGTCCGAAAGTTTCCTCTTCAAAGTTATTAATGGAAGGAAATACAGCCTATTTCATGAGGTCATATTTTATACACTCATGTTTTTACATTTTTAGCCTTCTCCAAGTCATCTGTGCAAAGTGTTATATTTTGCTCCTGACAAAGCATCAGCTGATAATCAACAACTTTGGCCCTGAACATATTCGTCATTTTCTTTCTGTAATTTATATACTCTGCTCTCTTCTGTGAGCAATATCCCACAAGTCATTGCCAAATTGAGCAAGCTATGGGCCTAGTGGTGACAAGAGAAAGAAAACTGCTTATTGTTAATGGGTAGGTGAATAATAAATCAAAGCAAGAACTTGGGCATCGGCATTCATATATTTTAGCACGCTAGATGAATTTAGAGGTGCAAAGAATCAGAATGCTTTGGCAATATTCTACTTTTGTTTACCTCCAATCACTTCTGAGTCAGAAAGTTAAGTAATCTAGTATTGACAAATGACAACTTAGTGTCCAGTTTTGCCTATGAGGCTCCATAGTAAACACCCATGCTAGACTTTTCAACCAGAAGATGAATTTGTATTTTAACACTCATCAATTTAAGAGTGATTAATTATCATCTAGAGTCTGACCTGTGCCCTAGGGAAATGTTTAGACCTGTACATAACTCTTTTAGATTGATTAATGTACCTAAAGCTTTTTATGTTTCCTTCCAATCAGTACAAATTTCTCCTTTAATGTAGTTGATTTCAGGGCTATATAAAAGTGCTGTTTCCCAGAACTTTCAGGTATTGTGATGACACTTCAAAACAACTGCAAAATAGCAACCAGTCTGCCATCTGTAGCATTGTCTTTTACGGCTATAGCTGGTGAGAAGCAAAGACAGTTCAAAACTTAACTGAACTGGACGGGTTAAGACCCCAATCTGATTAAATTTATGTCAATAGTTATTGTGTATAACATGAATTACAGAGACTTTATCTGATCTATCATGGTAAGCTGTTGAAGCTTTTTCAGAATAAGTCATACAATTGCTTTGTGCTGTCTGAACTAGCTACAAGTCTTGTGTGGCAGATGAAGAAAAATTCCAAAGCAAATCATTCAGTAGCTTTATTAAAAAAATCATTGTACCAACGTTATTATTACTGACAACAACAAAAATTGTGTTAGGTTTTCATATTACATTTCCAACCTTAATGATTCCGTGATTCCATTATACTTGATGTTTTGTCATTCTTTATTCTCTATTGAAATGGTTCTTGCTAAAAGTGTGTTTACTGGTCCTTAAATCCTAAAATCATCTTCTTTGATATATTAGCTCTTATCAGTCCTATTCTTCTCTCTAAAATCTAATTTTTTCTTGATTTCCATGGCCTTATTATCCCAGATCTCCTTTTAGGTTTCTGACCATCACTTCAGTTTTAGAGGGATCTTGCTTGACACAGCTGTGATCTGGTAACATGGCCTGGGTGCCCAGTAGCAGCTGAAGCACTGCTTGGAGCAAAAGCTCAGGTGCAATTGTTGAATGCAGGGTCAGGTTAGATTCATCTGCAAGTTATGAGCTCCAAGACTGCTCTGCCATGCAAGCTACACCCACTAAGTGGAACCATCCTCCTGAAACACTGTGCTTTCTGACGTGCTTCCTCTCATGATTTGAACTGTCTTTTGGCAGGTGCCTCTAAAAAAACTCGAGAACTGATTAGGTATTTGTTAATCTACTAAGGCAGAAACTACCATGCTGACTAAATGCCTGCCTCTTTTAATTAAATTGTAATTTTTTGAGATGTCTTCTCTTTTTCCTAACATTGGTGCAGTGGATAACAACGTTTTTCTTACAAACACAAATGTATTATGATTATTTTTTTTTTCCTATTGCAGCTCATCCACTGTTATGTCTTTTTTTATTTCCAAGAGATTTCTCAAATCTTTGTTGCATCAGACATCTGGTCAGTATAGCTCAGTTACAAGCCAAGTATTGTAGAACTGTTTCAATTAGCATAATCTCCCAGTCACAAACAGTATGATCTTTGTCATTGGAAAGGAGAATTATATAAGGCTGCTTCTAGACATTGTAGTAGTTCTGGAGTTATGTGGTTGAAGGGAGAGGTTGGGGTGTTTTTTCTGCACTTAAAACACAAAATTAAAATGCCTCAAATACTGTTTTATCATTTAGTACTATCCATTAATTTCTTCATTGGAATACAGACACGTGTTTAGCAGAGTGGTGTTACTGGCTAGTAGTGGCTCTGGTGGCTGTGCAAAAGACCCAAGAAGATGTGAAAATGGCCACACAGTCAAGATGGCAGCATTGCCAGGTTCAACTCTACCAGGAAACTTAAAGGAAACCATTAAGGGGCAGAGGAGAAAATCCCCTCCATTTAAGCTTTCATCCTGAAGACTGGCCAGGATATGTTTTTCTCAGTTCACTGCTAATGTAAGACAGTGGGTCTCTTGCTTGACTAGGCCACTCCCCATAAGACCAGCCACTGTTCCTTGTGCTTCTGTGTCCCCGGCCATAAAAGATTGTTGGGCANTTTTTTTTTTTTGATTTATTTTATTAACAGCTGTGTAAATGAGGAACTAGTGTTAAAGAGAAAAAAATTGATTGAAGGTACTGGTACTGTTCAGCCAGACCAGAATCCCACTCACCATTCAATATGGCTTGAACCCACTGGACTGCTCTCAGAGACACTTTAATCTTTCTCTTGACAGGTGCTTAAGGAGAGGTCAGGCCACCAAAAATACTGTTCCATGTATTTCTTCATGTATTTCTATGGGTCATACTGGTTTTGTGTAATAGGTCAAGTCTTTGGAGACCTAGACAAGAACCTTACATTTACTCTTCTCTAGTAGACATCTTGTTCTTCCAAAGCAGACTTTACCTGTCTCTAGGAAACTTTTATTAGCTGATATTTAGATTTATAAGAAGAAAAGATCAAGTATTTTTTCTTGGGCATTGTCGTCCTGAGGGTGCTTAAAGACACAGCTTCATTTTTTCAGATTTTCTGAAAGTAAACCCTATATTTTTCCTGTGCCACTTTCTCTTGTGCAGAAAGTAAGAAATATTTTAGTTTAATACAGATTAGTCACTTTGAACTTGTACCTTTGTTGCAAAGAATATTTCCTACTAAGACTGAACCTCTCTGTGTCTGTTGTATGTGTGAATGCATGATTTGTCTGTTCTTTGGGACAACACAGCAGTGTTGTTGCCTAGCAAAGTCTGGTATGACACAAGACTAATACAGTATGTCTTGGTAAAGCTGTTTTTAAATTTAAAATGACAGTCAGTGTGCCCTTTTTAGTCCTTTATTAGTCACTGTTTATACTGATCCATATCCCTTTTGTTTTCCCCACTCAGATGTTGCAAGAGCAATTGAGTTATTGGAGAAACTGCAAGAATCTGGAGAAGTACCAGTACACAAGCTACAGTCTCTAAAGAAGGTGCTGCAGAGTGAGTTTTGTACAGCTATCAGAGAGGTATGAATTTGACATTTATAGTTATTTCTTAGACTAACATTCCTCACCTGTAAAGAAAAGCATGTTTGCCTTTCACTGCTACCTTGTGTAAAGGATGATGGATGTGAGATGTGTCTGTAGCTGCCTGCTAGTGTGCAGAACATTGAAGTTACTGAAAAGCAGACACAAAACAGGGTCAGCAAGACATTGAGGCTGAAACAATTAGCCTTGCTGAGGAGAAAGGGTGAATAATTAGTACTTTAGTATGTTGCTCACATTGTTTGAGGTAACCTGTACAGCACTGCGCTGGGATATGGGCTCATACCAGTTTGGGTCAGTGCAAACTTGAATGTCTCTCCTTTGAGCTCAGGTGATGATAAAATCAGAATGCAGTGATGACCAAAAGGGGCAAGGCTGAAGTTAACTGAGCTGACAGGAATCTTACCTCGGAGTCAGTGGTTGGGTCCCAGTGGGCTTTGCTCCTCATGTCAGAAATCCTTGTCATAGTCCTAAGAACTGCAATCATTCCACTACCAGCTGTGGTCAGGGCCTTTCTTCCTAAGCTCTGCCCAGCACTAGATAAATAATAACTGTTTTTTTCCAGTCAAGCTAGAGAAGATGCACCACACTTCTATATAGATACAAGCAGTTAAATGACAAACACTTTTCTTGGGAGTTTATTAAAATAGAACATGATTTAATACAACATAAAGGCCCTAATGAAGGCAACATCTTCTTAGGAGAAAACCTGTAAGAACTTCTGTTTATCTGTCTCTGCCTGGAACCAATCCTCCATTGCTCAAATCAATGGGGAATCTAATGTTCCCTCAATGGTAGCAAAATTGAGCTCCTGATAACTAGGCAACAGCAGCAGATTGATTGAGTGGACTGCTGAGTGGCTGAAAGGGAAAAAGAGATGAACAGATATTAGTTTAATAAGCAAAAGGGAACACACTCTTTGTTTTATGGAATATAATCTTTAGTGTGAGAATCAGAGAGAGGCTTCCACCTAATTAAATTGCAGTTTCCAAGTCTTTTTAAAGGGAGTAGTGTTCTCTGACAATAAATAATAAATAGTGTTCCCTGACAAGAAATAATGGCACTGTGTGCCCTTAAAAGCTGATATTCTAACTAGTCCTTTCATTTAACCAAACTGAATGTTTCTTTAAGTAACCACAGAGCATAGAAAAATTGTGGGATTGTTTGGGTTTTTCTTCAGACAGCAGTGCCTGGTACTCTATTTGTTAAAGGCAGCTTTGAATTTTTGCAGCATCATCAATAAAATCTTAACAAATTTATATTAGTCTCTGGAAAACAGTTTTAGCAGAAGCAAACACAAAATTTAAGAACTAGGAAGTTGGCTTAGAAAAATGCATTCTCAATTCAATGAACTGAAAGTAGATCTTGACAAAAGCATCTTAGTGGCACAAAAAGACTTTAGAGAGTATAGTGTAAAGACAACCTGCACGTGACTGGAACTAGTTGTTAGGCAAGAACTGAGAGATGATGAAAAAACAGTTCTACCAACTTCATAAGCAAAAAAAATGTATTTCTTATTAAGTCCATATATAACCTGTCCTGCTTATATATCACTAGCACAGAACAAAATTTCTAAACCCCAAAAATTTGTACCATTCACTTCTATGTGTGTAAATCTTTTTTTACAAAAATATCTTCAAATATAAAAGGCCTAATAATAAATCTTTTCATTTAGGAAGAGTGGGAAGATTGACATGTACATTGTGAGTACTTAAGATTGTTCAACATGTGACTTCTCTTTCAAGTTACATTAAGTCCTTGGCAAATATTTAGACTGTAACCCTCTTTCTTTCTAGCAGTTGAAGAACCATTGAAAAACTTAGAAAATAATTGCTTTTATATTAAAAAAAAATTTGAAAAGTGTGGAATATTTTGGTCTCTTTACACTGTTAGCCATCTCCAAGCACTGCAACAGGGGCTGGGAGGGTATCTGAGCTGTGCTGTGTCATTAATCAGGGATGCCCTTCTTGTATGTCCTTCATGTACACTGAGGTTTATTGAACAGCACAGATTTTTCTGAGTGTGTTTGAGTTTGAAATAGCTAAGGCTAGACAGAAATTTCTCTACAAATGCTCTCTCCAAATGTTTATTTTAGAGCAAGATGTGAGAGTGTGGTGACTAGATTTTAATTTTCTTTTAGTTTTCTTTATTAGCACCTACACAGACTAGGGGAGAAAAGTTGTTGACATTACAAGCGAATGCACAGTATTCAGTTGGAAATAATGAGAAAAGTGGGAGTGAAGCAGACCGGGTGTGAGCTGTAGGTAGGAGTAATCAAAATGGCATGAGGAGGTAGGCTTTGTGTTAGTATGCAAATTCTGAAAGAGACTGCTTTTTATATATATGCAGATCTGCAGTTGTGCTGCGTTCACTCTATAGTGCAAGATCTGAGCCTTATTTTCTTTCGTCAGAAAATCTAGTAAAAGAGATCAAGGCTGACTTTTGTGGTCCTGTAAACACCGTAATGGAAGAACTTTGGAAAATAAAAATTTTCATTTTCCAGTCTATGAAATTATGGAAGCTTAACGGTCCAGTGAGTTTGGTTGGTAAAATGAGTCCCAGAGAAACTCAGCAGTGGGTTGAGTGTAAGTGAAAGGGTCAAAGATGAAACACAACATGCACTGTACTAACTAAATGTGACTTGTCCCTTCTACAAGTAGGAATTCTTTAACTACAGAAGGTTACAGGATGTTACTTTTATGACCCATTAGCCTTTAAAAGTATGAGATATTTTATTAGATGACATACATTCCAATCTAATGTGTAGGAATTTACCTAATGACTGTAATTAATTGTATTTATGGGAGTCTATTTAGTAAATGATATTTCAAATCCCTGAGCTAATATTCCATAGAAATATTTTTTTAAGTGACTGAGTGAATGAAATTTAAATAGAAGTACTTTAGCATTTTTCAAGGATGCTATGTTAGGAAATGGTTATTAATGGTTCTCACTTAGCTAAATATAAGCACCACCAACTGAAATATTCTGTCTGGCACTAGGCAGGAATATGGATTAGCTCCGAAAATAATGGAAATAATTGAAGTGTATAATGGCCTCAATATTTCCTTTTCACCTGAATACCCCTAGACCAGAAAACAAGTTAACCAAAGTCTGATCACACTAAAAGTCAGTTTGGGAAAAAAAAAAAGTTGTGTTCTAAAATCTCTTATTTTATAAGCTCCCTAGCTACATGAAGATTAATTAGCCTTCTATAGCTTTGTCATCTGATAAAACTTGCACAAATCTTGTCCTTTATACCTTTAAGTCCTTTACCCTTCTAAATGTTTTTGCTGTTTATCTAAAGCTGTTGCTATGTTATAGTCATCAGATTTCCAGGGGGTTACTGGAATAAATGAAGGGCTGTGAAAGTGAATAGATAATTGAGCTACTGAGAAGTTATATTCATATGCAACATAAAATTAGACAATCTATTCAGTAAAGTTACTTTAAATGTTATAGGTCAGCAAAAGGAAGTTGTAAGAACTGTAAGATAAGGTGAATTTCTGGTCTGGCAAGAAACCCTAAAGACCTGTGGGCACAAGTGATAGAATAAAAAGCTGAGCAAAACACAGTGGATCATCAGCAAGAAAATGTGACATGCCTTAACAGTTTATGTGAATTTAGTTTACTGCTAACATTGGTAATTGGTGGTCAAGCACCAGGAGGATAACAATACAGTTTGATAAACACTTGCATCTCCTGGTGAGCAAAGTTTTCTTTAAGGCTGATTCCCTGATTTCCATTTCTGTGTGTTAAATATGGAATATTCAGGTGTATTTAATTTTTCTCTCAGCTTGCCTTTGCTACTCAATTTTCCATTTCAAGGTTAAATCTAAAGTTTTCTGTGTGGATATTATTTGAAATAAGATCTGACTAGGAAATAGCTATGAATCAATGCCAAATTATTCAGATAAAAATGCGATGTGGCAACCATACACACAAAAGTAACCATTATTTTATATTGTTATGACTCCCACCAAAATATCACATCATCACAGAAGAGCAGTTCTGTAGGATTCAGTTGCTGACAAAGGAGAAGCAATCTACACAAAGTACTATAATCTTGTCCATCTTGTATGAAATTACACATTGGGAAAGCATGCTGTCTTTGAAAATAGCTCAGTTCTCACCTCAGTAGTTTAAATTTTTTTAAGCTTGTTATCAAATATAAACAGAGCATCTTGAACATTTAAAGACCCCTGTCAACTTACAGGCATAAAAATGGCAATAGCAGAGCACTGACTCATGTTTTTTATGAGGTCTTGACACTCCCTAGTTGCTTTAGAGATGCATTTGCTTATGTTGTATAGTATTAAAATTGCAATTTCATTATATATTAGGTAGGAAAGTTTAATAAGCCTAGTCAGTATATTGGAATGATTTCCTTTAAATAGTAATTTTCATTTCCATGCCTTAGCAATTTGAACATCCAGAATCCCAGTGCTGCTGATGTGCAATGTGTTTTTGGTCATTTCCTCAAGATGCCCACCCACACTTTCCATTGTTAACCCTGATAAATGTCTTTGCAAATATTAAGGGACCAGAAGAAGGCTGCTGGGTGGTGAATACTGAATCTGGTTGTACTGTGCTTATCACTATACTGTGATAACCATGTGTATCACAGTGTAGTGATAAGCACAGTACCACCAGAAGACAACAGCTGGCTGTCTGGAACCCTTAGATGTTCATTCACTTCAGATGTTCCCAGTGTGTTGGTGTACTCCATTGTTACAGGGATGTACTGAATATAACAATCTGGGTATTAGCTGGACTCAGGCAAAAATACTCATTAATTCTTTTATTCAATTATTAATTTTTTTATGTAGGAGTCATTTAAATACCTGTTTTCATTGTGTTTCAAGAATCTTAAAATTTGTTCAGTTTGCAATATAGTGCTGTTCCTCTCCATCCCAGACCTCATCTCTGAAAGCAGAATTTCATTGTTTTCTGTCTCATGAGTCCTTATAAAAATTGAGATGCACCAGGCCAAATTCTCCCAGTTGGCACCAAGGTAAGCCCCAGAATCCAAATTCTGTCCCATGTTAATGCTCTTTGTTTTTTCTGCTGGAAGCTGCATATTTGTTACAGGAGGAGAAATACGATTCTGCTCAGTCTGTGGTCTTCACAGGGCATGCCCAGCTTTTGAAGGTCTCAAATTATAAGATACAAGCTTGGAAAAAAAAAAATTATTGAGAAGACTTTCTGCTATACTTCACAGCACGGAACCGTGATTAAAGCTCAGTAGGCAGCCTGACATCTGAAGATCCCCTGCTGTCACATTCACCCGTGCAAACCGAACTGTTGCTCAGATTGGGCAGAAGTGATATGTCAGACTTACTAATAAGGCAATTAGTAAACAAAAGGGCAATAGGACAACACATAGGACCAAGACGACAGAGATTTATCAGCTCAGATTTGTACCTCAGGTCACAAAAAGCAGTGTGGTTCTATTAGCATGATGCCTCATTAGACTGGCTGGGAAGCAGAGTTCTCCTTAGGCTAATCTGATACCTTGTTATAACTTGACCTAGTGTTCCTGATAGCTTATTCAGGATCACTACACCATTCGTTTAGTAGGAGGACTCATGCAGTAGCAAATACAGAATTGTGCAAATTGACCAATTTCATTCAGAATTTTTTGCATGTTTTTGCATTGATTTATTTGTAACTTTCCAATAAAATGTGCATTTCTGGATGTTAATTGTAAAGTTTTGTTATTTTATAATTTTTTTAGGTATTTTTAGATTATAGTGTCAGCTAAGCCATTCAGTTTATCTGAATTCTGGGGCTGTGTAGCATTTGCAATAATCTTCTACTGTACCTTTCCATGCCTTTTTCATGTCCACTGTCCTAGCAATGAAAAGCCCTATAAAATAATGATATAAGTTTCCACTAAATAAGTACTTCCATCACTGATAGGAAACAACATTACTTAGCTTGACTCAAATATGATGGTATGGCACAATCTTGTTTTCTGCCTCCTGGTTGCAGGTACTGTACTCATAATGATGGGTTGAGAGAAGTAATAAAAAAAATGAGATTTCTAAAGATGAGCTGTCTGCTCTGTCTTGCCACCTTGCTGGATTAGGCATTGAAGAACTTCGGCAGAAAAGCTTAGCTTAGTAGTAAACACAGAAGTTTTTGCTCTCTTTAATTACCCTACTATGTTAAAATATATGCTATCTTTTAGGGTGAATGTAATCAGAAATTACTCTAATTTTGAAAAACAATGACATTTCACTTGCCACTTTATCATAACTGATTGAAGCATTACTCGGTTGCTGACATGCCCTGGATGGCAAAACTTTTGGAAATTATTACCTTGTAACTCAGCAGATGGCCTTCATTAATGGCAATTATATAAATTTACCAAGCTGCCCAAACATTATCTGAGAGAAGGCATTGTTTAGTCTCTGTGCAATTACTAAGTCCCTACTACTTTCATGACTTCACTGCAGGAGATTTAAAACAGCTGGTGTTGTCACTTTTTTTGTTGGCTGCCTAGAGCTAAGTACATAGATTTCACAGATAGAGTACCCTAGAATCTGGGACTAGACTGGATCATTGGTCTTTAATGAGTGCTTTCTCCCACTGGTTTTGATTAAAGATCAATTTTTAGAGTTGGCTGATGGCTATATATCTAACTTACTTATGCTCTGCTTGTGTAACTGCCTTTCACAATAGATAAATACTGTAGTGCTTCAAGAGTCCTGAGATGTACAGAATCAAAACAACAACATTATCTTGTTCATCTTACAGTTTATCTGGGTGGCTGCATCATATTTACTAAAACTGTCTGAGTGGTGCTCAGGTGATATTCTCCTGTTGGCACACAGCTGGAGTTGCTTGTGCTGCAGAGGGTGACTCCAGTGAAATGTGTGTGGTGCATCTCAGCATCTTTTTTTGTTGGCTCACATTATTATGGTTTATTGTTGCAGTATCCTATTTGATTACATAAAACTCTTCAGAATAAACAGAATAGCCTCTTCTGCAGTTTGTCTCAAGCCTGCTTCTTCCTCTTGAGAGAAGTCAGCAGCAAGGTTAACTACAGAGTAGTATTAATAAGTGACAGTTTGTTGGAAGCCACTGCACCATTTTTTTTGCCTTGATGGAGCCTCAGTATCCCTCTGCTGCCACTTAACTGATGTCAGAGATGAGACTCTTGAGAAATGCTGCTCAATCTCCATTTTTAAAACTGTGTCTTCAGAAAAGAAAATAAATTGTAAAACTCTTAAAACACCACTTTAGCTATATTTTTGTTGGCATTTAAAACAAGGAGCATCAGTAGTTTCCTTCCTTTTGCCTGCCTTCTCAGCTTGATAGGAACATTTGAGATGAGCTTGCATGATGATGTCATGTTTCATCCAGGTGCTCATTTTGGCAAGGTTTTGACAAATCTGTTAAAGTTTGTAATATGGCTGTTGCAAATGTCAGCTTCAACAGCATATACAGATTCACTGATAAAGTGGAGGAAATTAGTATTTATTAATGCTTGGTGTATTTTTGAAGTCAAAAGTAACTGGTAGTGAGGTCTAAGAGTTTTAAATTATGAGCTATGAGTTCCAAGTGGTCTTGCAGGAATCAATTAATCACACATGTTGATATTGCTTTTTATCCTGGTATATTTCAGTAGAAGCAGCAAAAGGGACTTTTAGGACTGTATTTTGTTAAGGCTAAGTGATTGCAAGGGACACGATTTCTGCAACACCTGTAGCACTGTTTTAAAGATGCCACATCACAGTTCCCATTGACCTAGAGCAGAATATAGAACAGTGTGTAAGAGATAGGAAATAAACTAAATGATCCAATTATATTTTTCTTGTTCCTTATATAAGTACTTTTTACTTGCAAATCAAAGTCTATTTTGCCTCATTCTTTAAAGGGTGTTAAGCAACTTCCTATTGATTTCAGAATGTCAGCAATGACTCCAGACAGAATTGACACTGGAAGGAGGAGGGGGCACGCAGAGGTCTTGTGTGTCCTAACAGCAACACCAGGCATGTTTCAGTTGACTCACCCACTATATGCAGAGGATGTGACAGCGTGCGTTTTCGACATCTGCCACATACTTCTGCTCACACATGAGGGAGGAAAGAGATTCTGGCCCCAGCCTGTAACCCCTGTTGGGTTGTTTCTTGGACAGAGGCAGCATCATATGGCAAGAGCTCAGGGACCAAAACTTGGCTTAGCCTACTGACACCACCACAGATACTGGCAGAGCAGAGTGCATACCACCANAAAAAAAAAAATTGACTTTACTTGAGCCTTCATAGAGTATTTCACCCTAAATTAAAATATTATACCTTTGCAGTGATTAATTTATTTTAACGATGTCTCAGGCCCGTGCTGTTTGCTGGGGGTTTTTTCTGCTGCCTAAGGACAGCTTAATAATGCATCAATATTCAGATCAGTTTTTTCACTTCAGTAGAACTGACCTAGTTTCCTCCATAACCCCCATCCCCTAAAGAGGGAAACATTTAAATAAAATATCCTCAATGAAAATCCTAAAGCCAACATTCATAATACTTCTTCCACGTGATCTGAAATTAAAACTGTCTCATCTCCTCAAGTTGTTAAACGAGAGACTGAATTTCATTTACAGGTTTGTGCTTTTTAATGGTTAGCACCCCTATGGCATCATGTGGCAACATTCATGCAGTGTTACTTTATGGAAAGGCATTGCTGCAACAGTTGCAAAAATGAAACAAAGTTTGGTTTTGAAAATAGACACCAGTGGTTTTCTCAATGCAAACATGTAACTGCTCAAAGGCTAATGAGAGCTTATCATGTAAAAATATTCAGAATGCTAGCAACCTTGAATGACCACATTCTGTCTGATATAAATAGCTCATTAATAGAGACTAGTTGTCATAAAGCAGCTTTTTCAAATTCAGTTGTCGAAATTCAGTAGCTGCAGGCAACGTAATACAGACATGTCGATGCTTCTAGTGAAAACAATAATGTATCTCCTGCCTTCGTCTCAAAGGTACTTTTCAGCCATTTCAATCTCCCTGTACTCACAGGTATCTATTGACTTGCCCTGTTGACACTGACGAAAGAACTTTCGTCAGCTTGCTCTGAGGGGCAGACTGAAGGTTATGTACATTATATATAGTGAGCTTGGGTGTAACATTGCCTAATTCCGCTTCTGTTGGGATTACTCAAACACCTGTCATAGTCCTATAACAAAATGGGCTTTTGTGATTCATTTGCTAAAACAATCTTGTTTAAAAGAATCTAAGTTTATTGTAAACTTGAAGTTGTAATGTGTATACATTGCATCCATGGAATTCTTCCACAAGCAATGGTTTTGTGGGGGTCTGTCCCTCACAAGCACTGCTATTTAGACAGTTCTCAAATTCTCAATGCTTTTCAGTCATTCAGAATAGTCTCTTCCCCAAATTTTTAGATTAACTTCCAAAGATAAAAGTAGCTATTAACACAACATTAATATTTTTTGAGTCAACTAGATTGAAAGAAAAGACAATCAGCCTGCTTTCAGCTACCCTGTGGAACTACTGTCTTCTGGACTATGGTGTATGACAGTGTTTAGTACAGTATCTTAAGATTCTGTAGCTCTGCATATATATAGTTCTGGAGAAAACATGCTCTTAAAGATGCAGATATGCTTATCACATGAGATGATTTTTTAAAAGCAGAACACAGGCACAAAACCAGAAATTCCATCTGATATTCAAGAGAAACAGAACTTAACACACTATTGCTAGATATTTTCCACTTTCATTGAGCTGCCACAGGTTTATGGCTGAATGGAAGTGCTCCACTGCTTTGGTTTTCAGCTTGGGTAAAATTTCAGATGTAAAAAGTCACTATGAAAGAGGAATTAACGAAGAGGAATTATGGAAGAGGAAATGTGGTTGGGTTAGCTGCATACCTCTGTGCTGCTAATATGCACACTTTTGGTTGTGTTTGACATGTTTTCTTTTTTAATATCATCATCTGTCCAGGTGACATCTTAGATGGATAAATAGATCTATTTGTAAGTAATTTTGTAGAAAAGCAGATACTGTTGGAAAATCCAGAAAATCTACCATAAAAGGCAGAGATTTTGATTGAGTTCTGAAAAGTCTGTAGTTCAAGCAAAAATGGTGATTGGTGTAAAATAGGTAAGATTCCTACACAGGTAAGATCCTCACACAGGTAAGATTCCATGGTTTATGCTGTACAAGAGATTACCAGAGTCTCTTCTGATCTTTGTAGCATTTAAGATGTCCTTGCTCACTGATGTGGTCAGGCATAATCTGAATTGAGTGCTGAAGCACAGCTCAAGGGGAGTCTGTCCAGGCATACAAACCAATGCATTCCTTTCCACAGACATAAATATGTTGGATTAAGAATGGAAAATATAGGCAAGAGGTTATGGGTAAGGAAAAAGGCCAAACAGGATGTAAAAGAGTCAAAAATTATGAAAACAAAGTAGAGAGGGAGAGACACAATTTGTGCTGCAGGTGGCATTTGTTCTCAGAAACAAGGGATTCACAGGCACCACAGTGGAAGGGTGTGCAGCTCTCCAGTGCACCTTTGCTCTGTAACTTGTCCCAGTCAGAAGATTGGGCATTCTCCTGGCCTGCCCCAAGGGACTGGTTCATGCACACCAAATGAAGTGAAATGTGGGTCTCAGAGCAGGAGGATACTGAAGTCCTGGGAGTCAGCTCCAGATTTGGAGAGGAGGAGAGAAGAGAGGCCAGCAACTATGCTGAATAAAGCATCTTCTGCTCTTCTCACCATGATAAAAGACTGATGAAGATACTTCTTTTTGCTTGACATCTTAGAAGGGAAAAATATTTATCATCCTTTCCAACATATGAAGGCAATTAGGAGGACAGGGATTCAGCTCGTTGACAGCAGATACATAGTACTGAGGTGTAAGTAAATAACAATCTCTCTTTTATAGCTTAGCATCAGTTCTGCAAGGATGCACACATGTACACTGTTCTGTTGACATGACTACAGAAGTGCAGTGAAACCAATTAAGTCCTCCTTGCTCTGGTTATTCTCATGCTGACTCTCCCCTCTGTGCTGTCAGTCAGGCTTTTGTCTTCTCTTCCTTGAAAGTCTTCTTCCAAAAATAGATACAAAATATTTTTCTACACTTGAAGCAACAAAAATATGGCAAAGGAGCTTAACCCAGATGATGCCAATATATATTTTAAACATCATTTATCAGTCTTTTTGCAGGGATTTTTCTTCGTTTCACCCTTTTACCTGCTTACCTATGATTTACCTAAGTTACTTACTTAGGTTGTGACTTCTTGAAGGAAGTATTGTATGTATTTTTATTATTATCATACTGCAGACACTGTGGAAACACAGCTAATTATTACTACCAACATGTATCATCTCATGCTAAGAAACCCCTAATATTTTGGTTACTTCCCCACTTAGAAATTTCAGAAAACTGTCTGGGCTTGCTGCCTTACAGGTCTGAATTACAATGTACTCTGTCTTGGATTGTGTTTCTGAGGGGGGGTTTCTGAGCACCTATTCATTGCTGTAAAATGACTTCTTCCTCATACCTCTGCCCTTCTGGTGTTCAGATCAGCTCGTTCTAAAGGTGAGCATCATTATTGTAGGTACAGATGTAGGTACATCCCCCTGTCTCATCAGTGAATGAATCATTAAATACCTATAACAGAAGTTAATGGAATAAAATTGTGTAATTAAATTCTGTCTTAGAGAATTAATCAGAGAAGATGCTGCATCATTCAGGTTGTAAACAGAATATGCTTCTAGACACCTTTACAAAACAGGCTACTAAGTGCACTGTTTTTCCTGGACCTTCTATAGCTTTGTGTTGATTTAAATAGCCGAGCCCTAAATAACTTGCTGCTTTGTTATGTGTCCTTATGGAGTAATTTTTGGTAAGCAGCTAGCTCCTAAAGTACCTGTAAGGCTGTTCCCCTTCCTGCGCTCAGTAATCTTAAACCAGCTGCTCTGCCTCCCAGCTGAATGCGTGGGGATGAGGCCCACCATTGTAACAATAATACCTGCTGCATCTGACTCACTACAGCTCCTGCTGGGAGAGGTAATAAAATATGCATTTCTCTGTGCCTGCGAGAGCTGACACAGTACAAGGAGGATTCACTTCCAACTTCGAATTTTCTAGCTGTAATTTACCTCCCTCACTCTTTTTGTAATCTTTGAGTAGTGTGGGAGAATAACTTTAGGTTATGTCTGAGGAGATTACCTGCAGCAGCTGAAAAAAGTCTGAGGTCTATTTGTGCTTTCAGGAGTATTGCTTGGTGGGAGGGTTGTATTCTGTGCTCCACAGGAAAGAGAAAACAAAGCTGAGTACGTCTTGCTCCACAGCACAAATGAGATCTGTGTGAACAAACCCCTCTCTGCAGCACGCCTTTACCCAACGAACATTCAGCACACAGACTCTCACAGTTTTGGTAGAAATCACTGGCGGGGGGAGAAATGATCTGAAACATTACCATTTACCTTCCAGCTGCAGGTTTGTGTCTTGAAACATTGACATTTCACCTGTAATTTAATCTCTATTACTAATGAATTGTGGAAGCTCTTTTCCCTAGGCACTAGACCATCAGACTCTGTATGGAGTCTGTCACTAAATAATATTACTAAACACCCATGTAGTCTTACAGACACTCAAAAAATATATATAGCTGTACATACAAAAATGGATATGTTCTTTTTCAAGTTTGTAATATATAGTAGCCACCTGGTTACTGCACTGGGCAACTGGATCTAGGTGGCCCTGCTTGAGCAAGATGGTTGGACCTCCAGAGTCACTTCCATCCTCAACCAGTCTGTGATTCTGTGGTGTGTTAATTTTCTTTCTTCAGCTCAATCATACTATACAATGTTGTCTTTAAAAATGATTCATGTATCAGAGTCAACAAAGGTCACTGTTTTAAAATATTTCTTTAGTAAATATCCTAGAGGGGAGAATTTCAAGTTCTTTAAATTAAAATCTGTGCCTTTGTCTTTTTCTATACTGACTGATATTTTGTTTAAGTAAAGAAATCTACAGTAGATCTTATACAGGCCTCTTAAGAATGATATCATTAGATTCAGGAGAATTGCTGTATGTTAGAAATATAATCACATGTACAGATAATAGTAGGAATTGAAAGAAAATATATTTTTAAATCCATTTCAATTAGTTGTCACATATAGTGAATTGAACAAAAAGCTGCATTCCATACCAGGAGGATTTAAATTCTACTTTACTCAGTTTGAGAACAAAGATATTTTCAGTTTATGTGTTCTGTGTGATTAGAAGAGGGAGCAGAATGGATTTGTTGTGCTAAAATCATGGCTAAGGTGGTGCTGAGAACAACATAGATAAAGGGCTTGGTGTAGCCACAGGAAAACAAACAGTGTTTGTTTATGGATTTCAGTGCATTGCACAGACAAGCCCTGATTAAAATGAACCCTACAAAGAGTTTAAGGGGTTTGGTGGAACAGGTATGATTAATCTGTGTTTGGTTGTCAAACTGACTTAGTAATAAGAAATTTATGTATGTGTATATGTTTTATCATTCTTAAACTCAAATTACATTAAGTATTACTTAACAGTCAAATAGGATAATTAGATTTACAAATGCCTCAAGCAAATATTCAAGACTGGTTGCATCTGTTGCTTATAGACAGTGAGATCTGGCATGCAGGACTCTTTTTGTAAGATCTGTGCTCTAGATACCATGATCACTAATAACTCTTTGCAGAATATTTTAAATCTGTTAGCATTTATATGACACTAGGATTATGTGACAATATTGATCATATTTTTACAGAAGTTTTTGAGCTGCTGGATTATTTTTTATCATACTAATTTAATCACAGAGCAGTGAGTCTGGTTTTTCACCAGTATACAAGTTAGTTACCAGCACACTGCATATTAAAAAGTTTACCTGCTAGATACTGGTAGGATGCAGTCAACAGGAAGTTATATGACTTCAAACCTAACAATGATGCGAGTGTATCATTATCAGCTCACCTTTGTGATAATTGACCTTAGTCATGAATATTTTAAAGAACATTTTAGTAACTGTTCCTCTATATGAAATACTGTGACATGTTTTCAAAGTCATTTAATGTCATAATAGTTCAGTATTCAAATACATGCCTGTAGACATTTTAGCAAGCCACAGCATTTGAAGCTGTGCAAGCAAAATCAGTAAGTAGAATCTGCTGTCATGTTTTAAGATGAAGGGGAACCTGAAAAAAATACAGCATTATTAGTGGTTCAGTACACTGAGTTTTGAAGAAACAAATATGTAATGATTCATTACTGCAATTACACAGTATTCTTATATAATGTAGTAATACTTCTTATGTAATAATATGTCCTACAACATAATAAAATAAACACTGAACTGACCTGTGGAGTATAATGCTGAGTATGTAGGCTCAACCCATTTTTATAATGGTATCATCCAGTACTAAAACTGGAATACAAGACCAGAAATCCTTTAGAGACTATAAAAGAGCTTTCTTTTCCCACATGTTTACAAATACGGGCAAAATCCTGGTTCCTGCTGTGATCAGTGTCCATGCTCCCAATGGAAGCAAGACTTCATTTCAAACGGAGAAAGCAGGAGGATTTTCAGCCTGCTCCCTTTGTATCAGTTTTCTTAATTGGCCCAGGTTTTTTTTCAATTCAATCCTACAATGACGTATGTGCTGACAATAGTCAAGACAAACAATCTTTTGCTGTATTGTAGAAGTGTTTGTCATGTTTTTTATCTCTGAAATGTATCACGTTTGTTATCTCCTTTCCTTTATTGCCTTTTCCTTATGTATGATACCCCAAGAAAAAGGGTTTGGGGATCAGTCATCCCCAAACATTTTGCTACTTAAGAGTGCTTGTCTGTTCACTGAAGTTAGAAATGACCCACAAATCTTAATTCTGCTTAGATGTTTGCATCTTTATTCTGTTTAGGTGCTTGTCAGTGTGTTAAGTTTCATATTAGCATGCTCAGTGGGGAGAGATTCATCATTATGGTACTGCATAACAAGTCATCAGGACGGGCACGGGGAACTTGTGTCTATCGATGGGACAAGCCTTTGTTTGTAGGTCAGTTACGTACTTCTCCGCCAAAGTAACATTTAAATTACCAAAGGGGAAAGTTTGGCAGTTCTGTTAAGCATCAGCGAGGTAAAGGTAAATATATTTTTGAATGTACATTTGAATCTGCACTCCTCAAGAAATCTAAGGAGATTGCTGTAAAAACTAAAATACTTTAACAGCAAAGGTTCTCTTTGACAAGAAATGCAGCCTGAGACATAAAGCAACTGAAACGACAAAATTGCTGATGAAGTCGGTCATGAAAATGCCCACAGTAAATCAGTGACATGTAGGAACTTTTTTTTTAAGTTTGGTGGTTTTAGAAGAAAGTTATAGAAAAGATTTGGTTTGTTTGCATCCACCTTTGTCTTCCAAAAACCTTCCTGTATGTTATATATAAATACTTCTATTTTTTAAGTTTGCTTTCAAAATAAATGGCTAGTGTCAATGCTTTGGTTGTTATTTTTCTTCTAAGAGTGTGACAAATCTAGAGAACAAAGGCAATGAGAGACAAAGCCTTTTCCTTTCTCTTTACTGGAGAGGTTTAAAAGGCAGTATTAAGGACCAAGGAAAGTGGGCCAAAAGTATATACCAGAAAAAAATGACAGTTATATATATTGGCAGTGTTGATTTTATGTCATTTATGTGTATGTACGATTTCTTTTTAAAGGATAATCTTATTCATTGGCCATGTCTGACCTGACCTACTAGACTGTCAACCCCTTCTCACTATTTCTAGTTATGGTTGATGAAAGGTAGTACTGTGACCTTTCTCCAGAACTATTTTCACTTCCATCCTTCAGCTGAGCAGCATCCTTCTTCTTCTGTATGCTGAGCAGCTTACATATTTTTAACATCATTTTCCTAAGTCTTTTAGTTCATAAGAAAGTTCAGAGACCAAAGAAGCCATTGTTGGAGGCTGACACCCCACTCAGGTCAGTTCAGATTGTTTGCATTCAAGTCTGTCATTCAATTCCTGGAAACATGAATTTTTGATAACATAGAACTTAACTGTTCTGGTTTTAGGAAACTACTTGCTAGAAAATGAAAGGGAGTTGTGTTGGAAGATGTAAAGTTAAGTTTGGAAAGTATTGTGAGAAAGACAGACTGATGCTCTGTTAACCTAAGCATGCTCAAGTTTAGCAGACACTTGGCTATGTGATTGCGTGAATACAGCATTAACAAAAGTTAATTCTGTGAGAGAAGCGGACTCTCCTGTCTGGGTTAATATAAACTCCTTGTTTTGCTCCTATAATTAATTTCATTTTATTTTCATGAACATTTTAGGTGTATCAATACATGCATGAAACCATAACTGTTAATGGCTGCCCCGAATTCCGAGCCAGGGCCACTGCAAAGGTAGGATGCGTGCAGCTGTTGAAATACATGTTACCAAAGTGATCTAGTAATTGACTGTGCGCGTGTGTGTTTCAGGTATTCGTGTGTACACTGTAAGAAAATTTAGACATCAGTGGCAGCCCAGAGTCTAGAACCAGTGCTACTTCCCAGGTAACAATCATAATGGAAAATTTCAACCTTTATGCTGCTTCTGTAGCTTAAGAAAAGAGAATGATTTTATGGAGTATGATGCTTTTTGAAAAGTTGCTTTGCAAAAGCAAATCTACTGGTTCTTCTGTAGCAGTCTACCTGCAACAAACAATATTTCAATGGACTGTTTTCCCATACATCTCATGCAGAGAGGACACAGTTATTTGGGAGGTAGAAACCAAACAATCAAAAGTCCCCTTTTAACTAAAGGGAACTGTAGGTACTGAGCAAGTGGTAAGGATGAACAGTGGCAGAAACAGCCTGATCAACATTTTTTTTGATTCCACAGCTAAATGTAAGCCTGTTTTTTTTTTCTGATACATTGCTTGTTTTAATAAAATATATTGTGTCTTTGTCCATGTGGACCTGCCTTTCTTATATCCTAAGACAATGACAGCTATGTTACTGCTGCTACTGAAATGATAACACAACCATGAAAGAACCCATTCTGTGTGCCAGTATGAAATATGCTCTGTATTTTCATAACATGCACAAAAATAGTTGCTTCCAAACCAGGGGATCCACCATGACTTCCTTTTTCCCATTATCATTTTGCACAAAACACTGTCTTTTATGTGGCATAGCAGATTTTATGAAAAATAACTTGCAAACCCATAAATCTTTTTTAGAGAGACTTCTTTATGGTCCCATTCCTGTGAACATAAACTCCCTGAAGTCCTAGTGGAACTAAGATCTCTTAGCATTAAATATTTATGTTTGGAGATTTTAACTTAGAGCTGTATCAGAAGAGGAAGGTTGGGGAGTGTGTTACAAAATAATTTAAGAGTATTTTAGGAAAGCAAGCTCTATAATAGCAGCAAATAACCTAATATAGTCTAAATTAAAATGTATTTTCCATATTAAATAGGACTTTCTTTTCTGTAGGCCATTTTTTCTGATTTTTACCTTATAATTGAAAGCTAATGATCAATGTAAGATCTTTAGTTCTATATAGAGAAATGTGTATATGAAATCCTGATTTGTTTACACTGCAGATAAACCGAGAAATTATTGCTATGTTATTTAGTAAATGGGGAGAGGTCAAATTAATGTTTCCCATTCTCATTTCTTACTCATATAGAACAGCAGGTTACAGAGCAATGTTTCAATATCGCAATATTTCCTGGTTATTTCTGGGCTGTCTGCATTTCATTCTCCTAGTACATTCATGTCTGACATAATATGTATGCATGATGACAAGTTCTGCATGTGCAAAAAACATGTAATTGAGAATGATCCATTATGTCACATCATCCACTAGCTTCTATTTAGCATAAGCATTTTATAGGATGCTCAAAAATATTAGTGTAATGCAAAATTGTTCAAGCAGTTTGAACTAAAAACATTTAAAAAACGATAAAATATTTTCTTAATTTTTATTTCATGATTTTTATGACTGATTATTAAGAAAATGCTTGTCATGAAATATCAAGTATAAATGTAATATTTTCTTGGATGCAAGCTTTACAGTATGTTACTTTTTTCTTTCCCCCTCTAATAAGTTAAATAATCTAGATTTTTCTAATTGATTTATGTATCTGTTGTTGTCTTACGAATTATTTTTCAATAAAAGTTTTGATGGAATTATGGAATAAAACCTCCTATTCCTGTTCCAGAAGTTACTTAGTTTGCAAAATTTCAAGAAGATTATAAATTAAACTTTTAAGAATATAATTTGAAGATATAAATAATTCCATAACTCTGAAAGCAAAGCAGAGAGTTAACAATTCAGCTCATCCACTTTATTTGAACTAGGAACACATTAGAGATCTTATCTTATCCAACAGGAATAAATTTTCTCCCTGTGAAAAGGCAGAGGAAATGCACTAATGATCGTAAGAGTGCACCACCACAGAGTAAGGCTTCTTCTGCCTGCTTCTGGCTCTGCTGGTAACTGTCTGTATTATCTTTGACAAGTCACCTAAACTCTTTGTTCCTCTGTTTATTCCTTTATTTCAAAAAAATTGGCATAGAACCTGATGATTCTAAAATATTTTCAGATAATCAGAAAATATCAGAGTAAGACACTGAAATGTTTTCACAATAAGGAGTTCTTCCTGCAAATTAACAATGAATTGTCTATCTCTGTTCCCTCTAAACAGGCAAATCAATCATTTTTTTCTTGCAGGCAACAGTTGCTGCATTTGCTGCAAGCGAAGGTCATTCACACCCACGAGTGGTGGAGCTGCCAAAGACTGAGGAAGGCCTGGGCTTTAATGTCATGGGAGGAAAGGAACAAAATTCACCTATTTACATTTCTCGCATCATTCCTGGAGGAGTGGCAGAAAGGCATGGTGGGCTCAAACGTGGGGACCAGCTGCTTTCAGTTAATGGAGTGGTATGTGGAAATTTGACAGAGCTTTCATTTTCATCTGGATTTTCATTTTTCGCAGCTGTTCTAACATCATGATTTAAAATGCAGCCACATGAAACAAAAAGAATTAGTTCTGTCAGAGACCCTTCAGTGTGCGTTTGTGGTGCAGTGAGGCAGAGCTCCACCAACAATTTTGTGCCATTACAATTTCTGTTGTAATGGAGCGTGCTTGAAAAGCTTCATTTCAAATCCACACCACCTGCTTAATTTACAAGGAGCCTATGTCCTTAATTGATAATTCTGTAAATTCCTCTTGCAGTATAAGATTAATAACAGATTGTCATTCTTTCATTCCGTAGTCTTTGAGGCACACAGCCCTTTCCAAGCACAGTGATGACACAGTGGCACTTGTGTAGTCTTGTGACCTTCAAAGCCTTTGAACACATAAAATTGAAAGAAATTTGGTAAGCACATTTGGTACTGATTTGCAGTGGAGGGTACATTCTAGATTTGTTTTAGTGATACTCATCCAGCTGTGATATCTTTGTCAGAGAAATCAGCTGTACAAATGTTCCCATACAGGGAGCATGCATGCTTGGTAAAAAAGCACATTTTTTACATGGTCATTTTTCATGTAAATCAAGGTGGAGTATTTTGTAGTAATTTCACTGTGAATGTCAATATGGAGGAAAAAAAAAAAGGCTGTTGGAATAGAGGACACATAAGGCTCTGACCCCATGATATGGATCAAATTCTACCTTTCATTTTGCTTTGTGTTCTCTTTCACAACAGAATGTAAAGTACTGAAAAGATAAGGATAATCATTCATATAACCTTACCCTTCCCTTTATGAGCATGTAGTCTTTTTCCACACAAACCTCCATCTGACCTTGTATTTAAATGCATCAAAGACAGAGAGTAGCGGTTTTTGAGTCCAGTCAGAAATCTAAGACTTTAAAACTTAAATTTCTTCTTTGTTGCAAGCCCAAAAACAAAAAATGTTTTTGTGTTTTCGCCTGTTTCTCTCAACACTAGCTATTCCCTTTCTCTTGTAACAAAATATTTGTGTAACACTTCAGACAGGTTTTTTACCACTTCTTCTATTAACTATCATAAGAGAAATATGAGGTCTCAAAAGAGAAATACAAGTTCTGAAAACTTGCTTGTACCAAATAGCAATGAGAAAGGAAAGAAAGACCCACTGAAGAGATTATTTAGTCTCAAAGAAAAATAAATAAATGGAATATTTAAGAAGTCAGTTGCCTGAACTTCACTGATTTAAAGCTGATCAAAGAATTTTGTTGTTGTTTCTTTCAACAAGTGATTAAAAAGGCAGACAAAATAGTTTCAATTTACTAATTGATGGATGATTCTTGAAAAATCCTTTTACTGTCACCAGTGTCTAGGCAAAGACCAGAGAGGAAAGTGGTGAACATTCAGATGTCAAGATATATTGAATTTCACCCTCTTGTCACCTCTATTTTATGATTCTTTTCAGAAAAAAAAAATTGATGCATGTGCTCTAGAATATATATTTAGGTAATGCAGTAAAAGACACAATACAAAATTCCCAATTACATGTGGATACATGAGAAAGTTGATTTAGAGATGTAAGAGAAATATTTTTGTATTTAGGGTCTAAACAACAGAATTCAAAGTTTGAATTCAAGTTGCTTACTTGAAATAATCACAGAATCATAGCACAGTTTGTGTTGAAAGGGACCTTAAAGATGATCTTGTTCAAATCCCCTACCACGGGTAGAAACATCTTCCACTGGAGCAGGTTGCTCTGAACACCATCCAAACTGACTTTGAACTTCCAGGGATGGGACATCTACAAATTCTCTGGCAACCTGTTCCAGGGCCTCACCAGCCTCACAGTAGTGAGCAACTGTTCATAAACCAGTCTTGGGCTGAATAATCCTACACAATATAATTTGTAAAAAGGCAAAAGTTATAGAAATTATTATTTGTTTGCAGACAGCTTGAGACGGGACAAAAAAATCTAAATTTAGCATTGTTCAGTGGGACTAATTCACTCTGATTTTCTCTTAATTTAGCTGGAGAAAAGCAAATAATATACGGTATGTGCCATAGAACTGACATCTCAGTGGTGGGACATGAAATGAAATATCTGTGACTTGTTTGTGCTCAATCACTGATGGTTATCCAACTTCATAATCAGCAACATAAAATTAGAGCTGTGTGTTCAGCATCCAAATTTGTTATCCCAGCATGACTGGGAAGAGTGTTCCTTGAGCTGTTTTACTGCATGTTAGAAAAAAGTATTTTGTCATTATGCTGGGGATTTTGTTACATACTTTTGTCCCACATCCCCTAAAAATAAAGGAAACTGAAAGTGATAATTCCAGCAAATGGCTCAACAAAAACACTTGCTGGTGCCTGTTGATATCTGGCAAAGATTCTGCATTTGTCAGATACCTTGTGTGTGTCAGATACAGAAAGGATGCAATATAGATTTAAAGGACTAATTTGTCAACCAAGTATTTGTTTAGACATACCTAATAGAAATATTCTTCTCAGTCTCCCAACTTGTGGGCTAACAGATTTTCTTTTCTGTCTTCAGGAAAGTGAATTTTTTTTTCTTTTAGATTTATGAGAAGTCTGTGAACCAGGATAGAGTAATGGCTGGTATTTGCCCACACAATATCTGCAGTTCTTTCAGCTGTGCTTGTCTCTGTAGTGTTTTGCATCCTCCTCCTTGATGCAATCTGCCAATGTAATAATGGGAAAAAAGGAACAAGTGTATATGAGTATATGTAATAAAAAATTACATGTTAAGTAAATATATACTTTCCAAAACAATTTTACCCATTTGGTGGGCAGTTCTAAAGTAACATGAGTGTGTCAGATCCTTGCAATGTCCTTTGCCAGCACAGCCTTAGCTTGCAGAGGCAGAAGAATTCCAACAGCAAAACAACTCCCTTTGCCCTTTGATTTTCCCCACTCCAAGGGCCTCTGCTATTTCACTTGTGCAGCTGTTGTTAAGCAGGTAAAATTTTTTGAAATACCTTGAAAATTGGAATGCAAGCAGCAGCAAATACATTAAAAGCAAGTATAACAATCATATTAATAACAACTAAAAACTGTGATTGTCAAGATCTGAGTGAGGTGTGTTCAGAGAGCAGGATTTGTATTTAGCAGTGCTATGTTCCCCTTTGTGTTTTTCCTTCTTTGCTTATAGCTCAGAGCATTAGGCTTAATTATGTATCAGTGGGATTCTATTCAGATCAATGGGAGTTTTCCATCGACCTGGATAGCAGCCAGTCAAAGTCAAACTTTTCATTTCTAATTAGAAAATACTGTCTAAACTGGAAGAACAAGCTAGGGACAAACAGGAGAGAAAACAATCAGTCATGAATTAAATGAAGTTTGCTAGGTTGTTGAATGAAGTATTAAAACATACTATCTTGTTATTCCCCTACAAAACAATCACAATTTCTTATTGGTGTCAATAAGAACCATCCAGCACTTTGAAAGCAAACAAATGTGTCTATTTCATGTAGCTTGAGAGGTTACAATGTTTATTCAAAGCCTGTTCTAAGTTCCTGCTGTTGCACAGCAAAACCAAAGTGACACCACTGAATATCCTCTCATTTCCTCTGAATGTCCATGCCATGTCATACTGACCATGATTTATAAGCACGAAAGGAAGTATAAAGCAATGCCAAATTTTGTACACTTACTTTTAAGGTGAGACTTGTATTTCCAAAAGAATGATATACATAAGAGTTTTCAAACACAGCAGGTAGTAAAACTTTAATTTATTTTAACTGGGAAGAAAAAGACTTGGTTTTAGATGATCTAAAATTCATGTGAAGGTTGCAGATGTTCAGGCTGTTGAGTTTTTTTCAGAAAAAGGAGATTCTTTTATTTTTTGAATACGTCCTACAACACATGGACAATCATGCACCATTAGGAAATTTTTCCCTAAAGGTCTGTGACAATGCATGTGCCTAAAAAGCATATGACTCCAGTCAGTCCACTTAATGTTAGAAATTGAATACTCTGTTTAATGGGTAAGTCACCTCCTTGGTTTGGAAATTTACTGTTCAAAGCAACTCTAGCGTAGAAATCAGGGCTTGAAAATTAATACATGCCTAGCAGTGCGTAAGTTGTACTTAACAGTTTCTTTTTAGTGGTCCCTTAAAAAATGTAAGGTGTGGAAACTACGTAAAACCAAACTTTCCATATGAGAAAGACACGGCTCTAGATCAAAGCACCATTGTCATCATTCTGTGTATTTTCCCTGCTCCCAGAGTGTGGAAGGAGAACACCACGAGAAGGCAGTGGAGCTGCTGAAGGCGGCCAAGGACAGCGTGAAGCTGGTGGTGCGCTACACTCCCAAGGTGCTGGAGGAGATGGAGGCTCGCTTCGAAAAACTGAGAACAGCCCGGCGCCGGCAACAGCAGCAACTGCTCATTCAGCAGCAGCAGCAGCAGCAAACCACACAGCAAAACCATATGTCGTAGGTGAGAGGATTCATTGTCCTTCCCTAAAGTCCACTGGCAGCACCCAGCCTGGGCCAGCCACTCCCAGGGGTGTGTCAGGGCAGCATCTGGTGCCAGAGCCCATCTCAGTCCCAGAGAGCACCAGGGCAGCCCCAGGCCTAGGCACCTGCCTGGGGATAAAGGCAGGCTGGGCCATGACCCCACAGCTGGGCCCAGTTCAGTGGGACCCATGGCTGGGCAGATCAGAGCTGTAGGGAGCTGGAAACTGGCCCTGCTGGGGCATTGCTGGGGCAGGATGTGATGGCCCTAGGGACTGGCATGAAGTCCTGGGCTGTGGACAGGATGGAGGGAGCCCCAAGGGGGACAGTTAGGGACCTACCCTTGGGGGCCCAGCCAGCACTTACTGCAGATGAGCAGAGCTCATTCTTTGGTACATTTCCACATGATTTTTCCCAGTTAAAATGCATTCTGAAAAGAGGTTTAAGGCACTAGCAAAATCTAGAGCCACTTTCCAGCCAATCTGAGATCAAAAACTCCTGTGGCCTTCTGGCTTATCTGCAAGTGAAAGAAGTCCTGGGAAGATTTTTCATATTAACAACCAGAGCATTTATGACAAATAACAATATGCCACCCTATCTAGATAGTTCAAAGCATTTTCAACTAGTCTGTTACCACCCTGCAATAAAACATCAAGATTTGCTGGTGGTAGGTGAAGAAAAGCCTTCCAAGCCTCTTCCTCACAACAGGGAGCCCAAATTCTAGTTACTCTGCAGGGCACCTGTAAGTGCTTTCTTTTGGATACAGTTTGGTAGGAAGTATTTTGTTCACTCTTGACTGACATTCAATATCACAGTAGCTTCCAAGAGGATTGCAAGTCTCCCAGTGGCATGTGAGGTTGAGAGATACTCTGTATACACAGTTTTTTCTGAAATCAGTCAGAATTAATGCTATGAATACATTTATAGATATGCTTCATTTGCCTAAATAAAATCAAGTAAGGAAGCATATTCCAATTATTTACATCCAAACCGTCATCTCATAGCTGTTTGTTCCCAAAACAGGATGCATGTACTAAAGAGTCAACAAGTGACTCAGAAAGTCCACAAATGGTCAAAATCTGAAGCTCCCAGTGATGGTTTCATCTTTATTAGTGTTGACACTGATCTCTGTTGGAATTCAGGGGAAAACATTCACCTTGTAAATACCCTGTCCTGTGACCACCAGAATTCCAGAGTTGTTGATGCAAACAAGGGCTCTGAGGTTTTGCAGCCCACCTCAGGGCCTCAACTCAGATAAGAAGTATAAACAGTAGTATTTCATGAAGCAAGTTGGGGGTTCTGTGTGAAACAAAACCATTGCAGGAGACAGACATACACATGACGTTTTTAATTTTTATCAGTTACCTAAGTAATTTCATTAGCAAGTATGGAATTTTTGCTGATCTTAAAATAAAAGGGGAGAAAGGCAGGCAGAGACAGCCAGCAGCTTAATTCCTCAATTCTTTGTGCTTGCTCTGAGGAATGTGTTTCTTCAATTCTAGGTTGTTCTCAAGAAAGAAGAAGCCTCAGTCAAGAGTTCAGTAATCAAGCAACCAGAGCTGTACTCTAGTATTCCAGCAAAAGCAAACAACTACAGAAACATGAAACAGAATTCATCTGGAGAATGTACAGTACCAGACTAAAGTGAGCCATAGGGAGGGTACCATCATGATAAGGCTTTTCAGCAAACAGCAGTCACAGATACCTTTTACTTCAGTGACTCTGTTCCTAAGGAGAACAGCATGATTGGTAAACCCTATGAAACAGTGAAGTTTAGGGCTTCCAAATAATTCTGTTTGATCTCATCTTGCACTCCTAACTCTGACAAATTTCTAGTTGGCTTTCTCTAGTCACTGAAAGTTTTGTTTAAGGAGGTTAAGATTGGCTGCTTTTGAGAGCAGGATCTTTCTCTACAGTTATCTCCAAAAATGAAAAACATCCGTTCCAAATTTTGTCACAGACATCAAACTCATACATCATGCTTCATAACCATTTTGTATGATATATTGTAGAGCTAACCTAACTTCCTGTTTATAATTTTCAGATTTCCCTCTGGAAATAGCAATTTACTATATTTATAAAGTATTCCATTTGTAGAAGCAATTGGCTTTTTACTCTTGGTGTTTCCATATATTTTATTATGCATCAACAGAGTGAGAAAGTTTTAGGTCAACTTTTATTTTATTAGTAGTAAAGTTAGGGAAGCCTAGAACTGTATTTTTAAACGTAGGTATTGCTTGTATCTATTATAGTTACTATTCAGAAATCTATAACTGGATATATTATATATTTATTCCATAAAATATATATTGTCTGAATGTATCTATTAGAGAAGTAGGGTCTTTGCTTAGCATGTATTCCAAATGTAGTAAGCTAATGTTAGCAAAAGACCAAGCTTTGTTTGGCAGATATTACTGTGATAGCATAATCTCTGCATTTCTGTATTGTTTGATTTATTTTCCAGTCTAATGTTAATATATTTTAGAGAGGAGGAAGTTTATTTTGAGACTCACACATTATCATTTAAATCAATTTGAAATTAGAGTCCTGACTTTTTTTAAAAATTAAACCAAATTGGAATGTGCAAGCAAAATCTGTAAGTTCTTAAGTTTACATGTCTGCTTTTCCAAAGAAAATAGTCAAAGCTGGAAGGCTATAAATGTCATCTGCTTTCAAGAAAATAAGAAAATGGACCCCCAAATCCTATAAAAAATGATCATTTTTACATGCTTCCTATATTTCATTAGAAAATACTTGGAAAAGAAAAGGAAATTAGGGGAAAACCATACAGTCATTGCATGTTGAAAACTCCTGCTGATGTCAGTGAAAGTTCAGTAATGTGAGGAATGGAATGTAGAAATGGTCAGAAACAGCATTCTGGTTGTGAACTTGGAACAAAGTCAGAAACAATTAATATATTGGAGTATCTATTCTCAGACAGAGACAAAGCAAAACGGGAAATTGGCAGTATCATAACATATGTTAAAAACCAAATGCAGGGTAGCCAACAGTCTTGACAGTGTTTGATCAGTGTAAGTAGCCATTAAAAGGAAATCCGTGTATTTTTAAAACCAAACAGCATGAATTCATCTAGAGAAGTGTCATTTTATACAGAGAGGTAATTATATTCAGCGGTCATTGGTGACAATATCAATTAAGACAGTGGAGTTTGAGAACTACCAGAACTGAAGATGAAATATATTGTATTGTGCTCTGCACGGTGTCTTTTTATACTTAATAAAATTGTACGTACATATTTTAAAACTGTTCTCAAACAGGCATTGCTATTAATATTGACAGTATATAAGTTGTTATTATGACTGCATATAACTGTTCTGTATCTCATCAGTATGACTTGAATTATACTGATAGCTGCATTTTCAGAGACCAGGTATTCAGATTTAGTCAGCCCACTGTACTGCATTTTTCCAAACCGCCTTTCCAACTCCTTCCCTCCTCTTCCTCAAAAAATCTGAGTGGAATGTGCTGATTAATGAAATTCAATAACAGACAGTCATTCATTTAGAGAAGCATATAAAATTCATTTTCATATATTATTATTCAATAAATTAATTATACACATTAACATTAACATTCTAGTCTTTGCCAACATTTAACAGTAAGAACTGTCAATGACTTTGAAGTGGAAACAGAAAGAAATAATTTTCTGTTGCTTTATATGGCCCTTACTGATCAATAAAACATACAGCTACTAAATCACAGAATAACCACTATCCCTAAGCCTATGATATGGTTTTGCTAGCCGGTATTTTAATTTGTGATTTAAATGTATTTAATCCCAATTCAGCATGGTGCTTCCACATGTGCCCAGCTGAATCCAGAGGAAGTGCAGGGAAGACAACCCTTTCTACGTGCAGGTCTGCAGGTATTTGTGCATTGTATTTTAACTGTTTAGTCTCCTGGCCTTTGCTGTTACTCTAACTTGATACTCTTTCAGTCAGCTCAGTGAGTTTTATTGCTTATATTTACCTTTGGGCTCCCTCTTGTTTCTCTGCATTGGCAGCAAACTGAGGATGGAGATCCAAGATGCCTTTTTTCTCTCTTTATTACAGTAACCAAAGGAGTGTTTACACTCTCTTGCATCATGTTCACTTACACCAAAGATCCAGATGCAGGATCTAATAATAATAGCGATTCGGGGTTGGTGGCATTTACTTAGTGAAGTTGGTGGCCCTGCTGTGCTAGCCATAGTTTTTTTCTGTTTGTGACATTTGATCTGACTGGCACTTAATAAGGTATTGGAGAATTCCATAGTCTTTGATGAAGCAAAAAGCTCACCAGCTTGAATTTCAGAATTATGCAGAAAAATGATTGGAAGTACTAAGGACCATTCCATGTGTAAGCAGTGGATTATTAGCTAGAAGCAGTACTGTCCCTCTGAGAGTATTAGTGAGACTGTTTCTATATCCAGCATTCAATAAAACAAAACACATTTCTAAATCTGAAAGTACTCCGGGCCAGTTTGCAAGAATGTGCTGCCTGCTGCAATACACATCTGATGAGACATACAGCTCATTGTGCTTAGCCATGAGAAGGTCAGGATAAATTAGGGATATGCTCAGTCTTGCAAGCAGACCCGTGTTAACCCTGCTTGTCCGTGAAGTGAATGCAGTCTGAACGAGCAGAAAGATTTAGATACATGTTTGATAAATTCATTGTCTCTACCTTCAGCTGTCCAAAATCAAGCAGTGGAGCTTACACTGACTGTTTCCAAATTCAGGAGTTAGAAGTAGCCATTAAATGTGATTCATTGCCCCTGTCTCTGACATACATCTTAAAACAGAGTAAAGCATTCTGTTAAAAAGACCGTAAGCAGAGCCACTACTAAATAACTTAAATTACTAGCTTGGAATAAATAGTGGTTTTTGAGGCAGTGTTGCTGCTTCACTCATACACAGCATCGAAATAATAAACAAAAAGTCCCCAGTGTTTGAATTCCCTGTCTTAAACCTCTCCATTCATAGCTCAGACAATCAAGAGGCCTTGCCCATATTCTGGTTTGTAAGGAGGCTCCTGTTACTGTTGTTCTGAACCATTCTAAGAAATTTAAGAGCTCAGCACAGATATTGTTAGCAAAATGCTTTGGTTGTGGTGCATACAGGAGCAGATTGCAACAAGCTTCAGCCTGTGAATGCTAATAGCAGAAGTCTATACTTCAACCCCCCAACACAGGGCTAGTGTATGTGCATTTTGCAATACCTACAACCAAAAAGGTGAACTATTGTTTTTGATTTCTAGTTAAAAACAGAGATGCACAAAAATGACAGCCATTAAACTTCCACCATAGGGATCTGGGTAATAAAAGTCATAGCAAAACTTGCCCAGTTCTGAAATCTAAAACCTGCAGCTATCTAGGATTGGGTAAAAAGATTACAAAAGCAGATGTCTAAAAGGAACAGCCAAGGTCCAAGAGGAAAAAAGTCACATAGGAGTTTAATCTCTGATTAGCTTTCAATTTACTTTCTTACAGTTATTTTCACATATTCTTGTCAACTCATTGACCACAAGAGAAGGATACAATTCAGCAACTGCAGTTCCTGTTGTCAAAATCATGAAGAGCTGATGGGGTGGAGGAGTACCTCTTCCTTCCTCTCTCTGAGACATGTGAAGCTGGATTGTACTGCAAAAGGTGATATCCAAGCATATCCCAGTCTTACAGAGTTTCTTCATTAGTCCTATAATAGTTTCTCCCCACCAGCAACACAATTTGAGAGAACTCTTAAGTGTGTTTTCTCGAAGTATGGTAGACACACAGACACACAAATTCATGTTCATTTCAAGGAAAATTATATTAAGCCTGAAGTTGCAAATCTTGCCCAACCTTTTAATTTTTTCGTCACAAAACAGACCAACATAAATTGCACTCATGACCAGTTGTAAGCCTGAGATTAGCTTGTAAAGTGGTCCAATTAAAAGCTGCATCTCAGGAGATGTTTCCATAAGGTTTCTGTTGAAATTGAAGAAACAAAGTACAGCCTCTGAAGTACAGAGTATCCAGTGCAGGACTACTGAGGAGGGAAAGTACTTAAAATTTTTCCCATACCCATGAAAACTTCTCCAGAAATACAGAATATTATTTTTATTGGAACAAGTTACTTTTTTATGTTGACAGGATAAACCATATCTCTTGTAGCAGTTTTTGGAAAAAACAAGACAAAATGCCTAGCTAAAATAGCATGGGAAGAGTTCTGGGTGTGTTAAGGTGGCCATGAGCAGTTTGGTGGGCAAGAGTGTCCCCAAGTCAGATGAGAGTAACTCAGTGTACTTCTTCACTGATCTCTCTCCTATCACTGCACCTTTTGGCTTCACAAATGCCCTTTGACAAGAGCGCAAAGGTCACCACAAGGCTACTCCAACTGCAGTATTCCCCTACCCTTCTTCCCATGTGAGTTTTCTGTTGGCTGAGCCATGACACGTTTTGGTCACCTAATGTCTCTTCAGCCAAGTATGGCATTTAGGCTTTGCCATGAATACCTTCTGGAGTGCTCTGTTTTTCACTTGCACACTAGCTGCTGTTTCATGGCCACCATAATTAGCTGTCTTACACAAAATAATTGCACTAGCCCTCAAGGATACATGGGCAAAAATACATTGAGAGGGTAGAAAAATGGTAGATAAACTTTGGAAATAATACAGATATGCCGAGAATGTCACCTCCTTCCTGAGTCACCCCTTTTTCATCAGGAGACAATTTTCACTTTCATTTAGTTCCCTGCTGACAAAGCACTCTATGCTCTGACAGTGACTGTGGAACAATGACACACCCTCCTCTGGCTTAAAAAACAGCTCCTTGTCTGGGACCAATGGACATCTAGACCTGCTTGAGGCATTATACCGTGAATTCACTCACATGCCGTAGGTCAGAGACACTGTGCACACACGGAACTAGTGAGGTTTACAGGTGAAGAAAATCCGTCATATCTGGCATGTAGATCCATGCTTGTCTGGAATTTCACAGGTGAAAATGTGGAACCAACTCCTGGCAGCATTCTAACACTGACTCACTGCCTTCAGCCATTCAGTCTGAAAATGTATAATAAAAAAGACATCCAGGAGCCTATGTTTCATTTGTTTTGAAATTTTGTTTCAAAGTAAATTTCCAACAGTAAGCAATGAGAAAGCAAGAGCCTTAAACTCCCAGGGATCAAACGTGTAACAAACTCTTAACTTCTTTTGTAGCACCATGCTTCAAGTGCAGAATTTAGACTAGCACCACCTTTCAAACTTCAGTTTTGTGCATGTTGTCCTTATCTTGTTTGCCGGGTTGACAGAAAGAAATTAACTATTCATCGTTGGGTCTTATTCCCCCTAAACATAAACTTGGTCATGTGAAGGGGTTTTAGCATCAGTTAACTCAGACTAAAGTGTAAATGCTGCCTGGCTCTTTTGAGCAGTAGTTGTCTCCACTAAGTGTATGGCACTGTAGCAAGTTTCCAGCGCCGTTGTACGAATCCATGTGTGTGTCCCTGACTGCGTTCAGTGGGCACGGCGCTCGCAGCTGAATTCGTGTGCCAAGGGAGACGCCTAGTGTGGAAGGATGCTCATGGCACCGAGAGCTGCTCATGGCTGCTCAGGGCTTCTTTCCTCCTCGCGTTAAAGAACTGCACACGGAGATGGGCACAGCATTCGTTCAGCATATTGCCACACATTTTACAGGGAGTGGACAGTTCAGAGCTGAACTCGGTTTACATGTAGAGTAACACCTCGAGAGTGAATTCTGTGTTAAGAATGGCAAGTAGCAATAGGATTATGGCAATAAAGACAATACTCTTACCTGAGTAATAATTTTAGGGTTAATGTAAATATTGCTTAACATGGTTATTGGACCACACACAGGGTATGATCACACTTCACCTGCTGTTGCTGCTGCTGAAGATTATACACGTGCTGATAAAAAAAAATATCCCAAATGCTAGGTAAGTGTATCATTCTACACTGGAGTAAGTGATAGATGAAGCACATCTCCATGCTTTGCTGAAGGGAGCCATGTAAATCAGGCAAAGTACAAACTGATGCAAGCCATGAATTTCCCACTCCATCAGCTACTCTGCTTTTAGCAGGGGGCTTGCCAAAGATAGCCATCAAATTGGTTTCCATTGTAGCTGTGACTTTCTCAAGGATAGTAACAGTCTGTACCACTGCCTGGCACTACCCTCCTCAGAGGGACACCCAAACAGAATCCTATACCATTAGACCCAGGTATATCTATGGATTAGCTCTAGAGGCATTTTTATTTCTCTCCTTCTAGATACTCCTATATTGTTTTCCTCTTCCTCCACTAAATTTAATCAAGGCTTTGATATTTAGCTGAAGTATGCAGCCATCTAAAAGTTCTCCTTTTTTTTCAGCAGGGTAAACAGACTAGGAGATACAGTTTGTATACCACATCTTATCTTCTCAGGCAGGTTCCTCTCTGAAAGGCCTGGGAGAAGGCAATACCCCCAAGAAGCACCAGCTTGACAAATACAGGAGTCCTCAGAAAACTGGCACCAGAGTTTAAAAGAAAGGACAGTGGAAAGAAGTCAAAATTATTAAATAATCCTACCTTCAGCAAGCTCCAGAGGTAAAGCCTGAAGGCTCTGACAGCCTGCACTGTTTGTTAAGGACCAGGTGTCATGTTCAGTTTTCCTTGTCTGACGATGGTGCTTGACAGCATCCCAAATTCTCCGTTTCCATTAGAAACTTCCTGACTGATAAGGGTTATAATTCTGGGCAAGGAAGCGTAACGGGAACCTATGCTCACCCTGGAATTGTCTGGTATGAGTACCTAACTCTTTGTCAAATTTAGGCTTTAAGGCAAGGTAAGGCCAAAAATAGATTTTGTCAAAATGCATGCCAATTGCTTCAAATAATAATCTCCTGATACCTGTAAAGAAGTCTTCTGCTGATGCTGGTGTCGCTGAGGCTGGTTTCTTCTCTGTATCCCTGGCTAATTCTAGGATGATCATTTAAATCTGCATGAAGCAAGGATGTGAGAAATGTTATTGATTCTAATGAAGGGCAAGTGATTTTCATGTGATACAAAAAAGTCTCCAACCAGAGTCTTTGCTGAACTGATGAACCCTCAGCAGCTATCTGCATTACAATTAGTACACCTCAAAAACATGTTTTAGAAGCCATCTTGCCTTTATTAAATTATTCAGCTCAGCTATGCAGGTGATCTGGTTTACACAGGAGATGAATGCAATCTTAAAGCAAATTTGCTCTGTAAGCCAAGAGTGAAAGAATGATAATCTTCAAAGGTGGAAAAAATAGGAGGGGAAAAAAGAATAATTCCAAGTGTCAAATCAGGTGAAGATTTGGAATGTTTCTTTGACTGTAAAACTCGCTGTTGAAGCAGCTGAACTGACTCAGAAGTCAGACAAAACACCTGACATTATTTTCAGAGACCAGCATCAGTGAAATTGCAATTAATTGCAGCTACTATCTCTCTGCAGCTAATGGAAGGAACAATTATCTCCAAGAGGTGATTCACTTCATCTGTGTAATGGTTACTGACACAATATAATTTTTTTCCAGTGAAGACAGAAGAATTTTCTTATCATCCTCCTCCATCCCTCTTCCTTGTCAGTCCTAATTCCCACCTCAGCTTTAACGTGTTTCTCCTTCAGCCAGTGGATCAGCATAAAACCACTGTCTCACCTTCCCCACTGAAAGTACTGTGGTTTCTTGGTTTGTCTGTAGGAGCATCTTATTCCCAACTTGTCACTAAGAAAATATATTGGTTATATCTCTTCCATCTCATATTAATAATGGGAAATGCCTCTTCTCCTTCACTCACTACAGAGGGAATTTGTAAGCATATATTAGCTAAGCCTAAATTTTAGATGCTGCAGATTGCAGCATTTTAGCTGACGAGCACAAGAACTTTTACCACAGTGACTGCCAGAGATCAGCACACAGGAGCCAAGCAAACTCTGACTGTATGAAATGCTAGGCAGTAACAGACAAAGAATAATACCTGTGCGTGTCTGCAGCACACAGATGATGCAGAACCAACAACTCCAACTGAGCAGGTCCAGCTCCCTCATCCCATCATTGTAAGAGAGGTGCTCCAGTCCCTTAATCATCTTTGCCACCCTCTGCTTGACCTGCTGCAGCAGCTCCATGAGGAGCCCAGAACCAGACACAGCACTCCAAATGTGGCCTCGCTAGGGCTGAGTAGAGGGGCAGAATCAGCATTATTTATCACTGAGAAGCTTGGGAAGCAGCAGAAAAAGGGCTCAGTTTAAATGCATAAAGACAGCTTCCACATTTGTCCAGAGACCCAGATGAAAAACATGCATTTTGATGCCACTCCACATCACAACTTCTGAAAGGTGTAAGCAGCAGCCTGGCTCTTTGTCATGTGCTTTGTCATGTGCATAAACCCAATAGCAAATGGGTTTATTCAGGCAGAGTACACTTTTTGATCAGTTTTTCCTTTCAGGGGAGAGATAAGCAGGTTTAAGCAGGGTAAGCAGTTAGATGCAACCTAGGTACTGTGAGATGGACCTTGCTGCTTTAGCATCCTTTAGTGTGCAAAATCACAGGAATCTGACATGGGTGACTGCCACCACTTTAAGTCATTTTGCCATATTAGTGGCAAAATAAATTGCTTTTCCAGCACACACACAGAGCTGTATAAAAAGAATAATCCCACTGGAAAAAGGATTCTTCAGCTTTGAATTCCTGCACCCATAAGGGCCTCAGCTACAGCAGCCTTCTCTGGAGAAGCCAGAGGGAGTAAAAGTGCAGGGTGTCACTTGAAGGCAGGCCCTTCTATGAAGACCAAAAGAATATATATTATAAAATCACAGGATTTTAGGGAATAGAGGTTTCTTTTAAAAAAAAAAGGCAACCAAGTGACAAATGCTGGTCACAGAACTGTACAAGCAGGTAAGGAATCATGCCTGTGGTGCAGCAAAAGGACGAATTTTCTTCCTCGACATTGCTGTATCTTTCAGCATTATTCATGAATCACTGTCCACACATATTCATTTTGAGGGTATTCAAGCCAGGAATGACTTGAGCATTGGAAGAAAGAGGCCCACGCTTTGTGATCTGCTGCAAGATCCCCGGACCCTCACCAGTCCTTAAGACAGTGCAACACTACACTTTGAAGCTGAATTTTCTCACAAATACAAGAGGCATAACACAACAACATGCTCCAGATGTGTGCCTGAGGTAATTTCACCCTGCCGTTTTGTCCTCAATTCACTGACCTTCTTCCTCACAGATTCACAATTCAATTCATCAGCAGAGGTTAAAAATACCTGCAGGTAGCACAGATTTATCTTTGTTTTTCATTCAGTGCTCTCAGTTGCTACAAGTCATATACAAACCTGTTCATTATTCTTGGACATAACTATTCAAAGTGCACAATGACCACTGGAAAGAAACTGCTTCCGACATATCATGAAAGCAGAGAATAAGTTATTATTCTTATTAAGAATAAGTTATATATATACAATAACATTGCTGTTCCAGTATGTATACTTGAAGTTTATCAGAATTCTTGTTGTAATTGTCCTAGAGCTCCAGCTTGTCCCACAACAATCAGGTTTGGCAAGGAGACCTTCCCTAGAAAGCAAAAAGTCTGTGAATACCCACAGAAATACCCAAGTCACTCAGCAGACAGTTGTGGTGGATTAGGACCTCACTGTTACTACTCCTCATACTCCACCCAGACCACAGCAGAGTTGATGGAATTTCCCGTCTCAGGGTCTCCCATTCACAGCCCACAAAGTTCCACCTTCTGCAGCAGCCCAGCGGTTACAAGGCTCTTGCTCCAGGATATCCACTCAGTCTGAAGAAGAGGCATGGGCTGAAAATCCTGACCCTGCCTATTTGTGATCAATGAGAAATATGCCTCCTTTGTGACCAAAATACACACTGGAAGGGACACACATGAAAATGAGGGTGAGCAGACTGCTCCCATCATGTCTGAGCACACACGAGGGGTGTTGTCACAGGACTGAATGTGCTGTCCTTGCAGGATGGAAAACACTAACAGTTTAGCCATGCAGTAACTGGACTTCCTGACATATGACCAAAAAGATGACAGAGCCCCTCAGAAAGAGAGGATCATATGCCACACAATTTATCCACCCCAAAACATGGGGGAAAAGGAAGCAGAAATCCAATTTAGGGGCAAATTAAATGTCTAAGAAGCCAAAGACATCATGCAAGCTGAAGGAAGGCCCATTTAGTTTAGTCCCTGTATTAATGCAACTCAAATATACACTGGAGACACCCTGCTCTGAATCACTCTCTTCTCTCCTAATCAGAACTAATCAATCCCTTTGACATAGGCAGAAAAGGGCACAAACTCATTTTCCTACATCATGAGTGAGTGCTGTAAGTGAGAACCCAGTTAATAAAGGACGAAAAATTGCACATCCCCTTTTACTTTGTAAATGAAGCATTTATCTCTGCTTAGATCATGAAACACATGGCTTGGGCACAGGGTGAAAAAGCAGACAGAGAGCAAGAAAGATGGACAGATTGATCTTGACTGGAGAAAGACACTATATTCCAATCCAGATTAAGACACTTAAATCAGACATGTTCTTCATCAAATTCTTGCTGTTTAGGCAGAACTCTGCTACACACTAAGTATTCCCAGAGATGACACTGGGGCCCAGGTGCCTCCCCCCATATGTGGAGAATTTCCCGCATTCCCGGTGTTCTGTACAGCTTTACAGGGACAAGGCCCTTGGCACTGGGGATCCCTAACCCAGCTTGCAGACCTGGAGTCTCTGATTCTCAGCTATATTTAAACAACTAATCCCCTTGGAGAATTTGAGCCTTCGTCTGCCATAGGATTTTGTAAAGTGCCTAACTCCTGTATATTTCCATGTTTTAAATAGGACAGTCTGTTTTTTTAGACATATATTTAGGATTCTGTACTTACACATTTTAGAGAAATGGCATATTTAAAAAATTCTACATTCTGTAGCAAATCTGTTCCTTAAGTTTCAGAATTTAGGGTGGGGGGGGAGGGGGGCAGTGTGTGGGGGTGGAGAAGCAGAGCTCAGACCTTGTCCTGTACTTCCTATTTTTTTTTATTCAGACTGGAAGGATTAGAACTACTACTGGGCCCAAAATAGATTTACCACTTTCAAATACTCCCCAGTGACAGCTGAGTAGCATAATGATGCTTTATCCCACATTAGTGGCAAAATAAATTGCTTTTCCAGCACACACACAGAGCTGTATAAAAAGAATAATCCCACTGGAAAAAGGATTCTTCAGCTTTGAATTCCTGCACCCATAAGGGCCTCAGCTACAGCAGCCTTCTCTGGAGAAGCCAGAGGGAGTAAAAGCTCACAGAAGTGCAGGATGCCATTTGAAGGTAGGCCCTTCTATGAAGACCAAATGAATATATATTATAGTGTTCTTATCTTTGGATATTGCTGAATTATTTTTAATTTTATAAGTATTTATGTGTTGTACTTTCTGCTGGATTAGTGTTATGCCTATAAATTCCAATTTTCAGGCCATGGCTATTTAAGTCACATTTGGCTCAGATGCACAGCAAATGCTTTCAGTATGGATTCAGGGTTTTTTCCCTTCTTTTACCAAGTGCTTAATTTCATTTAATTGCAGTGGGAGAAATAAGGCATCAAAATTAATCCAGAAGCACTTCTCCCCACTTCCAGCTCCAAGTTAGAGCCCAGGTCTGCGTGTCTGCCCTGCCGAACAGCACTGATGTCAGCTCTGACCGGCCAAATCCTGCCTGAGCATGCATGTCATCAGAAAGTTTTGAGGACTGTTTAATGTTGGGGCAATGCTCTAATTCTTACAGCACAGACAGTTCTCAGATAACCCATATTTTCAACTGGATTATACACTGCTTTTCTCCTTTTCGAAAGGAAACAGGAAATACGAACATAAAAACATTCATACACCACAAAATATTTGCCAGGCACATTTCTTCCTATAATTAGAGGAAGAACAGTTGTAGGTGTTGCTCACAGCTTTTAACCAAGTGGCCTTCAATATTAGAATCAAACAGAGATATTCAGGTAGCTAAAAGATGCAGAATCTCCCCTTTGCAGAACTGCTGCTTACCAGGAGCCTCTAGCATCTCTAAAGACCCTGAGCTTTCTGAAAAAAATCACCTATAGCACTATGATGATAAAGCTAGGGGCAAAGGCTTTGCCTGGAACACTACAGACATCTACCTCTAACATGCCAGGATTACATATAATAAAAATTACATGGGGGCTGAAGACTCAGTCAAGCATCACATGACCAATCCCCTCAAAAATACTCCTATGTCATTTTAAATAAAGAATCTGGTCATTCAGCTGTATTGGCTTTCTCTCTTCCCCCAGATGAACTCCTTTTTAGGTTTGAACTTGCTAAAACCTGCATATATAAAGTCTGCATGTGCACAGGAATTTCTACTGGTGCAAAATGATGTGAAAATAAACTTTGTTGCATCTTATTCTAATATTTTAAACACATTGATTTCTTTTTAATGGGTCTGAAATAAGTTTTTAAAAAGTGGAGAGTTTTATCATGTGTTCAGAAACATTTTCTCTCTGACTTTATTTCTAACTAAAATGAGAGGCCAAGTTTTTTTTAAAAAAATTAGCCTCCAGAGGAAGAGTTCTTCAAGAGTTCCTTGCACTTACTACCTGTCAATAACTACTGTGCTAGGTAAAGGAGGCTACCTTATCTTACCTATTCAGTAAGAGCTGATGTCATTCAAAACCATCAGAACAGCATTGCAGTTACTGTGAGCACAATTTCAAGCTCCTGCTTCTAGATATCACAGCCAAGTCAAACAGAAAACATCATTGTACTTGATATGCCAGTGGGTGAACAGAGTCTGGGTTCTGGCTCTCAAGTACCCTGCAAGTTATGTGAACCACTGTGTCCATTATAATCGCAATAAAAAGCAATTTGCCACAGTACTTTTCATTTAAAGAAAAATCCCTCTGAAAGGGGGCTCTGGGAACTGAACAGACAGTCTCACAAGGGTTTCTGGTGTGAAAGGATCAGTGGAAACCTTCTGCCACAGGAGCAGGAAGGCTGGGTTAGTGCAGAGGGCACCAGGCAGACTTTGGGCTGGGGCAGCTTCTGAGACAGAGGCTCGCTACAGCTAAGCTTCAATATCAGCTAGGCTAGTCCTTATTTCAGCTTCAGCACCAAAGCTGTGCCCCTGCCCTTGTTTACCCTCAGTGAACCCCTCCTTCTGAAAGCAAAGAAACAGTTTCAGATACCAGAGGATTTGGAGCAGAGGCTCTGGATAATTTAATGTTGTTCAGGCTTCAGTCATCATGAATATCACTTTACAGCTTGGCACATAAACAGTCCATTTTTGAAGCATGAGAAAATGAATACATTGTAACTATATTCTAGGCCTTCTGGCCCAAATCTGTTCCCGGTGAAACTCCAGGGGCTTCAGTGGAGTTGCAGCAAGAGTAAACCTAGCTGTCAAGCTGTGTTTTGGAATACATTATTTCTGATTAAAGGAGAGTTTACATGAAGATAAAGGGTTGTTTTTTTACATATTCAACCATAATGGGACTCAGACTTATTCACATAAACAAGCTCATTGCTTATCAACAAGAAAACTCTATATAGATGGAGAAAAATGGACAATAAAAGCAGTAAAAAAATAGGACTATTCACTTTATAAAAAGGAATGTAAGTAATAATGGTATTGTTGAAAGAATGTAATAAAGCAAGACTATGCACCAAAATACATGCTTCTTTTCTTTCTCATAGTCGTTATCTTCCACAGAAAAGAGAGAGATGGGGATGTGGGTTGTGGGAGGCAGACATGATCAGGACACCCATCAGAGCAGACCAGTTCTGCTAGAGAAATCCAATTTCATGAGGACTTTTCTAAAAAGAGTTTCACTGTCCTTTTTATTAGGAAGTTTAGAAATAACAAGTTTCATGTTTCAAAGTTTGGTCATTTTTGTACTTCGCCCAGGAAATAAACATGCGAGAAATTTGTGAAACCCTGTGAGAAATGTGTGTTTCAGGCACTTGTAGATACAGCTGCCTCGGCCCTTGTTTACTTGGTTTCTCCTCTACTTCATGCTCAGCATAAGGAATTTTAGAATTATTAAACTGTCTTGGGTTGAAAATTGTACCCAAAATGTGTATTCTGTTTTCATCTGTTTAAGTCAGTTGGGAGATACTGTTCCTTATCTCTTGTAACTCTAGTGGTGGAAAGAAGGCAGATGCCTTCTAGCAGGGACACCTGCTAACACCAGATATGGCAGTGCCTTCATATCTCTTCCTCCACCCATCCTTCTCTGAGGGACATCACCCGTGAATGGGCCATTTAAGGCCTCTCACATGACTGATAACATCACCTCGTTCCATTGTGAGCTGCTCCACCCAGTGGGAGGAGCCAAAGCCTTTCCACCAGGATAAAACCAACAATCCCAAACACCAAGATAGCCTGTTCCATTGGATTCTCAAAGTACAACTGCACCCTTGAGGATCATCTCTACTCCAGCAGAGCCACATCTGTCACTCCAGGAGGACTTATCTTGGACTGCTTCCAACACCCTGACCAACAGGGTGTCATTTTTGTGTTCTGACTCTGTCAGTGGTCCTTTGTATTATTGCATTTATCTTATTTTGTTTTTACCTTTTTTGTTGTTTATTTCTTCTCTCTCTATTAAATTGTATTTCTGACTTGGAGTCTCACTGCTTTCAAACCAATACATAAACTTTTTCCCAGTTGCCAGGAGTCACCATCCCTTTACTCCACTCAGAGTAGCTGCATATACAGCTGTGACTACTGCCCTCTCTGCTTTCTGTGTTTACCTTCCTGGCTTCAGCAGGAACCCCTTTTTTTCTGTCACCAGGATGTCTTTCGAAGTGAATTTCCAGTATGAGACACTCACTTTCTCACCCATATTTGCAGCAATCAAACGGCTTCAGATGAGAGGGGTGTCTGCTTTCCCCCTGCATGAAGCACCTTCATAGGATGAGTCTTCCTTGGCCAGTTGCACAACAGGAACAAAGTCCTCTGGAGGTCACTCACTACACTGTGACAAGGTAAACAGGCCTACAGAGTGTGCAAGGAAAAGGAGGGTAAAGGCTTAAACTCAGGATGAGGCCCAGAAAAAATCCCATTTAATCATGCAGGGATTATGAGCTCAAATCTTACTATTCAGATGCTGTCTTTGTCTTCACTACTGCAGGCATCCAAGAAGATGATGCTCATCCATTTGAAGAAGTTTTACAGCCAAACTATTCCATTTTGGGAGTTCACAGCATTATATATAACCTGAGAAAAAAAGGCCAGAAGGAGTCCCAGCTGCTCAAGACACAATGTTAATGAAATGTAGAAGCCTTAGGATCAAAAATACAGCTCTTGGTAGGCACAGACCCAGAGGAGAAGGGAGTGTGGTGTCTGCTCCAAATACCAGCTTGATACTATCCAAAGGAGGCAGAGCCACAACAGTGAGGACAGAGCAGACAGCCACCTCCAGATGAGTGACTCCACTCCAGCCAACTGGAAAGGGTTTTAATGCTTTTAAAGCTGCTTTTTCAGGTCATGTTATATGGATTTCTAAAACAGAAAATAGTATCAGCTCAAAAGCATTTATTGATAGAAGATCAGAGAAATAATGAGAAAAAAATGCACATTTTTTTCCTCCACTGCTACTCCAGATCACTCCAGATCTGAAAGAGAGTGTCAGACCCAAATTCACCTGATTTAATGCAGATGCTGAAACACTTTTCTGATCTCTCTCTGGGCTTGCTGATCCTCATATATCACCTTTTTCAAGCACAGATGAACAATGTCTTTGGCATCATAGCCAGAAACATCTTTCAGCAGATTGCCAGGCAGTTCATAAATGTTATTAATGCTCAAGAAGAAAACAGACTGTATGGATCAATGTTGCCTTTCAGCTGGTCAGGGGAGTGGAAAGTAGGAGACTTTTGAGAAAGCAGTAGTACAGCTTGATACCTACATGTGTCCAAGATGCATAACCTCCTGGAGACAAGAAAGTGTCCACCTGCTGGATAAAGGGAAAATATATGCCACTGTGTTTGGGAAGGGGAATATCTTCCTCAGTCCAGCCCCGGTCTGGTGTATCTCTTGGACTCTGTGGAGTGAACACCATGAGATGCAGTGAGGGTAATGGCCACTAATGAAGTTTAATACTCAACAGAAAACTCAAAAAAAGCATGAGTAAAACCAGCTCTTCCATCTCTTTTTTCAATCATCCCACTAATCCAACTGGCTGTAGGAGAAGCCTGGCTCTAACACCCTGGGGCAGCAGCACATAGACAGATGCACTGCTTACTTCCTCCACATTTTGGGGTGAACCCCCCAATCCCTCAGGCAGGGTGAAATCAGCCAGCAGGATTCCAGCCCAGTCTCCAGCTGGCCAAACTCATTAGGCCTTTAGCTGCCAGGAAGGCAGTTGTGGCCAGCTGTAAGGTTGATACCCTGAGCAGAACCTGCCAAAGGTCAGAAGTCAGCTGGGCAGCTGTGAGACCTTCAGCATGCCAGAGTCCAGCTGAGAGGAGCAGGGAGAAGTGATGAGCGAGTCAAGGGCTCTGCAGAGGAGAAGGTGGGGAAAGAGGAGGAAAGGAGGGAAGAAGGGAGTGAGGAAGGAGGTTTAGTGTGGGAAGAGGTGAGCTGCCTGCTGTGGTTAAGTCTGTACCTGACAAGCAGGGTGAACTGGAAAGGGGAGATTATGAATTTCCACTGAAATGTAGCTTTGAATTTGAGGTGTTCCTAGGCATATTTAGACAAGCACTATGAAAAAAGATCCCTCCATCCTCCAAGAACTAATTACTAAAAATGTATCACTTTTAAGCCTTACCACAGGAAAAGAAAGAGCTTGATCTTTTCCTACAGGCAAAATGAGTGGTTTCCACACAAGGAACTCAAGAAATTTGAACATTAAGAAAGCAGGATTTTTGTCTTAAGGTTATTGTTAAGAGACCTTTTCCAGGTTTCTGTGTTAGTTTTGCAACATACAAATGTCTCTTTTGATTTGAATTTAAAATATGTATTTCACAAAGATCAAGACCTCTGTTCGGTTTCTTAACAAAGATGCAAGAGACTTCACACACAAAAAAACAAAGCTCAGCTGCCATCCTCAGTCCTAATTTAAATCAAATAAGCAAGGTTTTCAGAGGTAAAATACAATATTAATTGTATTCTAAAAAATGTGCATAATTATGCCCTTCCTTGCAGTGAGTGATAGTCAAAAAACTTGCTGTAACACAGCCTCTGTGTTATATTCATTATTCTGACACCACGAGGCATCACTGCACCTGCCTGCCTGCCTGTGAGGCCACTACATGCTGCCCCAGAGCCCTAAGCAATCAGACACATAGCAGGAGTTGGGATGGACAGAGCTCAGATTTTCTAGACCTTCTTATTTATTTCTGGCCACAGCCTTCCTTAAATGAACATGTTTCATATAGAATACAAATCTTTCTTTTCAGCTCCACTTATTAATATTATTATTAAATATGTAAATTCTGAGCAGAACAGTGTATCTCCCAACAGCCCTTTTGTTCTTCCCAATCCACAGACTCCAGGCAGTTTCATGGTGCTCACTCCCCCTCCTTACAAGGATTATTGCACTTTTCGGCTCATGGGAACTTCATTCATCGGTGTCCTGTAACTGAGGTTTTGCCTCCCAGATGTGTACAGCAAAGCCTACAGGTTGTAAACTACTGTAGTAGGACTTAGGAGGCTACAAACATCCCACAGAAGGAATGCTTCTCCTCACATTCTGAAAAGCTACTTCTCAGAAGTATTGACCTTTTTGCGACTCTTAAAATGTCTGCCAGCCAAAGAGAGGTGTACATTACCAACATGTGATTTGCTAGTGTTACTCTGCATACTTCATCTGAGATCACTTGCCAAGGTCAGCGTAGTGCAGAATGAAATGCTGAAAGTTCTCTAGCGTAGCTCACTTTAGAACACCATTTAAAATCATCTATTTTATAGCAGTCTATTAAATCCTGGGCATAAGAAGTATTCTTGGGATGGTATTTTGATTGAGGGGAGCAAACATTGCAACACTGCAGCAGCGTGTGAGAAGCCAGGAAATAAAACCAGTGATGTTCATGTTCTTGCCTAAGGATTCCTGTGAACAGAAGGCTTGGGAAGTGATCCCCCAGAACCAAGATGATGTCTGTGTTAAGGCACTTGCATACTCCTGAAGCATCTGCAATGACCAGAGTATGAGAACACCTTCTTTGTACCTCTGCATGACCACAGCTCAGGGCCTGGAAACTACTTCTTCCCCATAGAAGTGTTCAGACATATCTGTATGTCTACCCCATATGTCTAGTTCAGACATATCTGTACACACAGAAAGCTCATTCTGGTCAAGGCTCCTCCTGAAATATTCTGCAAGAAAAGAACAATTCCCTCAAGTCTGTGGGCAAGGGCAGAAAGTAATTTTGAGGGAAGCTGTGCACGAGGGATGGGCTGGCCTTGCCCTGTGTCAGACAGACACCTGCCACTGCCCTGCTGCAGGCTCAGGAAGGCAAGCGCCACCTCACTTACTCTGTGGCTCCTTGTGGGGGGACAGAGACCCTCAGGGTGCTACAGCAACACAGCCATCCCTAAGCAAGGGCTTCTTTTATCTTTGGTCCAGAGATGCTGCCAAAGGCGAGTCAGGTGATAACTTTTGGTGACATGACTCAGCTGGGCTGGGTTCAAGTGAAAGATTTATCAGAGGTGAAATACCACTGCCAGGCCCCTTGGCTGCTGAGTGCTAGCAACATAAACACAAATGGCAAATACATCCTTATCCCACAACAGTGACGTGTATATATCCCTTCCCATTCAGGGTATTTATCATATGAAACATTTCTGGATGAATTGAAAGAACCTATCTCTCCATCTCATCTATTTTTCTTTTTTTTTTTTTTTTTTTTTTTTTTTTTTTTTTTTTTTTTTTTTTTTTTTTTTTTTGGTGGGGAGGTGGGTTGCGGGGAGGTCTGGCTAAGAAATTTTTTGGTGTGCAAGAAGTCTGAAATTTTTCATGGTAGATAGACTTAATTTAGTGCCTGGAAGGAAATACTTGTTAAATCTGAAAACACATGAAGATTTGACCTGGTTATTTCCAGAGCCATCTAGAGTAATGAATTTGCATCCTGGTTGGTAAGACCAAAGTCATTAGGAGCAAATAAGTCTATATTGCTTTCTGAATATTGTGAAATATACCTTGTGGCTTGTGAAACAGATACATGTTGTTTATTCTTACTAACTTTACTAAATTTGTCTCTGCCAGAGCAACAAGTAAAATTCCCCAGTACAGCATCAGAGCTAGATCATACTGTTGTTTTAAGAGCAGAGTCATCATGCAATTTTAGGGTCAAATTCTGGAATACACAGTCCATCTTCATACCAGTGAAAGAAACATGAGTTTTGCAGGGGTGGAAGGGAAGGCGAGGAGGATAGAAGAATATGACTGTGAAATATTACTTTTACTTTTGCAGAAAATAAAGGAAACTCCGCCCATAACAGAACACACAGTGTGAGAATTGAATGTTTTTGTTGTTCCATGAATGGTCTCAGAATGATACGCACTGGTGGAATGAGGAGCAAGCTCCCGGCCCGGCAAGACCCTCCATGTCCGGAATCGGGACTGCTCTGATGGGAACAGGCGGGGATGCCCCGCAGGCAGGAGCCCAGGGGCACCGAGGCTGGGTGGGGGCTCTACAAGGATGCTGGCGGAGCCCCTCAGCCGAGTCTCGCTGCCCTCCCACATGCCAGGGAATGCCCTGCAAGAACCAGCCGGCCACACAGCTCTCTCACAGCACGTTTTATTTGCAGCGGGGATTCCAGGGCAGCGCTTGTGTCCCGGGCCCCGGGGCCTGCCTGCCCTGCCGGCGTGCGGGCCGATCGTGGGCCGGGGGCCGGCGGGACGCTTTGCCCGCAGCCCCAGAGGGACGCAGGGGCCCAGGGGGCTCCGGGCTGCCTCTCTCGCCCGAGAAGCGTTTGCAGGAGGCGGCCCGGCGGCAGGCGCTGGGTGCCGGTCCTCCGGCCCCTCATAGCGCCTGGTAGGTCCGTCGAGGCAGCTGCGTCCCGGCCGTCTCCGGGCCCGAGTCGATGCTGGGGCTGGGCGAGAGGGAGTCGGCGTCGCGGAGGGACAGCCCCGGTTCCTCCGCCGGGGAGAGACGGTCCACGATGCTGGAGAGGCAGTCCAGGCTGGACAGGGCGCTGCTTTGATCGGCGGCATACCCTGCGCCCAGGGGAGGGCCGGGGACACGGCAGCTCCTTACCGCGGGGTGCCGCGCCCCGTCCCCG
>VXBR01002940.1:40782-60354 GCA_013400215.1 Cisticola juncidis | reverse complement strand
AAACCATTCCCACAGGGAATGTACCAGTCCCCCACTGGCACACAGCCCCCTCTCTGCCAGGGCTCTCAGGCAGCACCCGAGGTCACCCTCACCCTGGCTGTGGCAGAAGGGGCTGCCAGCACAGCCCTCTGATCCCTGGGGTACCAGGTGGGACCAGAGCAGCAGCAGGAGCAGGGTGGGCACTCCCCAGGTGCTGTGTGGGTGCCACAGCTTTGCTTTGCCCACATCCCTGCTCTGGGGGCTGCAGCACCGCCCTCACCACGGCGCTTTGGAAGCACCCATAAGCACCAGAAATGCCACAAAAGGTTTCTAAACGAGGCCAAATCATTTACAAAAATTGGTGTCACGAGTTTGCCAGCTCAGGCTGGTGCTGGCAGCAGAGTGACCCCTGCCCAGGTGCTGTGTGCACCCCCAGGTGCTGCTGCAGCCACAGCAGTGCTGCCCCAGCGTCGTCGCAGCAGAGCTCAGCGCTCCTGCTGCACAGGGATCTGATGATTTTCCGAGTTCCTGCTGGAGTAATGAGCTTAATCAGCCCATGCAAATCAGTTTCCATTTGAAACCAGCCTTATCTAATGGAACCCGCTCGGTGTTTGCCTCCTGGAGTTTTCACACGGATCGATCTTCCCCGTTTCAGGTGCGAAAGGGAACTGGGGCAGGGAATGGTTTCATCTCTCCTAGCACTGGACTGCAGCTTGGAGCTCAATGGCAATTTCTCAGCTTCATTTCTCACATTCCCATTGTTTCCAGAAACAAAAGGAATTAGGCTCTGAAAACCCCTCTCCTCTGGCAGCGGATTATGTCCTTAGATCTCTGCAGCCATTCAGAGCAGCGTTTGGATAAAGGAATTTACACAATTTAGCCCTTGGTGTCAGCGGGTTCAGCAGGAGAGCCCCTCCACCACGGCCTGTTTTGAATAAGCAAATCAACCACGCACAGGGAGATTCATTTTGTAAAGTGCAAGCGGAAAAAGCAATGCCAGTTCCCATCCGCTCCTGGCTGACATTTTATTTAACAGGTTATTCATTTGCCCCAGTGTCCTCAGCAGCAGCAATAACCACTTCTGCAACCTCTCATAACTCACTGCCAGCTCCTTTCCCCGGTGCCTCCTCCTCCTCCCAGAGGTAATTAGCAATTACAAAGGTGTTACACAGCAACCCACCCCGTGCTGTTCAATGCCACAGCTCCACTGCTGGCTCCAGGAGCCTGTGGACAGCACTGCGTTCTCCAGAACAAAATGATATCCTAAACAGGCCCCAAACAGACCCCTAAACAGACCCCAAACCTCATCCTTCAGGCTTGATCCTTCCAGGGATGCAGACGCCTGAGCCCTCTCCAAACCTTTGGGACAGGGGCCCCCTGAACTCCTGAGAGAGCCTGAGCTGGACCCAAACTGCCCCATCAGAGTGGTCAGTGCTGCACACACCTTCCCCAGCTCTGTGGACCCTGGGCCAGGTGTTTTGGGGCTGGGTCCCAAGGTGTGCATGAGGCCACCAGCGAGTGAAACCTCTGGAGGCTCACACAGGTCCCTCTGAGCCCCTGCACACCCCCAGGACACCTTTTGCCCATCCTGCTTCTGTTCTGTTCATCTCCAGAGCCCTGCTGTGTGCTCTGGCTGGTCCACCAGGCTGGGCTGGGGATGTCAGCCCCAGCCAGGGCACAGAGGGAGGGCAGGGCTCAGAGACTGACTCAGGACAGCTGCTAAGCCTAAACGAGCCTAAATGAGCTTTGCCAAGGGGGAAAAGCCCTGTGGCAGAAGGTAAGGGAGGATGTCTGGAAGGTGTCTCAGTCCTGCAGAGAAGGGGACGGGGCTGCAAGGAGCTGCCTCTGGAAAGGGAGCGTGGGCTTGGAGCAGGCAGCTGCTCTGGGAAACCACAACCAGCATGGCTCTCCTCACCAACTGCACTGCACTCCTCTTTTTTTTCCCTCTCTTCTTCTCCAATTTATCTTTTTGACACGTTCAATGATGCTTCTGCAGACTGAAAACAATAGAGACAGAGTTTCAGCCAAGGCAATTTCAGAGCTGAATCAAAGCTAAAATAACCTAGACACAGAGCAGCTGAGCAGAGACAGCTCAGTGAGGGGGACTGTGAGCAGTGCAGGTGCCCTGTCCCTCCCTGCAGCTCCTACTGCCTGGCTGGCAGAGAGGACAGCAAGACCCACTCAGCAGCTGTGTGTCTCCATTTCCCTTTGCCTGCCATCCCTTTCTGGCTCTGGTGGCATCAATTCCCCCCTCCCATGGATGCAAGTGCCCACCCCAGTGCAAAGCCAGCCCTGGCAGCTGCAGCTCAGTGAGTACCTGCTTGCCCAGCACGCTGGCTCCGTGCTTTGCATACCAAGCACCAGAGTTTGCTGTCCTGACCTTACAGCCCTGCAGAGCTTCCAGGTAGAGATTCTGATTGTTTTTTTCCCCCCTACAAGTGCAACTCTGCTGCTGCATGAGGGAGGTGGGAGGGACGGACGGACAGACACACAATTGGGGAGAGAGGGAGGATGAGCTCATTCTGCCAAGTGAATATTGCAACTGGACTCGTAGCAAGGAACAAGGCACAATCCTCAGCATGACTCAGCCTGGAAACACATGCTGCTTCCAGCCCCACTGCCAGCACGGGAACAGCCCCACTGCTCATCCCACGGGGAGGCAGCCCATGGCTCCCACCCCAAATGCATTTCACAGCCAGGACAGGTAAAGCCAGGCAGCTCCTGCTACCTGGATGTGCTGATCATGCCAAAAGCAGCCTGGCAAAACGGGGCTGATGCTGTGCAGGACAAGCTGTGCGTGGCTGGCACACGCTGCTTGCTCACAGACCTCCTGGAAGCAGCTGTCAGAGCCTGTCTGGTTCCAGCTCCCTGCCTGCCCAGACACTCCGCTAATTCTGCTCCCTGTGCGTGGTTTTTCTGAGAGAGGAAGGGTTTCAACACTGTGAGCCTCAATGTTCTTGAAGAGCAGCAGAAGCAGCAGGCAGAGCAGAGCAATGGAGGTGCAGGATCACAAGCATCCCCCAGGGCTGGTCCATGGGGGCACCTTGTACCCCAGAATTCCTGCCAGGGGACAGTGATCCACACAGGGCACTGTTCACACCCTGGGTGGAGTTCAGAGGGCTGGGAAAGGCAGCATAGCTCCTGCATTTTACCTGTGAAATGCCACATGCAGCTCCAGGTTTTACTGTGGGGCTGGGCAGGAGCTGCCTCAAGAGCCTTCTCTGGGCCCCACATGAGCATTTCCCAGGGGTCAGTGGCTACCCCAGGCCCAAAGAGCCTGTGCCGTGCCCTTGGCTCCCCAGAAAGGGCACTGTGGCAGCCAAGCTTGCCTGGGTGGGTGTGAAACCCCTCACAGGGGTGGGCAGGCAATGCTCTGCTCGTGCCAGAGCCTTCTTAGGGAGGTGCTCGGCATCACCTCCTTGGATTAGGGGGATGTTTGACCTCTCCTCCTCTCTGCCCTGGCCCCAGCTGGCTCCATCTCTCTGAAGGACACATCCCAGTGCCAAGTGACACGGGCCTGATCATCTGAGGACAAGCAAATAAAACCCCAGAGCCCTCTCCCTCCCCACACACCGGGGAAGGCGCTCCCCTCGCCGCCTGTGTACAGCCAATGCTGCGGTGTGGCAGCCACAGTGACAGCTCTGAGGGTGACATGTCAGCTCTGCCTGTCCCGGGAGGACGTGTCAAACTGTCACACAGCATTAGCTGCAGCACACTCCTGCACAACTCCCTGCAGCCCACACTGCCACCGGCTGTGGCAGCCCTGCTGTGCTGTGCACTCAGAGCCTGGCACGGGGCATTGCTGCCTCTGCTCCTTCCCCTCTCGGGGCAGTCCCCTGGCCAAGGGATGCTGTTGTCACCTGGCCTCTTGTGTGTTTTCTCCTGCAGCAGGACACTCGTGGCTCGCTGCAGGAGACCATGGGATCAGGCTGAAACATCCCCCTGGCTGCCACTCAAGCCCCAGGGGCTGGATGGAGGTGGAGGTACCGTGTTAGAGCCCCAGCCCACCTCACACCCACACTGCAACAGCCCTCCAGGAACTACCTGGTGGTGCCATGGAGAGCTTGGCATGGGACAAGGCATTTCCTCACAGCCCTGCTCCCCATCACCATCCCCTCCCTTGCCATGTGCTACCAGCCCTGGCCTGTGCCCTCGAGCTGCTGGAGAGCGAAGCACAGATCTGCCCACAGCACCACTACTCTGCCTTCGCCAAGAGACGCTGAAGCAAATCAATTTTGGGGCAGGTTGAACCCTCTGCAGGGCACTGGTAGAGCCTGAGAGGAGCCTCAGAGGACAGGTGGCCCAGTTAGCACAGCAGCAGTGTCTCTCTCATCCCCCTACCTGTTCCCATTCATGGCATCGCTCCTCATCTGCACGGAGACCGCGCCTGTGGTGCCCTCAGCTGTCACCCTGGCACTTCTGGAGAGTGACAGTTCACAGCCTCTGGTGGCAGCACATCAGATGGCTTTGTCCTGAGTCACAAGGAGCAGCAGGGAGAGCTGAACCTGCCCTCAGAGCTCGCTGCCCCTTCCTCTGCCCACTCAGATCAATGCTCTGAGGCAGCGCCAGGCTCTGGGCAGCTCTGAGCCGGGGTCAGGCTGCCTGGGCACAGCTGCACTGTCAATAACACAAGAGGCAGCTGCAGTTCCTGTCAGATCAGGCCAGCAAGGCCTCTACCTGACACTCTCAGTTTGGCTGACAGCTCCAAAATTACCTCCCAAGGGTGTGGACAGGGAGCCACCAGCCCTCTCTGCCTCCTCGTCAAGTTCCAGGCACAGCTTCCCCTATTTCCTACTTCACTGTTCAGATTAAAATCCTCCTGTTAGCCTATAAAAAAGGTAATAAAAATGATAACCACATCAATCAAATGATCTCAGCAGATGAGCCAGTTGGTCCTTCACTGCTCCTGGCTGCCAGCAGCTCGTTGTCATGGGCAGACAGGAGCTGCAAGCTCCATCCTGGGCCAGGATGGACATCCATCCATCTGGGAAAGCTGGGGGCCAGCAGGGCAAGGAGTGGGAAGGATTTCAGCTCCCACCTTGGGATGCTCTGGCACCCTCTCAGCACTCAGCTTGCTGGCAGGGAGCTGCATGGGTGCTGTGGAGGAACAGGAGCTCGTGGACTCCCCCTGCTCAGCCACAAAACCAATTATCCTTGGTCAATTAAAAGGGAGGAGAGACAAAGCCCTCTGACCAGGAACACCTGCAAATCCTGACGCCAGTGGCAGAGGAAGGAGGAGCAGAGCTGCTGGAGCCGTGGCTCTGTGCCAGTCTGTGCACACACTGGGGATGGATTATCCAGCAGCGTTTTGGTACTGACAGGTGGTGCCACAAATCTGCAGGACAGAGATGAGAGGCTCCCAAATCTCTGGTCACCTTTTTACAGCCCCATCAGTCCTGATGCTGCAGACAGAGTGCTCAGGATATGCTAGAGGCTACAGGCAATACCAAGCTCAGGGTTTGGGGGCAGTTTCCAAATAATGCCTGGGTCCCCTGAGGCAGAGACAAGGTTCGGGTGATGGAGATGAGCTTCTCTCTCCTCAGAGCTGTGCCTGGGGGCATCACTGACACCCTGTGCAGGATGGGGAGATCAGAGACTTCTCTGCTCCTTCTGCACAGGCAGGAGCAGGGCTCTGCAGCCAGGTCACACAGGGACTGAGGCACCCACAGGTGTCACACGTGGCCTTTGCTCTCACGACAAGCAGGGGATTCCTGGGAAGGCAGCCTGTGCTGGAGCCTGGCACACAAAGTGCCACCCCATCAGCAGAGGGGCCTGCAGGAGCCGTGCTGGGCACACCTGGAGTTCCTGCCAGTCCCACCAGGTCCCTCTGTGGGACAGGAGAACGAGCAGGTGGTGAGAGCTGTCAGCTCAGAGTTCCCAAAACCCACACAGCCCCAGCCCTGCCTCACTGGGGCTGTAAAACCCACACGGCCCCAGCCCTGCCTCAGTGGTGCTGTAAAACCCACACTGCCAGCATCCCTGCTGACACCTCGTTTGCAGCAGCATTGCCAGGGGCAGGGAAACACAGGAGAGTCGTTAGCATCAGCATCAGCAGAGGATCCAACTCGGATCTTATCCTGCCCAAACAGGTAGCCAGGGAAGGTGTCCCCTTGAAAAGATCTCCTCTGAAGAGCTGGAACAAAGCAAACCCCAGCATCTCCCTCTTGCAGAGCCAAGGGGTGGGAGATGAGGCTGGAGCATCCAGCTTCACCCCCACAGCATTTCTTCCTTCCTGGAGGAACCCACAGCTCTGGAAATGCCCCCACTCCCTGGGGAATGCTCTCTTCCCTCCCCCGGCTCAGGCCTGGCTCCCCTCTGGAACTTGAGGATTCTGACTGAGGACAGCACCTTTTAAAAGCAAAAATAAAAATCCAAAATCAGCCATTTACTGCTGTTACACATCAGTGGGGCACACACTGTGCTGTGATTATACAGACCCTGTGTGAACCCCCACAGCTAGCGGGGTGCAGCTCCCAAGTTCCCTTCCCTGTGTCCCCCCCAGGCAGCACCAGACATCTCCTGCCTGCTCAGAAATGCCTCTCTCATCAGTGGGGTTACAGCAGGAGCAGACCCAGGGCTGCTCTGCTCCAGATCTCTGCACAGCCAGTGCAAAGAGCAGTCTCGTGAGAGTTCTCAAAGGTGATGCAGCAGCAGCCAGAAGAATCACCAGCTGCTCCATGCACAGAATACAATTCCCATTAAATGAAAAAAAAAAAAGAAAAAAGCAAAGCACAAAACCCATTGGAGCACTGAAATGCTTCACAGCATCCCCTGCCTCACCAGAAGCAGGGACCCCTGCAAATGCTCTCTGACTCTGAGACCCCGAGCCTGGGAGATGCTCCAGGGCAGCCTCTCCCCTTCCCACCACCCACCCTGCTCATGAGAGGGCCTGGGGGGCTGCAGTGAGAAACCTCCGTGGGGTTTGGGAGGTCTGGGGAGTCTCTGAGGCAAAGTGGTGGGTGCAGAGCAGTCTGAAGCCTTCCCCACCTCTGGAAGGAATTGAAGAGGGCTGCAGGGCGTGGGCAAACGGTGCTAGCACATCCCAGCATCCCAGGCTGGATTGTCTGGGAAGAGGGCACGGATTCCATCATCTCCAAACCCACACACTCCCCACAGCCAGCCCCAGACCACTTCTGTGGGGAAGAGGACCAGGAGAGGAGTCCCAAGGGGCTGTTAATTGGGCATTCTGCTAATGGGATGGGTAATTAAGGGCTTCTCAGAGGCCAGCACTGGGACCTGGATTTAGCAGCATTTTTCTCTTGGGGACTGCAAAAACAGTGTAAATTCCCAGGGGATTAAACTTGAAGATCTCCAACTAGCAGGGAGAGAGGAGAGGCCAGCGGCATAGGAGGGATGGTAATTACAGAATTACCTGCCAGCCTTTTAGGACGATGAGTGACACAAAATTTTATACAGATAAATGGAGACTTAATACAGGTGTGGAAACAGTGGGTGCTGGGGCAGGGGCAGCCTCTGCACAGAACTAAGGCATGGAGGATGGGGCAGGCTGGGTTTGGAGGGCAGAATCGCCCCGGGAAGGATCCCGGTGCAGAGAGGGAAGCAGGGCTGGCTCGGTGAGCCCTGAGATCAGTGCTGCACGGAGCCGGAGCCCCTGCTTAGCAGTCAGCTCAGGCAGCAGCAGCGCTGCCCGGGCGCAGGAACAGGACGCGCCGTTTTCCCTCTGGCAGCCGGGGAGCGCCGGGATGGTTTAACCTTGGCACCGCTGGCTCCTGCACCGCCGCCTGTCCCAGCCCCACGGGCACCCCGGGCACCTGTGCAGAAATAAAAATCCCAAATTCTGCAAGGCAGAAGGGTGGAAGAGCAGACGAGGCGGATTGGCAGCAAAGCTGAGGGACAGCTTGCAGACCCGCAGCGAGCTGGCTGCCTGCCTCCCCTCCAGGACCGGGGATGGCCAAAAACTCAGAGCCGGGCACTTCCCTTGCTCGCTGCCCCATCCTCACAGCCTTTTCCAGTGCTGGGGACACCAGGCTTTGCTGCTGCCTGTGCCACCTCCTGTCCCAGCTCTGCTCGGCAGGGAAGGAGCCCACAGCGTGCCCAGCGCCCAGCTCGGGCTCCGGGCTGCCCCTTCCAGCCTCTGCCACCTCTCCCGGGCTCCTTGGCAACGCCGCCGGGCTGGCACCGAGTCACGCTGCCAGGGTGGCAGGGTGGCATCCCTGGGACTGGCATCCCTGCCGCTGGCATCCCTGGGGCTGGCATCCCTGCCGCTTGCCCCCCAGAGCCGCGGGGACACGGGGACACGGGCCACAACGCCAGGGTTTGCCCAGGGAGCGGCATCTCCTGCCGGCCCCACACTGCCTACCCTGCCCCGCCGGGCCAGGAGCTTCCACAGCGCCGCGGAGCCGCTACCGAGGCGGCTGCTCCGGCATCAGCATCAGCGGGAGGAGGAGAGGCCCTGGGAAGGCTCCGGCAGGGATGGGGACCCTGTGTCCCACCGAAGTGAGGCATCTCCTCCCTCCCAGCTCTGGGGCTAAGGGGAAACTGAGGCACGGGGCGAGGAAGGGACTTGCAGCAGATCACGGATGGTGCAGAAACCCAGAGGTAAAAGGATCTTCTGTTCCTGCTCGCCCTGGGGGAGGCATCCCCCAAACCAGAGGGCAGCAGCTCAGCCATTCCCCTTTGGAAAACACCTCCCTGCCTGGCCTCAAAGATAGCACAAGCTCCTCAAAACCCGATGGGATGATAAGCACCTCTTCTGAAAGGGAGCAATTACCACAAAACACTGATTATGCAAATACCTTGGTTACCAAAATGATGTTCCCTGAATTCTGAGTAGGAAAGAAAAGAGCCGTGGAGAAAATTTGTTTAGCCAAGAGCTGCATCACATCTATTTAAAGTGCTGAGAGGTGGAGAGGGACCTCTCTGGGCAAAGGGGCTTTAGGAGGCCACCACAGCCTGGTGACCATCGCATCAGGGACAGAGATGGTGGATGGCATTTCCCTTTCCTCCCAAAACACTTCAGAGACATTGCTATCTCTCCCCCTTGCAAGAATGAGGAAACCGAGGCACAGAGGCAGGAGGCACTTGGCCAAGGAGGCTCAGAGTGCAGAGAAGAGGCTGAGAGGCTGCAGGAGCAGAGCAGGGTGTCCCACTGCCTCCCAGTGCCCCACACTTGCTGCACTGTGGTGGCACAGCTCAGACTTCCTAGAGCTGGCATTGTGTGGAGCAGAGGTGGGGAGAGAGGTAAAAACAGAGAATGGCACTGAAGGGAAAATACCTCTGTGGAAAACTCAGGATGGGTTGGGACTGCAGCAGCCACAAGGCTGGGTAGAGCAGGGCCAAGGGGAACCTGTGAGTCTCGATTCAGCAGGCAGGGGCTGTCCTGCCACAGCTCATCCTCCCTGGGGTGGGGACAGTGTCATTCCCCAGCCTGGCACCAGTGGCTCGAGAGGAGCAGGGTTTTGTGGTTCCCCAGCTGCTGCCCTGCCGTGGGTGCCCACCCTGGGGGCTGCAGCAGCTCCAGCTCAGCCCAAACCCAAACACAGATGAGCTGCCAAATGGAAAATGCCATTTTCCATTTCCAGGGTGAAGTGCCTGCCTGAGGACCAGGACTTTGCCCATTTGGACCGTGACAGCCGTTGCCTCTTGAAATCCATCTCTGGATTTGAGTGTCCCATCCAGCAGTTTATTCCCATGCACAGGGAGGGATGAATTTCACCCCCAGATATCCCCAAGGCCCTGCCTGCCTGCCCAGGAGGTTTTCTCTTCCACAGAAAGCTGTTTGTGGCCTCTGCACTCCAGCAAGAGCAGTAATTGCTCACAACCAGGTAAGTGTTGGATTTGTTTTTGATCAAAAATCCAATTCCTCCTTATCTCCCTTGCCATCCTGAGCTCACACTTCCTCAGAAGAGACAGAAAGTTAAATTCACAGGCAAGGTGAGAAAAGCCAGATGCCTCCTGCTTGTAGAGCCACAGCAAACAGCACAAGCACTTTGCAGCTCCCCTGTGACACCAGTAACCCCCCCTGCCCCCAGCACAGCTCCTGACTTCTCTCAGTTAGCTCTGACGCTCTTACTCCTTCCCAAAATCCAGCATCCTGTGCTCTGATTGGGGCAAGGGCTGGCTGGAGGTGCCAGTTCACCCAGCAGGACTAACCTCAGTTTCTACCCACTCCACATGTGTGTTAGACACAAAATAAAAATGCTTGACCCCAGTTCAGCATGCAGAAGAACATCAGAAGGCTTTATTTACAATTTATTCAGCCTTTATATAACATGCTGCACTAAAAAGGCACATTATTAGTCCATAGGATGGTCACCTCTCTCCACTGGTTCAGTAACACAAACAACACCTGGGAGACACGGTTGTTATGGGAAACAAATATTGCTTACCCAGAAATGTTATGGGAAGAAAAGTTATTTAAACAAAGTTGCTTGGGAAAGGAGAAACTGCTGAAAAGTTTCCCTTGGGAAAGCCAGCGCCCCTCAGCTTTTCAGAAACAGCCCACACACATGGAACAAGCCTGGCCTCCACTGCTACACCGTGCTGGGGACCAAGGTTCTCTCCTTCCTCCTGTCCAGCACCCCACAGGCTGCTCCACCACCTTCCTGCCCCCCAAATTCCAGCCCTGCTGCTGTGACAACCCCTGCATCAGCCCAAGGAGCTGCCAAGCCCTTAACACAGGCAGGGAGGGTGGCAGATCCACTCCCAGCATGGCTGGTGCATGCAGGACACAGCTCCTGCACAGCTCCTGCATGCTGCCCCTGCAGGGCTCCACACCAGGGGCTGCCCATGGAGGGCTGGGCAGGTCCTGCTTCACACAGGGAGGGCTGGGCAGGTCTGGCAATGGCACTGCAGGTCCAAGGACTCGTTCCCAGCTGCCTATCATGCCCCAGACACGCTCTGTGCCAAAGAAAGGGCCCAGCTTTGGGCATCAGAGCTCAAATCCTGCTGAGCCCTGCCATGGTGTCTGTCCTCCCTTGGGTTCTGAGAGTCCAGAAACTCTGTCAGGAGCACTGCTGGCCTCTCCCACTGACATCAGCTCGCCACAGAGAAGTGTCCTGGCACTTCTTTCCACGCTTTTGGTGATGGGGAATGAAGGCAGAGATCCTGCTTGCCTCCTCCTGTGACCACAGAGTTTTCTGCACCTGAACCCCTCAGCTGCCCAGGCCAGCAGGTTCCAGCCTGAATTTTCATTACCCTCAGGACAAACAGCTCAGCCACCCCGGCAGTAAGATCCTCCCTCTGTTCTTTTCCAGGCACCATCATGGTCCTCTGGAGATGGTTATGGATTTTTGCTGCCAGTCCACTTAGGGACACTCACCACTTAGATGAGAAGAAGCCCCTAGACCCCTCCCAGACCCTGGCAGAGGACATTGCTGTATCTCTGCTTGCCCCTGGGATAGAAGAAGCTTGCATGGAGCTGGAGAGCAACCAGCCATGGCAGAAACCCTCCAGACACCACTCCAAGCCTTCCCCAGAGAGACCTGGGTCCAACCCCAGCAGCTGGGAGGAAGGATGTGACAGCCAAGGCAGATGTGACACTGGTGGCAGCTCCTGCTCCACGTCCCACATCAGCCTCCCAGGGCTCTGTGCAGCAGCAGGAGGAGCATTTCCACCTTGTACTTGTCAAGGAATGGAGGGAAAAGCCTCCAGACTGCTCCATGTGTAGGGACAGATTGCTCCAAGTGCCTGTGGACTCTGCCATCCCACTGACCTCTCCACCTGAAGGCAGCACTGGCTGGTAACTCCCAGTACTGACCAGTCCACGTGGGCAAGCCCTCATTGCAGCCCTGTGGGTGCAAACAACAACAAAGATGAAGGGAAGGGGATGGATGCTCCAAGGTGGCTGCTGACCATGGTGGAGTGGGCACAAGATTCAAGGGGGCATTGAAATAATGGAAATAAAGAGAGGCAGAGCAAGGAAATGTGATCTGAAAGAAGCAGTGAAGCCTCCAGACAGAAAATGCATGGCAGAACATGGATCTAGGCTGGATTTCTGCACAGGCAGCCAGACCCACCTGATCCACCCCGTGCCCTTGTCCCACCTGTCCCCAGAGGAGCAGAGCACTCACACAGGCTGTGACACAGCTGAGCAATGCAGGGCAACAGAGCTGCTCAGAGAGGGTGCCAAAGCTGATGGAGGCCCCAGACACAAACTCTTTGGGGCAGGAACTACACCTTTGGCCTCTCCACCCTCCCCAGTGCCAGCTGAAGAGCTGGCAGGACAGCAATGCCCTGCATCCCGTGGCAGCAGCAGGGGAAGCAGAGCTGTGGCTGTGCCAGACCTCTCCAGTACTTGTGGCACAGCTGATGGCAGGAGGACACTGGTGACACCACACCAGCTGCCCTCCCCACATCTCCTTTAGCACTGCTCCTTTCCACGACTCCAATTAATATCACAAACCTCGACCAGGAGTCTTTTCAGACTGGCAGCCTCCGAGTTGCTTGGAAACTGCTGCAGCCACCGACAGCTGCTGCTGGGAGGGCTCAGTGCCAGCCCTTCCCCTTCCCAGGGCTGCCACCAAGGAACCTGGTGGAACAACCACTCTCCACCCCCTGGCATGTGCCAGGAGCCAGAGGAAGCAGGGATGAGCTGGGAGCAGCTTTGACACGCGCCGGGGATGAGGGAGCCCGGAAAGGCTCCAGGGCTGCAAGGCTTGGCTTAGGACTTGGAGATCCCAAGGCTCCAAGCTAAGGATTCAAAATGTTCCCAGCCCGAGGGTGAGCGAGAGTTTCCAGAAAAACATTCATGGAAAAACGTGCTCAGCCTCACAAGATTTATGTGGCCAAATCTGGACATTGAATTCAACCATAAAGAAGTGAGAAAGAGGGTTTTGCTTTATGGACAAAGTATTGGTGTTGGCTTAATGGTGAAGTCACTGAGACCTCCATAATACTCAATGAATAATCAGATATCTCTTCCAATTTATAGAGTGCCATAAAGTGCTGCTACAGTTTTGGAGACAGTACTTTTTTATACTGTAGCAATGACAGAAAGCATTATTTTACTGCAGGAATGGCAGTGTAAGTGTATTTATCCAGCGGCCAGAATTCTGTGGTGTGCTCTCCTCTCTAATGGCTGTACAAACATCCATCCATCCCAGATTTACACCCAGATTTTCCATACTTTGCTTTGAAATTTGCATAATATGTGAAAATTTCTGTATAAAAATGGAGAGGAGCAGGGAGCTGCTCGTGCCAAAGCAGCCGCTGGAATTCAGCACTTCCCCGTCTCGCACCACTCATGTTTCCCCACAGTGACAGTGCCTCGGGGAGCTCCCTGTGTTTCCAGGTGGGATCCCCCAGAACTGCCCTGGGGATCCCACCCTTTAGCTCAGCGCTCCCAGGGAGAAGGAAAGCGGGAGGGGAGGAGGATGAGGAGCCCAGGGTGAGCTCAGAGCAGGAACCCCCAAGGGAAGAAACGTGAGGGGAGCAGGTTCTGCCTGTGCTGGTGAAAAGCACCTCCAACACCATCCCACCTGACAGCTTCTCCAGTGAAGCACTGCCTTTTCTTCTTGGGAAAAAATATTGTGGAATGAGAAGTCTGATTGATATGAATATGTAACAACGCTGCTTTATTAATAGCAGCTGCATTATCAGTTTGCTCCCTGCTATTGGCAGGAGATCTGGGACAATATGTGGATTGAAAACCAAAGAGAAATGCAGCCCGCAGAGGCAGAGAGATAATTCCACTCCTTTTCCTGTGGAGCTGGCCAGGGTGACACGGATGCATCGCATCTCTCTTCCTGCCTGGTCACGGGAGCACCGTGCACGGTCCTGAACACACCCACTGCCATCTGCAAAAGGATTTGCAGTCAGTGCCCCCGGCACAGGCAGGAGACACCCCTGCAAGGCAGGGACGGCCACAGCCGGCTTTAACCTCTGCAAATTGAGGTCGTTTGGTGCGGAGTTTCATGCAAATCTCCCTGGCACGGGTAATAAACTCCCTTCGCAGTTTGCTTCCCTCACTCCCCCCCATCACCACCCTGGAGGCTTAAATGAAAACAAGATTACAAAGGAGATTGGATTGGACATATATCTGGTGTGCTATTTTAGCTGTAAATTATGCCAGCTTCATAAAACCCCAACTGTTCTTTCCCGAGATCCCTGCGTAGATTGGCTGGCGGAGATCAAGCAACCGGCACTGGCTGCGGGCAGGCATTGTCTGGAGAATCCCTGAGAGGGTCCAGACAGGAGCAGCATCTCACAGGGCTGAGTATCCACACACATTTGTATTCATGGAAACACGGGCATGACACCCCAGAGCCTCCTGTGCCTGCTGATCAGCCCCACAGTGACACACACACAGGTCCTGCAAGTCCCAGGCTTGGGCGAGCCAAGCCTACCGATGCTCTGTGCTGTTTCTGCTGCCTGTGGTAGCTCTGCTGACACCTTCCTCAGCCTTAGCTAATCCCAGGAGAGAGCAGAGCATCGGGCAGCACGGTCCAAAGCAGGGCTGGGTGCCAGGTATGGATATGGGGCCGTGCTCTGTCCCAGGGTGGGTGTGAGTTAGCACTCGAGGCAAGGCGAGCAAGGCTGGGGCAGCTCCCAGCCCAAGCAAGGCTGGGCCACAGGGCTCTGCAGCACCAGTGCAAAACTGCCAGAGCCCCAACTTTGCTCCAGCAAACCCGGCTGGAGGCTTTGCAATTCCTCTCACGAGCACCTCTGTGCCTTGGCTGTGCTCCATGACCCTGGAGGACAGAGCAGTCAGGGCTCCCAGCACCCTGAGCTGCTCCAGGGGCTGCACAGAGGGAAGGACACAGCTCTGGCCATGCTCAGCTCCAGCCCCTGCCCTCTGCTGTGTCCCCTCACATGAGGGGCTGGCTCCAGGCTGTGAAGGCACGTGCAGGGCAGGCAAGGAGGGCCTTGAGCAGCAAACCACGACCTGGGGGCTGCCAGCACTCTGCCACCTCCGAGGGACAAGGGACACTGAGCTCTGAGGGGATGAAGCCAGCAAAGCCCATGGGAACCCTCCTGCTCCTGGGGGAACAGCTCAAGAGCAGCATACTCTGCCCTTCCTGAGCAGGCACAGCAGGAGCTGCCCTCCCTGCCATACTCCCCCTGCTCAGAGCCCAGCCAGGTGCCACCACACTGCACCACCAGCCCAGAGCTGGACACAGGGCAATGCCCTCCCTGGCAGGGCAGCTCCAGCCTGTCTCAGCCACCCTCCTCTCCAGCCAGTCCCTCTGGGCGATGCTGCAGCAGACTGAATGTTGCACATCTATCCCAGGTGTCCCACGTGAAGAATCCCTGCAGGGTCAGTGACCTTTGAGGAGACCACACAGTTTGTGGGCAGATATCTGCACATCTTCTCCAAAGGCAGAGTCCAGAAGGCTCCCTGCAAATGCAGAGCAAGCTGGCAGAGGTCCTGCATGCCAATGTCACGGGTTAGGAAGGAAGGGACACGCTCCAGAGTGGTCAAGGCAGCACAGTAATGCTGGTCAAGTGTGAAAGGCTCACAACCAAAGACCTGGGGTGCCTCACCTTGCTCTCCAATGTGAGCTGCACCTGCCTCACATGGACTCACACGTGTGTTCCCACCTGCCACAAACCATCCCTGCACATTCCCTGGGCCATTCACCACCCGGAGCTGGCACAGGACTCTGCGTGTGCACAGATCTATTGATACAAACCAGGCTTCCTGGGCAATCAATAATGCTATTTAAGAGATAAGCCTTGCTATCGACTGGCTGTTGAGCCCAGCTCCTGCTTCATTTGAAAGAGAGGGAGAATGACGAGGGAGCTCAGAAGTGTTCCCAACGTCACCAGGCACCCGTGTGCACGCTCAGGCTGTGCAGGCAGGGATGGAGGGGTCAGGGATGGAGGGATGGCAAGGCAGAAGTGATTTTTCCACAGTGGGGGATCTGTGCACTCTTAGGGAGGAAAGGCCCATCTGTGAATGTGTGTGAGCACTCGCAGTACTGAGCAGAAATGAAAACTGAGCATGGTGTTCCCTCAGTGCAGCTGTGGCTGCAGCAGATTTGAGGCTCCTCTACCACCCCACACCCAGCCTGGTGTTCTGATCATCATTTCAGGTGGCATGAAAGAGCTTCTTGACTGCCAGGTCCTCAAAGGCAGCTCCTGGCCCTTATGTCTGTTCTGTTTGTAGGTATCTCTGCCCTGGTACATGTAGAGCCTCCCCAGCCCTCTCCTGGCTCTCCATTTTCAGGGAAGACAACTCCCACCATAACAGGTGAGAGCAGAGGATAAGCAGAGCTCACTCAGTCTCACAGAAGGCTGTGAAGCAGCTATCTCTCTCTTCCCTGTGAAGGAAAGCTAGCCAGAAGAATTAATATCCATCCAGAAGAATTAATATCCAGCCAGATCAGAGATTTCCAGCCCTCCAAGAAGCGGGGAGCTGAACACACCCCCAGAAGAAGCCACAGAAGAAGAAAGACTCTGTTTTAGGTGGATCAAGTGGAAAAAGGTGTGTCCTTCAACAAGCCAGAGGCATCTTCCAGCTCACAGTGCCCAAGGCCAACACTTAGATGAGCTGTACGACTTGGTGCTATTTTCCCTTCCACGTTCCCAAGTCCTTCTCCCTGGCTGATGTGGATCCATGTCCTTGTCCCCTGCTTTCAAAACTGGAGCAGCCCAACAGAATGGGAGCTGTGGGTGGGGAGGAACACCCCCCAAAGTCCCTGCTCTGGCAGGGAGCAGAAGGCCCCATGGTATCAGCTCATCTCCCTCCTCCCACTACAGCCTCCAAGGCATCACCCAGGGATGTCCTGGGAGAGGAAGGTGGCATCAGGAAACATCTCAGCCTGGGAGATCTGGGCTGGTTTCTGCCCCATGGCAGGAGAGATGGGAGCATTGCTGGCCCAGTGATGGTGGGGAGACCCATTCTGTGGAGGACCCTCAGATGATCTGAGCCTTGTTCCAGCCAGGCTGGAGACTCCTCAAGGCAGCAGCCAACTTCACCTTCATCTAAACACTTTTTTCATGACAAACCCATGGAGCCTGAGTGCTGGAGCTGCCCTGGTGAAGGACACAGAACTCATGGGCATGAATCAGGAGAGAGGCTTGCTACTGATTTCAGTGGGAGGGAGGAAGGACCAGAGCTAAGGCAAAGCTGAGGACTTGAGGCTTTGTCCTTCAGTGTCAGGGGGGAGCCACCAAGCAAACAATAAAAGCATCCTCCTGCTGTCCTGGGGCTGGGACTGGAGTTAGAATCCCAGCTCTGCAGATCCACGGGCAGGTCCCAGAGCTCTGCTCAGCCCCAGCATTGCAGGTCAGCTCCCAGGAGCTCGGGGGGTGAACATGAAGGTGGCTGGTGCAAACGGCATCTTCTCTCCTGACTTCTCCCCACTCAGGGCCTTTTCCTGTGCTAGACAGGGCTTTGTGTTTTTCAGTTCCAGTTCAAAGCTCAGACTGGCTTGGTCTGAGGCAGAAATGAGCTCCAAGGCTCGCTACAATCTCACTGTTGTTAACTGCAAGCATGTGGCTGCCCTCCTGCCCTAGGAAGACTGAGGCCAACAGGTCCCTGTCCACCCTAATACACATTTGTAGCCCCTCTTCCCTTCCCCAGCCTCACCTGCAGCACAGGTGAGGTTCACAGAGAGGAAACAGGCTCACTTCAGTTCCATCCCCTCTGTGCTCCCCACATCTGCCACTGTGCAAAGAGGACGTGGGTTTGCATCTGCTCCGTCCTTAACAATCTGATCCTGATTCCCTGAGCTGATCCACCTCCCTGGGCAGCCCAGTGAGCTGCTGGGGACAGCCCTGGGGACTCCACAGCAGCTGGAGCTGCTGCAGGGACAGCACTGACAGCAGTGCTGATGCCCTGGGAGGGGACAGACACACTCCAGCCGTGGGGATGCTGCTGCCCCAGTGCTGCCCGTGGTGGAGCACCCAGCCAGCAGCAGTCTGAGCCCCCCTCACGGGCTGGTCCTGCAGCCACGCTGAGGTTGTGGCTCCCAGAGCAGAGCTGCAGCAGTGGCTGTTGCCATGCCAATCAGGAGGGCAGCTGGCACTGCCAGACCAGGAGAGCAGCCACGCTGCCAACCCATGCCAGGGTGTCCCAGGGGGCTGATCCCCCCCACAGGCTCCTGCAGCTGCATCCCAGAGCTGAGGAGCTCAGCTGCTCTCAGCACCAATGCAGGCAGCCCCGCAGCACCCAGATCCCACTCCCCAGCACCCCACAGCCCTGCACTGTCACTGCACAGCTCCAGCCATGAGCTGTTGATACACATGAGCACAGGCTGGTCCCCACTGTCCCGGTGGCTGCGAGGTGACAGCCTCAGTGCAAGGAGACAGCAGCATGGCAGCAAATCAAAGCAAAGTTCAGCATCTCGGGGCTCCTCAGCCAGCAGCCAGAATGGGAGGCTGCAGGCTCAGCCACAGGCACAGGCACAGGAAACGACCACAGGAGATGTCGGAGCCAAAAAACCTCCAACCTGTTATGAAAAAAACCGGGATGCTGTTTGGCTTGCTGCTCAGGTGCAGCATGAACTCCTCACTGCAGGACAACATGGATGCCAGCAGTGCATGGGCATGGAGTGCTGCTGAACCCGGGAGCATCCTGCCAGGGTCTGTGCCCAGAGGAGAGGCAGTGCCAGCCCTCCCCTGCACCCAAAGATGGGCCACAGGCTCAGCTTCCCTTGGGCTTGACCCAGAACCACTCTGCCCTCGAGGCAGTGTGGTGCCAGCAGAGGTTCTCACACAGGAACACGTCCCAGCCCGCCCTGGTGCAATCCAGCCTTTCTCTGCTCGGCCTTTGCCTTGTGGGCATGGGGAAACTGAGGCACTGGAAGGCTGGAGGTGGCACACAGCCCACTGGCTGTCATCAGAGAAGGGAAAGGTGAGAATGTTTTCAAACTGCACTTCCTCAAAAGCAAGCCACGTCTCTCTACCAGTTTTGATGCTGACAAGGAGGAAAACTCATCCCATCCAAATTGCTCTAAAATAGGAAAATGAGGAAAAAACCCCAAACCCAAACAAGCCTCAAGCCAGAAGCCAAGTGCATTTATCTCTGCTCTTTCAGCTCAATCAGCCACACTTCACGATGGCAACTGCCATGATACCAGAATAATGGCAAGAACATTGGCACCAGGAGCACGCCAAGGTGACCCGAGGGGGAAGTGGCGGAGCTCCCTGCCCCGAGCCCCACTTTCTCTGCTCAGCCTTCCCTGTCCAGGGCCCCGCGATGGGGAAGCCACCTCGGGTAGGTGAGGGGTGAGGAGCTGGGCTGCACCGATCCGCTCCCGATCGCGCCAGCCCCTCCAGCCGGATTCCTCCTCCCGCGCATCACGGCGCGCCCCCTCCGCGGATGCTCCGTGCCGGGGCTGCCGAGGCAGCCACAGCGAGATGGGGCAGGACGGGGGGACCCCATCACCACCCCGGCACCAGCACAAGGCCACAGGCACACCTCCAGCTGATCCTGCGGGCTGAGCTCCCAGCGGAGGACGAGACAGAGCCGTGCTCCAGCTCCTCCACGCCAGCGCTGCCTCCCGGACACCCCGCTCCCGGGGAGCCGGGCATCCCTGGTGACCTGCCGCGGATGAGCGGAGCGGGAGCGCTGGGGCGCCGGGAGGCGCCGGCGAGGGGGCGGCAGCTGCCCGGCTCTCGCCGTCCCCTCGGTCCCGCAGGAGCATCCCGGGCGAGCTCCCCGAGCGGGACCGACGGGTGTCGCCG
>VXBR01002940.1:0-34378 GCA_013400215.1 Cisticola juncidis | reverse complement strand
ACCCACAGCTCACACCCACCCCAGGAACCCACAGCTCACACCCACCCCAGGGACCCACAGCTCACACCCACCCCAGGGTGCTGCTGCCCCAGCATCTCCCCAGCATCTGGGAGCATCCTGGCAGCTCTGTCCTTGCCTGCTGCACCCTGGCACAGCCCCAGGGCACCCCTGCCCCCTGCACTGCCTCGGGAGGGGGCTGGAGCTGTTACACAGCCCCTGCTGCTCCCTGCACCACGGCAGGGTTGATTCATCCCCCTTTCCCTGCACCCCGGCACTGGCAGTGAATTTACACCTCCTGCTCCACACCCCCGCATCCCTGACTGTCTCCTGGACAAACTCCACTGCCTGCTGTTATTTTTAGCTCCTGGGAACTCTGATCTTTTTCTTAATGGGACACGTGTACTATGGAACGTGCACGGGCAGATCCCTGCAGCTGCAGGAGGCCTGAGGAGCTGCCAGGCTGTCACCCAAATTCCAGGCATGGAGAGGGAGCAGTGGCACCATCTCACCCTGGCAGGGACCAGCATGGCACTGCTTATCCCCCAGGGCTCCTTTACACAGAGCCCCAGCTGTGTCTCCATTCTGCTGGCCATGCCCAACATTTTCCCACTGTTACCTGTCATGGGATTGAGGGGGAGAAAAACCCCTCTGGTCCCTCCTTGGGGCTGGGGAGGTGCTGCAGGGACACTGCTTTGGGCCATCAGAAACACAGCCAGGCTGAGGTGCAGCCCCAGCCCAGGTAAGCTGAGGCCCAGGACCAGGCTGCTCATTAATAATGCTGATTAACAGCTCCATCAGGCTCCTGCAGCACCAGGAGCAGCAGCTCCTCTTTCCCTGCTCGGGGTAAAGCAGGGATACAGGAGGATTTGGGTTTCTCTGGGTGCTGCTGGGGTGCTCCAACGTGCCTGAGAACAGAGCAGCTCCCTGGAAGTCTCTGGATCTGAGTGTGCCAGCAGGGTGGGGGGGGGGGGGGTGAAGGAATACACAAACCAGCCTATTTTTTGAAGTACCTAAATTAGGAGGTGGGAGTCTAATTTTAGGCACCTGGTGTTGCCCTTCAGAGGGATGAGTTAAGGACTGCAAGTCCTTCACTGCCCCTCTCCTGAGGCTGCCTGCGTGTCTGGGGCAGGCTGGTGCTGAGCTCAGCCTGGCCCATTCCAGGGGCCCTGGAGCTGCTCAGGGGTGCTGTGGTGGACCAGGGACCCCACAAACCCTAAACAAGGACTTTACAGCCTGGTTGGCAGCTGAGCCTGCCTGTGACTCAGCACAGGGGAAACAGGGCTGTGACAGCACATCCACTCTGTCCAGCATCTCTCCGGGGCTGAGGCTCCTCCAGCTGAGCTGAGCCACGGTGCTGCTGCAGCAGAGCCAGGCACAGCTCGTTAATGCTAATGAATTAAGTGTCCCAACACCCAGCCAGCAGGGAAAGCAGAGCTGCTGCTGTTCTGGGGATGGAACAGGCACGCAGGGATACTGAGGTGAGGAAGGAAGGGTGGCAGGAGTGGGGATCTGCACCACCCTCTGCATCCCAGCAGGGACAGCTGCAGCTCTGGCTCCAGGCCACCTGTGGCAGGTCAGACCCTTCCCGTGTTTTCTGCCCCTCCACAATCCCCTGGAGGCAGATTTGGTGCCCATAACCTAGCAAAATGCCAGAGCTCCTGGTGCTGAGGGAGTCCTTCACTTTGTCCTGTCCCACAGGACAGCCCCAGGGACACCTGCGGCCACCTCAGCACCCTGAGCAGCACCAGGAGCTTGGTATCACCTCTGGCAAGACAGAGAGACAGACAGGGACAGCTGGCAGGAGCTGTTTGACAATTGCCCCTTGGAGGACACCTCCTGTGCATCTCTGCCAGCCTGCTGCTCTCGTTCAGGGCTTTCCAATCATTGTAACAGAGTGAAACCTTATTTATGCCCTCACACACCTCTAATGTGGCCATGGGCACACAGCAGGCGTCCTCCCCTCTGCACTGAGAGCACCAATGGCTCTTCTGCCACTGCACAAATCAACCCCAAATAAATCTGGGCTCTGGGGAAGGCTGGGAGTGGGGTCAGGAGCAGAGCTGGGGAAAGGGAAGGCAGGAGTGGTGAGGGGCCTGGCTGGTACCCACAGGGGAGGGGTCTGACCCCAGAGCAGGGGACAGGAGCTGGGCAGGGTGGCCACAGGGCTGGAGTTGATGCATCCATGTGATAAATGCTGGGAATGAAGGGCAGCTGGCAGACACCAGCAGGGCTGGGGAGAAGGGGACAGTGACAGACTCATCCCACATGAGGTCATCACTGGCCATTGCTTCGGGGAAGGCTTGGGCACAGCACTGTGTCCATGGCAGGCTCGTGGGAAGCCTTGGGCTGTGCTCTGTGTCTCAAGGACATGCTGGGACACAGTGGCTCTCTGTGGCTGGGAATGCTGAATGGCCAGGACCTCACCAGCAGGCAGGTGCCAGGAGGGTGGGAAACATGACAGCTCCCAGCCCCCAGGACTTTCTCCTGAAATGAAACTCATCAAAGCTTCTTTTTCCAGGAGATGTGGGTGGAACTGCAGCAGGGACAAAGCTGGAAAGCCCCACTCTCCCATCCATGCTCTGGTCCCATGTGGGGCCCTGCTGATGGGATGGAGGAGTGGAGGTGCCAAGAGGCAGCTGTGTCCCCACAGCAGGATGGGGACACATCCCACAGGGGCAGAAACACTGGGTCTTGCAAGAGCATCTCGAGGCTGCTGATTTCCCCTGAGGATCTTCTTGGGCCAAATCTCTAGAGGGTTAGAAACGCAGGAACATTTCCCTAACCAGCAGCTCCACCAGCCCAGGGGACTCCAGCTCCCCATCGGTTCTGTTTGATGCAGTCTCTGCTTGCCATGCACTCACCAAGGCTCCATGAGAGTTTCACGGGGAGAGAAACTTCCCAGCAGGGGTCAGGGTAGAAATATCCGTGCAGAGAAACACTGGTGCCCCTGCCAGGAGCAGCACCACAGGCTCAGCTGTTTTGGCACGGGACAAATCTGCTCGAGAGAGGATTAGCAGATCGGTGTTCAGAGGGCAGAGACACCCAGGAGGGGCCCCCCAGCCCAGCCCTGTCTCTGCTGGGTTATTGATTTGCCAAGGCTCGTTTTAGGGATTGGGGATTCGAGCAGCGGAGCCGTCTCCGTGGGTTGCCATGGCGATGTGAGGCAATGCCACCTCCCCTCTCTGTCCCCGCGGTGGGACAAGCCGGTGCCCAGGCAGCAGATCTCCCCTGGGACACGTCTGGGGCTCCTTGTGCCTCCTGGGACACCTCTGGGTGCATCCCCCTCCTCTGTCCCACCATCAGACACAAGCAGGGCTCAGTGCTGGCTGGCCCTGCTGGAGCTGGGCTGGGGAGGGAAGGAGATGCTGGATGAGCCATGTGTTTCTCTCCATTTCCCTTCGTTTCCTTTCTGTGCTTTTCTCCTTTCTTGCCCTTCCCAGGCCTGTGGCTGGCCCAGCTCCTCTCCCATCAGATGTGCATCAGTGCTGGCAGGAGGAGATTGAGGTTTGCAGAGCTGTGGAGGGAGCCCTGGAAGATAAAATGCTCTGATGCACCAGAGACTGATTTCTCCCTCCAGCCAGGTAATACAGATGGGTTCTTTCAGGATTCCCCCTCCTTATGCGCTCCAAAACGCAGACACATCTTGGCCAGGTGTGATCAGAGGAATGAACCCCTCTGCATTTCCTGGGTGTTCTGGAGGGTCCCCGAGATGCGCAGCTGCCCCGGGAGGGTCCCGATGCCACAGGGCTGGAGGTGCCCTGGCAAGGCAGGGAGTGCAGATCCTCCTTCCCCCTCCAGGGACAGCACAGAGCCCGAGGTGCCTCCTCCTCCTCTCCCTGGGCTGCGGTAGCACAGCGCACCCTCCTCCCCCGGGAGGGGACACCCTGCTCCCGGCAGGATGAGTTATTCAGCAGTGTCACTGCTCCCCTCGCCTGGCTCCGCAGGAGCAGCACTCCAAACTGCAGCCAGGGATGTAATCAGGGGAAAAGGGAAAAGCACTTGGATGGAGGGATGGAGGAATGGAGGGATGTATGTATGTATGTATGTATGTATGTATGTATGGATGGATGGATGGATGGATGGATGGATGCACAGATGGATGGAGCTGATGCAGATCTCTCCTGTAAGGACAGAGCAGCAGGTGCTGCCCATGCAGGCCTGCTCACACCTGGTGCCCAGCCTGGTGTCACCATGGGAGGTGTGTGTGCAAGAAGCTGGGCTGCCTGGATGTCACCAGTGCCACCAGGGAGCCCTCCTGCTCAGGCTGTCCTTGCCTTGGCTTTGCCTTTTCCCCATCTGGCCTGTGCTGCCCACTTGGGCTGAACCATAAGCTCAGTGGACCTGTGTCTGCTCCATGTCTTCTCATCCCTGGACCCTCTCTGCTCCCTCCTCTCCTTGAAAATCCCTTTGGGACCCCAGGACCAAGGCCCTGTGTCAGTGGCCAAGGAGCCATCACCCTGCAGAAGCCCTGCTGCAAAATTGGGCACAAAAGGTTTGTGGTGTGCAGCACGCTCCCAGGCTGTGTGAGAAATGCTTTCACAGTTGCTGAAGATTCAATGCAAACTAGTCACTGAAGGCCAAGGGCTCTTATAACAAAATAAAAAAAGCTTTTCTGAAAGCAAGAGCTGATTCATACTGACAGAGATGGCCATCTATTTAGAAAAGCTTAAAACCTCAGAAACCACCACTTCTGCTGCGTCTCACAGGGTTATAAGCTGTGCTGCAACCTGTCCCTTCAGTGAAAATGACACATTTACAGCAGTCTCCTTAGTCTAGGTGTCTAAACAACCATAAATCCACGTGGAGAGAAAGTGTGGTGGGGAAAGCAGCCACGATTCAGCCAGGGCTTGACACAGAGTCAGCACGGAGGGGAGCAGGAGCCAGCACCACCCTGGGTTGGGAGAAACCAAATCCAGAGCCTGCCCATGGCCTCCCTGGCTTTAATCTACACTGTAATGAATTAAACATGTTTTAATATCAAAAATGAAAGATCAGGGATCAGCAGCAATAACTGCTCCACACTCATTTTCCATATTAAGCCAGGGCAGGTGTGATAATGAGAGTCACACAGGGATCTGTTTGGAGGGAGGAACCAAAGGCATTCAGATTTTGGCATTCTCAGTCCTGGTACATGTTTCTGCCCCAGTTCCCTGCCTGCAGGATAAATCCCTCCATGGTGGAGAGGCTGGGCTGGAGGAGCTGGTGACAGCAGCTCTGTGGGTCTGGGGTGTGTAGGGAGCCTCAAGTTTTGGGTGCTCCCTGCCAGTGTGGAGCAAAGGGCACCCAAAAGGCTGAAAGGAAGGTGGTGCTAGGGCCAGAGTGGCCTTTGCCTGTCCCAGGAGGATTTTAGCTGTGTAACCCCACCCAGGAAAGCCCCTCCACTGAGTCTGGCTCTGGCTTGCTTGCTGCTAGCTTAGGCTCGCTTTGCTGGCTTTGCTCTCTTGCTTTTTGCTTTTTGTTTGCTTTGTGCCATTTTTCTGCTTTTGTTTTTCACCCTTCTTTCCTTCCTCCCCTTCCCTGAAGACATCAGACCTGCTCTGGGCCCTGATTCAGGAACGTCAAGGGACCCTCCCGCCGGAGTCTGCACCTGAGAGAAGCTTTGGCACCTCCCCAGCAGAGACTGCTCACCTCTCTTGGACTGGTGAAAACATTTGTTGTCATCTCAGACTGTTTTTCTTGTGTTGGGGAGTGGTTTTTGTTGTTTCTTAATAAACAAGTTCTTTCCACTTTTCCTCTGAGGACATTCCTCCCAAACCCGGTGGTGGGAGAGGGGGTGGTGAGTTGTGGAGGTTTGTTTTTCCTTTAAGGGGCTCCTTTGGAGATTTTCCCCTAATTTGTCCTAAACCAGGACAAATATTTTTGTCCTGGAGAGGCTCCTTCACACACCTCTGGGACAAGGGGTCATTCCTGCTTTGGGGTTTTCTGCCCCTTGCTCAGGCACTTTCAGCATCCCCCACCCTGGGCTGAGGATGTCACTGTCCCCAGCATCACCCCCAGCCACGAGTGCAGCATTTTCCTGGGCCATTTCCCAGGCTGTGGCTCCAGCACAGCAGGGCCAGCAGCAGGTACCTGCATTTCAGGCCTGCATGCACCAAGGAAGCCATGGTTACACACAGATATTTCTATTCTCAGCAGTCATTTTTGGAGTTGCTTTTAACTTTGTCCTTTCAGCTTTTTGGATAGGAGGTGGCTATTTCTTTTTTTTTTATTCTCAGCATGGCTGTGAATTCCTGTGGGCACTTTGAAGGCTGGAGAGGTCTCTTCTTGCTGGGAAATGAGGCTGCAGGCTTTGCTCCCCAGCGATTCCAGCCCAGAGCAGTGAGGCTGGGGGTGGGATTGGTGTTCCTTGGGTGCTGGGGGAGCTTTTTCTGCTGAAAACCTGAAGATTCCCCAGTATCTAGATGAGGCTGTGGACTTGAGAACATACAAAGGGTGAGGGGACCTTCAGCTGGGCTTGGAAATATCTGGAAGCTTCACACCAATGATGGCACAACTTAGGGGCTGCCCCATCCCTTGGCAGGCAGAAAGTGCAGGTGAAAGGCTTTGCAGATGCCACTGAAACTGCTCCAGGAGGCACAATCCCCTCTGGAAATTTACCCTTGCACTTAGAGGCTTCAAACACTTTACCTTACCCCAAGAAATAATCCCTGGACACTCAGAGGTTCACAAGCAGAAGCCTTTGCCCTGCAGGGATTGGAGGATTTTGCCTTCTCTTAACCCAGGAGAAGGGGGAACTCAGTGGCTGCTCAAAGGCTGTGAAAACCCTCATTCAATCTACCTGATAAATCCCCCAGGCTGTGCAGGCTGTCACTGCCCCAAGGGGATCAGCACTGCTGATGGCCCAGTCCCACCAGCACAAAACGCTGCTGGTTCTGATTGTCTCTGAATATTTGCTTGTTCTGCCAGGCCTCAGCCTCCAAAGTCACTGGACTGCACAAGGAATTGAAGTTTTAATGTATTCTTCGAGGATTAAATGTCAAGATCTCATAAACACCCACTGAGGCTTGGGGATACGCACCTAGAGGCAGAGGATGAGAATCCAAGAGCTGGTATTTAAAAGTGAATTAATCTGGGATTTCGAGTCAATCCTGCTGTATTTAAAAGCCTCATTCTGGAGGGAGCACTGCCACTAAAGCACTCTGTCCTCAGTGTTGGTGCTGGCACCCAGTGTGACACCCTTGGGGACACCAGTGCTGGTGTCCCACGACCAGCAGCAAGGACACAACCTGCTCCAAGCACCAGGGAGTCAAATTTCCCAGGGGATGGGGCCACAGCTTCCCCTGGCATGGCAGTGTAGGATAATAACTTGGCATGATTCCTGCTGAGGATGAATCACTTCAGGAGTTCCTGGGGAAAAGCACAATTTAGACCAAATGTTCCCAAATCTCCTAAAGACCCCACAGGGGAAAGGCAGAACAACCCATCCTCCTGAGCCTTGCTGCTGGAGCACCTGAAGATGGATTGTGTCAGGTCCCATATTAACTTGAGGAGATTTTTTCCCTTGCTTGAAGCAGTAGCAGCCATGAAGGAGGTGCAGAGAAGCTTTGCCTTTTGGGCAGGGCCTGCAGAGGTCCCTGTGAGGATGTCCTGGATGCTGCTCGGAGCAGGGAGGTGCTTTCCCTGCCCTCAGAGGATGGAACTGGGATAAACCTCCCATGGCTGTCCAGAAAGAGGCTGGGCTTCTTCCAGATTTTAAAATCCTCATGAATTCCCAGGACTCCAGCAGCTGGGGCTTATTTCAGCCACTGGGTATCACCAGACTGATGTTTCTAAGGTTGGCAAGGGTGGGCACAGCTCTTAAATATCCTGCCATAAAACCACAGCTTAAATATCCTGCCATAAAACCACAGCCTCCTTCAGGTTGCTGTGGCAGACCCAGGGCCCTTGGCACTGCCAGGAGCCCAGAGGACAGTGTGCAGCAGCACGGAGAAGGAAGAGCAATACCTATTTTTAGCCACAGAGCATTTGGTTTTTTTCTATTTTGCAGAGATGGGCTGAAAGCAGCGAGAACAGACTATGGCATTAAACTCCACACCTGACACCTGAAGTGCTTGCCATCAAAATAGAAACTTATGTGAGATCTGAAGGAAATGGATGGGATTGGGGCTGGTTCCAGCCCAGAGCAGGTGAAGCCCTGGGCTGAGCAGAGCTGGCTGGGGATGGCAGGGAAGGGGCTGGGCTGCTGCACTTGGAGCACCTGCCACATTGGCTGGGAGCATCCCCCTGTGCCTGTTGACACATAAAATAAACAGAGATGCCTTTTGATGTTGCCTTTGAATTGCTCCTCTCTCTTCCTTCTTGTCTCCAGGGTATTTTATTGGACTTCATAATAAAGCTGGAGGGGGGTAGAAGGGGGAAAGTTCTTTGAGTTTATTGTAAATGAGCAGAATTTTATCATCCCTCTGCTTCCATTTTAGATTTACCCTGTAATCTTATTTACAAGCTGAGTACCAAAAGCTGGAGTAATCAGTTGGTGATCAATAACCAAGAGAGGCTCCTTGAGCTGCAACCATTTAGAGTCAATCTGCCCCCTTGCATGCAGGTATGGAAGGTGTTTTTGGGAGGAAAGGTGCTGCTGGGAGAGCCCAGTGATGTCCCCTCTGTGCAGATTGAACCAGGGCTCTGACAAGCCCCAGTCCTCCTGCCATGAGCCACCAGCTTGGCCACGGACTGAACCCCCAGCACAAGTCCTGGTTTGGGGGTGGGATGCAGCCAAACCCTCCCCAGTGGACGTCCCCTTCAAGGCAAATAGGGCAGGGGGACCACGACCTGCACCTCTCCTGCTCAGCAGCAACGCTCCCAAAACAGAGATGTGCTTCTGCCTGTGGAGGCAGGACCAGCCAGGAGACCCACAGGAAGTCTGGGCCGTGTGCTGGGGAACACAGCAGCCCCTGGCTGCTGCTGTTTAGCACAACTGCTCTCCCCAGGATCGCTAATCTTATTATTTCTTACTGCCCTCTCTTGCATTCAGCTTTGTCTTTCATTTACCTGAAGATGCTGGCAACACCAGTGCACTTTTAATTCAAAACACAGAAATATATCTGAGATTTAAGGAGGGCTGCAGGGAGGACAGAGAAAGGGCTTTGCCATCTTTCTGTTACTCCATAGTCCAGACCTGGCAAAAATCAAGTGGCTAAATTCAGATGTTGCCTCTTGTGTGACCACCCTGAGCAGAGGGGCCAGGACAGGGACACTCTCCCAGGCTGCCTCCCCCTGGCAGCTCCACCCTGGCTGGGAAAGTGCCTGCTGAGCCTGTGGCTGCCTCACTCTCCTTGCTCAGCAGCAGCATCTCCCCCAGCCCATCCATCACCCCGGATTAGCCATTAGTGCAGCCCCGTGGACTGTGTTAGCATTCCAGCCACCACAATGAACGGCCTGACATCCAAACCCTTTTGGATCACAGGGACAAGCCAATCAATTATTTCACTCCCCTGCCTGCTGCCAGCACCCGGGCTGGAGCATGCTCTGATCCCTTAATGGCATTTTGAAACACCGTCAAGAGAATGGTGCATTTCATTTCACTGTGTGCATGGCCAGTGCCAGGAGGGCGTTACCATGAACCCCTTGGTGGGACAGGCTGTCCCCTGATGCTGCCTGGCTGTCCCTGCACCTCCTTCTTTCTTCCTGCCAGGGATGCTCAACCCAAAACCACCCTGTCTTGGGTTATGTAACAAAAACAACAGAAAAACAACAACAAAAAAAAAACCCAAACCAAACCAACAAAAAAACACCCAAAAACAAAACCAAAAAAAACAACAACAGAAACAAAACAAAAACAAAACAAAGAAAGAAAAGAAAAGGAAAAAAAAAATTTTGTATTCTGTTTCATCTGTAGAAAGCAGCTGGGGATGGTTTCTTTTTCCTTTCTCTCCTGTAACTCCAGGGGAGGAGGGCGGAGCCTTCTGATCCCAGCCCGGCTGTTAAACCAGGCGGGGCAGGGTTTGTGATCTCTGTCACCACTGCCCACCCTCGGGGAGATCTTCTGTTCATGGGCCACTGAGGGTCACAGTGACATCACACATTGCATCATCCATTGGGAGATGGAACACCCAGGGGGAGGAGCCAACCATTCCTACCCAGATAAAAATGGGGACACAGGGACCCCAGACATTCCTCTTTGCCACTGCATTCCCAGAGGAGGACTGGACCCATCTCAGCAGCACTGAACCTGTCTGCAGGATCATCTCTGCTCCAACAGAGCCACATCTGTCACTGCAGGAGGATTTATTTGTGCTGTTCCCAACACCTTGACAACAACAGGGTGCCAGGTTTTATCTCTGACTCTGTCAGGGTTTTCTAAGACTTCTGTTTGTTTGCTTGCTTGTTTTTTTGTACTACTGCATTTGTACTTTTAATTCCTAGTAAAGAACTGTTATTCCTATTCCCTTATTTTAGCCTGAAACCCATAATTTCAAAATGATAATAATTTGGAAGGAAGGGGTTTGCATTCTCCATTCCAAGGGGAGCTCAAATTTTCCCTGACAAATACCTGTCTTTCCAAAACCCGCAGCCACGGGAAGCACTGCAGGTAGTCCAGCCCGGAAAAGAGGAATTGTGTGCACAAAGGAAAAAAAAAAAAAAGCCTTAATTGGAGTGCCCTGTCTCTCAATTCACCTAAAGCCATCAAGTTCCCAGCAGCAGCAGCAGCTCTTGCTCGCTTCCCTTCTCTCATGTACAAATATAGCACAATAATTAGATGAGGGCTCTTTGCCCTTTTGTCCTGTGTGGAGCAGGGTCAGGCAGGCAGCACAGCACGGGGTGCTGGGCAGAGCATCCTCTGAGCACAGCCCCAAACTCTCCTCTGTCCTGGGGAACAGGGGGACACTCCCCAGTCACTCCCAGCCCCAAAGAGACACCACAGGGCTGGGCTGGGCAGTGGGGGAATTGTCCTGGATGCTGGATGTGCATCAAAAGGATCTGATGAGCTGCATCTTGGTTAAAGCACTGTGTCCTCCAAGAAGTCTCCCCACATTTTGCCCCAAAGCCATGGTCAGTGGGGCACGAGAGGGAAGGACAATTTCCCTGCCACTGCCCCAGTTTCTGCAGTGCTGGTGGGAGCACAGCTCTTGCTGGTGGAGCCAGGGCTCGCTGAGGGAACTTCTTGCAGCAGTTTCTGTTCCTGGGGCTGACTGTAAAGGGAAACAACAGGCTGGGGAATGCTGAGGCTGCTCCCAGTTCCCTCCAGCTTGCATTAAACCCAAGTTATTTCAGGACAAACAGTTCCATCTCCTGGTTTATGACGCTCATGTTCAGAAATCTCGAGCCCTTTGGGATCTGGAGCAGACACTTTGTCCCCTCACTGAGCTCTGCTTCCACCCCCCATGAAAGAGAAGCAGAGCTCATCTCACACAGTCAGGGCTCTCTCAGCTGCTCTCTCCTCTGTGGAGTGGCTGTGTGAGCTTTAATGGCTTTGTACTTGCTTAGAGGACTTTTTTTCCCTCTATAACGATGATCAAAGTGAAGGAATTGCCAAAACTGAGCTCAACACGAAGACAAGCAGTATGGGGCCTGCTGGATCTCACATCCCAGCTCAGCTGTGGCAGCAGGGCTGGAGAGAGCATCCCAATCCTCCTGTGAGCAGCAGGACTGCAGGGCTTTGCTCTGGGCAGGTGTGGAGAAGCAGCCTGAATGGAAGGCACCAGCTAAATATAAACCCTGATTTAAAAGATAAGTGATGGTAAATGGTTTCATTGTTTGGGAGCAAGGACCTCCAAACTGTTCACTGGAAAAGACTCAACCAGCCTCAGCAGAGCCAGTAATTAAAGGTAACTGTAGCCCAAAGCAGTCAGAGCACAAATAAAACAAGGAATGAAGATTGCACTCCTGTGGTGAGCTGACCTTGGTTGGATGCCAGGTGCCCACCAAGCTGCCCTATCCCTCCCCTCCTCAGCAGGAGAGGGAATAGGATGGGGTGGGAGGAGAAAATGAGATTAAAACAACACTCACGGGTCAACAGGAAGGCAGTTCAATAAAGCAAAAGGCTCACACCAGCAGCAGCTGAACAGCACAGCAGCCTCCTAAAAATCTGTGTGCACAGAGGGGACATCCCCTGGGCACCTCAGGCACCCGTGGCAGGGCAGTGCCAGCTGCCACCACCTGCCCATGGCACCCCATGGGGAGGAGAGCCCCAATCTTAGCCATGCTCAGCCCCATCAGGGCCTGGAGGGGGCTGCAGTGTTTAAAGGAGAGGAAAAAGGAGATTTAAGAGGCAGCAGGAGGGCTCTGGGAGAGGATAAAAGGGATCTGCAGCAAAGGAGAGAAGAGACAGCACTGGGAAGGGGAAAAGGGGAAGAAAGGAGAGGAAGGGGAAGGGAAGGGAAAAGGAAGGGAAAGGGAAGGGAAAGGGAAGGAAAGGGAAAGGGAAAGGGAAAGGGAAGGGAAGGGAAGGGAAGGGAAGGGAAGGGAAGGGAAGGGAAGGGAAATATTGCAAACTCAAAATATTCTGAGAGCAGCTACCCTATTCTCCTAGGAACCAAGTGTCAGTNGGAAAGTAAAGGAAAGGAAAGGAAAGGGAAGGGAAGGGAAGGGAAGGGAAGGAAAGGGAAGGAAAGGAAAGGAAAAAGTTCTGTCTCTGTGATCCAGTTATGCTCTCACAGCTCAGAGGTGCTGTACACTGTTCCATGTGCCAGGGTCCCAAGGCCTGACACAAGCAGAGCACATCCACCTGAGCTCCTTTCAAAGCTGATTTACCACCCATCCACGGGTCAGGATCCACACAGGTGCTGAGGTACAGTGAGCAGGGCTGTCCCTTGAAACTCCTCTCAGAACATCCAATGCCTGTGTTTGAAAGGCACCTTTGCCATTGGGGGTTCCTGGTGCAGGCCCAGGTACAAATCCCCAAGCATGGGGGACATCAGCACTCACAAAAACAAGCTCCCCACACCTCTGCCAGCCCTTTTCTGCAGAAGGCAGCAGCACTGGGCCAGGGAAACTCAGCCTGTAGCACCTCTCCTGCAGAGGCAAGCTGAGAAAATTGGGATTGTTCAGCCTGGAGAACCTCTTCAATCTGGAGGATACCCTTGCAGTATCTAAAGGAGCTCCTAGAGAGCTGGAGAGGAACTTTTAACAAGTGCATTGAGTGATAGAAAGGAAGAATGGCTTTAACCTGACAGAAGGCAGGTTTAGATTAGACAAAAGGAAAAATGTTTACAGTGAGGGTGAGGCCCTGGCACAGGCTGCCCAGAGAAGCTGTGGCTGCCCCTGGAAATGTCCAAGGGCAGGTTGGATGGGGCTTGGAGCACCCTGGGACAGTGGAAGGTGTCCCAGCCCATGGCAGGGGGTGGAATGAGGGGGATCTTTAAGATCCCTTCCAACCCAAACCATTCTTTGATTTAATGCACGAGCCTCCATGGGGCCCGTGGGGCTCTGCACCCCAATTCCCTGTGCTCTCAGCCTCGTTTTGCCTCCTCTCCCTTCCCTGCACTAAAGCTGTGCCCTGACATCAGCAGAACCAAGCACCTGTCCAGGAGAGGAAAGCAAGATTGATTCGACTCCAAATGCTGCCAAATGCACAAAGCCAACACACTGGGAAAAATAAGGCAGGCAATTTCATCCTAGTTGCCTCCAGCAACAGTGACATTAGGTGTTATTTGATACAAGAGAAGAGCCAATATTTCCAGACTGAAGGGCAATTATTTAAACCTGTGTATTTAGAGGGTCTGGCAGCTGTTTAGAGCAGGAGCTGGAAATTGGTGGGATTGTGTGGGCCCAACACTCTTCTTGATGGCTTCACTCTAGCCCAGACTTTGCATTTAAAGAAAACTTGGGGCAAAATTTCCAAAAGCAATGTTATCCCAATTCTTCTCCACCATCAGCTGGATCACCACTACAAGTCAAGTGCCAAAAGTTTTCGCCAACCCTGTATTTCCAGCGAGGAGCACAGGAAGAACCCTGCTCACCTCACTGGGCACAGCCCAACAATGTAGATGTCAATGGCTAAACCTCCAGCCAGCCTTTGTCTGTGGCACAGGAATGCATTGCCAGGGCTGTGAAATATTAAATGAGGCGTTAAGAGTCGAAATAACAAAATGACAAATCCAGAGGCTGCTTTCCAATGCCCCCTGGGCTGACATAAAGAGGGACGGATTTATGGCAAACCCACCCCAGCAGGGCCACCAGGGCCACCAGGGGACAGGGGTGGCTCCTGCACACCCACACCCCTCAGCCCCAGGCAGGGCTGCTGCTGCTGGGCTCTGGGGATGCTCAGAGCCCCCCAGATCCCTCCTGATTCACACAGGAGGCTCTCAGCATTCAGAGCTCCCCATGGACCCTGGGGCAGAGCAGGGTGATGGATGAAGGCTTCTCAGGGCCAGGCTGCTGCTTTTCCACCAAAACACTCCATTTTGACACGAAGCCTCAGCAGGAGGCTGCCAGGGGAGATGCTGAAAAGCCCCAGTCAGGACCTTGGTGCCTCTGCTGGCACTGAAGAAACTGTGCAAAGCTGAGCTTCAAGGACCTGAGATCTGCCAGGAGTGAAATGGAGACACCCCAGAGAGCAGGCAGGGAAACAGGGCAGGTACAGAGGGGACAGTTCCTTGTGGAGCTGGAAAAAGCAGGGCTTTGATGGTGACTCTGATGGGTGTTGTGGTCTCTGAAGGGAGATGGGGCTGCAGGTGGGGGATGCAGAAAGGCCCACAAGGGCATGGAGAGGAAAGGACTGACAGAGCCCAGGGTGTATTACTAGAAAATATAGGAATTAACACAGCAAAGGTGTCACTATAGGACGTGAAATAATCACAGTGACTCCGTGATTTCTCAGAAGGCAAGAAAGAGATTTATTCAAAATACAATTTCTTTATATCCTATTTACAGAGGCCAATATGATTGGATGGCAAAGTTAACACCTCTTCAACCACATTGGTTAAACCAGAGCGCTATCAAGAAGTCCCTCCTCTAAAAATGAATGAATAACAAAGATACAGCTAACAAAACATGTCATTTTGTTTACAGCAAATCACCTGGGAAAGAAATTTCACAAATCAAAACATCTCAGGCATGAAATCAGGGCTACACAAAGAATCTCAAAAAGAAATTCAAACCACCAGTGCCACAGCATGGGCTGAGTGCATCCTGAGCAGCAAACAGAGCTCAGCACCAGGGAGATGAGACACCCAGGGCACTGGGGGCAGCCCTGAGCATCACTCAGCCTCTGAGGCTTTTTAGGTTAGGGTTTTTTAGGTTTTAGGGCTTTTTTTTAAAAAAAAATCTTTTAAATTTTCACAATTCCCTGCAGTTATTCTGTGGGATGTTTAGGCACCACTGTGTCCCAAAGAGGCTCATCCTTTTCTCTTGGCATAACCTCTCTGTTTGTTTGGGGGTAATTCCATTCATGAATCACACATCCATGAGGAGGGCAGGGCTCCTGGCATGCCCATGCCAAGCATCCCAGCCTCAAATAACCCACCAGGGGGGTCTGATGGAGTCAGTGTTCACCAAATCTGGGTGAGATCTGGCACCCTGTAAAGAAAACCACCCCTCCTTCAGAAGGGGAGGGATATTTGCAAAGTGGGACTGGGAAATGACAGCCATAGCAAGTCCTGCCACCTTCAAACTCCACCACATCAGCCAGGAACAAAGTGCCAATATCCCTGTACTGTTAATGAGGCACATGGCAGATAAAATCCATGTTTGCAAAAAGTATTTAAAGCCCATCTGTGTGCATCACCTAATCCCCTTACATCTGTGATTAACCACGATCCCTTGATACTTCTGGTGGCTGGGGCAGAGCATTTTTACCTGAAGCAGCCACAAAATTGTCATTTCTCACCCTGATTGTGACCTCTGCATCCTCTGCTGTGCCCCACTGGGTCAATAAAACCAATGCAATAAAACCATGCAGCACAGGGGAGTGTGAAGGAGCAGGGTGGTGGGGCAAAGGGACAAAGGGCTGGATTCCCTGGGATCAGCTGTCACCAAGGACTGAGGAGCACTGTCCCAGCAGCCTGAACCCCACGGGGTTCCACAAGGGTTCCCATCAAGAAAAGATCCATCAGCACTGCCCCAAGGAACCCCAGGACACCAAAGGTGTCCCCACTTCGGAGATCCTCGCTGCTCTCTCTTGGAAGGTGATACCTGCAAATCCCAGGAATTCCTGCTCCCAGGGCTCAAGGGCAGCAGCTTTAAGGCAAGTGAAGAATTTCCAGAGCACAGCACACACATCGAGCACAAAGCCCAGGGCTGCCCGTGGCAGGCAGAGCTCTGGGCTGCTGCAGGACAGAGGCATCACAGCCTGACTGCTCAGGAGAAGAGTGGGTGAAAATTCCTTCTGAGATAGGCAGGGCTGTTTGCAGTGCACCTGGCACAGCCCTAAACTGATGCTGCAGGACTTACACCAACCAGGGCAGCTCACATGGCTCAAGGGTGTTGCCATGAGGTTTTTCCTAGCTTTGCTGAGTGTTTCATATTAAGGAGAAGTCTGTACCTTCTCACACTCCTTTAATGCAAACACCAGCTCTGTTCCACAAACACAGCCATTGTTTCACATTCCATGCTGGGACAAACAAGACTGTGTGACAGCCCCCTTGACCAATGTGGTGGGGAGGTGGGAACTCCATCCTCCAATCCACAGCCCTCATAGGAAATGTATAAAAGTGGAGTTTTGTAAATAAACTGGGTCTTCCTGCCCTGCATGCTCTGTGAACCCAGACCTGAGTCCCAGTCTCATTTTCTGGTAAACCTCACAGTGATACAAGGGAGGGAAAGATCTGAGCACCCTTTTCAATAATAGTGTACACCATGAACCAAGGGCTCTGGATGCTGGCAGAGTGAGCAAAACCCAATGATGGGTTGGATTAGATGATCTCCAGAGGTCCCTTCCTACCCTAACAATTCTGGGATTTGGTGATAATGGCAGGATATTGGGATAGGAATCAGGAATAAATTCCAAGTAGTTTTTCTGTTTGCCCAGGTGAATTTAGCACAAGAACTGGGGAACCTCCCAGTGCAGCCCCATCTCAGCCCCTCTGAGGACTGTAAGCAGCCCTTGGCCACTGTCTCACTGAGGATCTATTGCCCCCATTACAGGCTCACGTTGTGCAGCTGCTCCTTCTGATTTCTGCCTTTTGGGACTGATTCCTGCACTTACAAAGCCTTCCCAAGTATTTTTGTCACTAGATTTTCACACAAAATTATTTCTGCATAAACAGTCCCCATTCTCTGCTTACAGCTATTGTGCTTTGACTGAAGAAAAGAAGGTCCCTGCAGCCCTGACACCTCTCCTTGAACTTGAGAGCACCATTTCTGAACAATTCCAGGCTTTCCTGAGCCTGACTAGGTCTGAGTGAGTAAAACCAGTCCTTCCCTGTGTGGCCAGATGCTGCATTGTGATGGTAGAGAGAAAGCAAAGCAGCTTACACTGTACCGACAAAAGTCCTAATGGAATAATGAAACTCAAATAATTCAATTAACACTGCAATTGAGTAATTGCATTTGGAGCAGGGCTGTAATTGAGCAATATTTGTATTGTCCCAGCCGTGAGGATGGGCACAGTCTCCTTTCAGCAGGCAGAAGGAGACAGATGGTGCTAATAAAGGGCAGAAGATGGATGTGAGGTCACCACATTAAGTGTGCTTCCTTTTTTTGCCACAGAAAGGAGTCAAACCACTGCAATCCTGTTGCCTTTAAAAGCTCAAGTAACAGAAATAGAAGGGACTGCAGGATTGCAGGAGTCTGCTTTACCATTAATTACTTTTTATTGAAAGCTCCCAGCCCGCCTGGCATTGCATCAGCAAGAGGGCAGCCCACAGAGCCCCTTATCTTAATCGAGTCCAGACAGCAGCCAGGGGAGAGCTGGGACCTGGGGAGGGATGTCTGCTTCCCTTGGCAACCTGAGCAGCCTGCAGAGCACCAGGCCAGGGTCTGCAGACAGATCTCAGCAAGATAAACACAGACAGGAAAATAACCCAGAGATTTGGGGCTGCCTGGCTGGGGGTGGCTGAATCCTGAGATTGCACAGGGCAGGAGCAGGGAAAGGAGCACCCGTGACACCCGTCCAGCTCTGGGAGTGCCCAAAGTGGCTGCTCTGCCATCCACTAACTCCTCTTTCCCTCAAAAGCAGAGGCAGTGTTGCAGCAAATGGAAAAGCCTCTGCCTCTATTTACCTGTGAGGACCTCACAGCCTCAGGTGCTGGGTGTGGATCTTCCCTTTGGGGCTCAGGCTCCTTTGGGGAGCCCTGGGGTTTGGGCTTTCAAGGATTCACCCCCAGCCCAACACCAGCTCACAGCTTGCCAATATTTGGAGATGGGGTCTTTCCTGGGAGCTCAACTTTATCTTGTAGCCTGAGGTGCTGGGAATGGAAAAGTTAACAGCTTGGTTAACCCCTTCAGTGTGAGACATCACTGCAAAAATGATGTCTGTCTCCTCTAGCTGCTCTGAGCTGGGCTCTTGGCAGCTCTGTGACAGTACCACAAATCTGCCTCTCTCTCCCTTCCCCAGAGCAACAGCAGGTTGTCTTTTAATTTTTATTTTTTTTTAATTTCCAACTCCCAGAGCTTTCTAAGCAATTTAAACTTGTTTGGCAGATTTTAGTTTTTTAAGAAAGAGGCAGCTGATGCTGTTTGCAGCTCCCCTCCCACTCCCAGCAACATCTGAGCTTGGTGGTTAATTACTGTGAGACCTCTCTGCCTGTGTCAGCGTTAGCTGGAGTGATGGCTTTACAGCCTGCATGTCAACAAGCATCTCGATGGAAAATAAACCCCCTGATGCTGCCCCTGCTGGGGAGAGGGGTGTGCTGATCCAGGCAGCTCAGTGTGTGTGGATGACAGGCACATCCTGCTCTGCAGCAGAGCTCTGATAGCTGAGGGCCACCTTAGATCCTCCTGCGTGCACTGCACAGCAGATCCATGGAAAAACAGCCTTTGGTAACTCAGCTCCTTGCTCTCATTGCAGAGAGGCTTTCACACATGCAGAGCTGACTCTGTTTAACTTTTCCCAGGCAGGAAAAGCTCTCTCCATGTGGGAGAGGGCTGATAACACCCCCAGCTTCTCCTCCAGTGCCTCAGGAGGGCACCCGGCCATGGGCACCTCCATTCCCACTTGGATTTGCAGCAAGAGGAAAGAGCAGCAGCTCTGTTCTTTTGGGCACAGGGTCCTGCTGCAGAGCTGTGGCAGAGCAAGCACAGAACTGAGCTGTGGCAGAGCAAGCACAGAACTGAGCTGTGGCTCCTGTTCCTTGGAGGCACGGGGCAGTGCAATCCGAGAGGGGACAGGCACGTCCTTGTGACGGGACAGCGCGTGATGGTGACGAGTGTGCTGTGACTCATAGCCCAGGAGAGCTCTGATATTCCACCCCTGGCCTCTCTGTGCACCTGCTCTGAGCACTGAGAGCTTTAGCATTCAGGTCCATATTTGCTGTAGGGCCTCATTTTCCCACCACGGGAGCAATCCCAGATCAGTGGAGGAGCTGACCTTGCTCACTGTAGCATTTCATCTTCTGCTGAAGATCTTGCACACAAACTCATTCCCGGCAATTTCAATTTTTCTTCAGACGGGTTCAGGCTCTGTGTGCTTTGGTTTTATCGGGTGTTTGGCATCAGCCCCATCTCCAGTTCAGTCCCCCCAGTGAGTACGAAAACATTCTGCTGCTAGATGACAAACTCCATGGAAAATGTGCCACACTACCCAGCTGGTACTTTTCTCCCCTCTGGTAGGGCATTTAGGCAATTTTCTCTTTCTTTTTAATCCATTTCAACTTTCTGCTGTTTCCGTCCTTTACCCTGTTCTTACAAGTCTTTGTACCAAGAAATGCTACCTAACAAACTTGTATAGAAGAAGTGTTTAAGCTGGTCCATGATTCTTTCAAGGAGAACAATTTCAACAGGAAGGAATTTAGCTTGACAAATGCTGCCCAAGACCTGCCCTGATCATCCTTATGCTGCTCTGCACAGCTTTCATTAACTTAGGAATGAATTCCTGTTGTGTCTCATGGCTTCCTTCAGATGTTATTGTGCCAGCTCCCAAGGACATAAACAATTCTCTTGATTTAAGAAATGAGACTGAGATGCTGCTTGGCTGTGGTTTAGGGAGGGGCAACAACATTGGAAAACACATTTTATTCAAGAAAACAAATATTAGTTCCAAACAGAGGCGGTGGTCCAATTTAAATACTCACTGAGCATAAACTTGGGAACTCTTGATGCAAGAGCACAGAAATGGGGTTTTTATTACTTCAGCCATTCTCTTCATTCAGCATCTGTATCACAGCAAGCAGTTAATCACCTTCAGCTCTCTTATCCAAGCTCTGGTTCAAGACAACCTTGCAGAATCTTTGTGAAACTTTTCACCTGAGGGATGCCCTACCCTGGCCTGAAGGTAGCACCTGGCTCCAGAATAAGAACAATTCTAATGCCCTCATTTATCTATTTACCTGCTGATCTTAGAGCAAAAGCTTGTGGTATTTATTTTTGTTTATTTTTGTGGGTGTTGGTTTTTGTTTTTTTTATCAACATGGGGTTTTAGGGTTTTTTATAAACATGGGTTGCTCTAAATAGGGAAAAGGATGGAGGCAAACATGCATATGCATGTAGGCCTAAAACTAAATGTGACATCCCCTGTTCCAGGTCAGGGCACAGCAATCTGTCACCAGGCCCTGCACACACTCACTGTGCTTACCCAGAAATAGGTGCTGCAAGGACAACACAGAGATTCAGGCTGCTGGGAGCCTTTGAGAGGGTTCATGAACTCCCAACACCAATTCCCCTTCCATCTGCTGTTGATAAAAGTAATTGCAATGGGCCACCTTAGGCTGACCCCAGAGTCAGACAAGGTTCCCAGCCCAATAAATCTCCATGACCCAAGCACTCAGGCCCTCTTGGAAACCTCATAGCTATTCCAGGCACAGTCCCCTTCCCACAGCTCCTTTTGGCACAGGATTTCAGTGCTGGTGACATTCTAACAAAGGTATCTCATCAGCCCTCAGCTCAGGGTGCCTGTCTGCTCTGAACTCCCCTTTCAACTCAGAGGTTTTAAAGAAATTTTGATGATGTCTTTCCTCTCCCACTCGTGCTTTTGTCCAGTTCACATCACTGCCTCACTTTCAGCATCTCACTCCCTCCCCACCAGTGAGTTTGCCTTAAACACAGCCCCTGCTCACTGGATTCTCACAGTGCTGCTCCTCCCCATTTAACTCATCCTGGGTGGAGTCCTCTGGCTCCCTTGGGATCAGCTCAGGTGAGAAAAGGCACAGCTCACTCTCCCAGGGGAAGTCACTCCCTCATTCCCCTCTTGCCACAGTGACCCCAGAGCAGCTTTGGGGCTATAACTACAGGAATGTGGCTCAGGAGACCCCATCACCAGAGTTCCCAGTCACAGAAACCCCCAGGGGTGACAAAGTCTCATTACCTGAGCCCCTGAGAGGGGTGGAACCCACCCAGAACTCACCACGACATTAAACTCAAGGATTGGTGCTTACATTTGGACAGCTCCTAATCTGCCACTGTTTGGCAAATCAGCCTTGCCCACATCCCCTGAGTTAACAAAATCATCTGTGTTCATCTCCATTCCTATCCTGTTCCTCTTTACACAGCTTTCCAACATGACAAATTTTCCAGAAGAGGTGTGTGGCTCTTTTCCTCTCTGCTCAGCAGCTGCAGGAGACAGGTTGCCAAACAGAATCAGAGAATTGTTTCAGTAAATACAACATAGCACTCTTGGCAGTGTTTGCTGGGTTGTGATACCATCAAGTTAAAATGGCATGGTTTTAAAAAAAAATATTGATCAGCATCAGAAGTTTCCAGGCTGCTGGGATCCACAGAGAGACACCCAATTAAAGAGAGATGGTCTCTAAGGACTGAGGTGGACAGTTCTGGCAACTTCCTATGATCTTCTCTTCAGAAAAGAGTGTGTGAAGGCAGAGAAAAAAAGATGAAAGGGAGGCCTTGAGATGAGAAAGCCCCAAATGATCAAAGATTCCTATGGATTGAGAGAAGTACTCCAAAACCAAAGGCATTCCTGTGTTGCCTCTGTCACTGTTGCCCTGGAGTGGATTTCAAAAACCTCTTTAAGTATTCATTTGGGATGTGGGGACACACATCAGGAGCAGAGAGAAACTTTTCAGGCCTTGGGGAAGGCTGAAATTCTGAATGATTCTGATTTTTTCTGAATTGTTTCATTTCTTCCTAACCATGCTCCACTGTGGACGTGTGGTACAAATGTATTTGAAGCAAAACCTCAAGAGGGCTCTCAATTCTGTCAACACTGCTCACACAGCATCTGCTGCTTTTGTGCCATGGCCCTGCACTCTGAGTGCCTCAACAGGCTCCAGGTCCTGCCTGTGGTGCTCGTGTTTGTGTCCCCTCCCCACCCACGGGGACAGGACACGCATCAGGGAAGGACAAAGCTCTTCAGCAGCACTGATGGAGTGAGGGGAGATGAATCACACACCTCAGCCACGCCAGGCACATCCAGCAAGGGTCAGATGTGGCAGCTGCAACCTGCCAGGAGGCTCCGGTGAGAAATGTCCTAATGTGAGAACGATCAGGGGAGATAAAGCACTCAGGAAAGATCAGAGTACCCTGAAAAGAGCACAGAACAAACAATCGTGAGGGAAAGGGAAAAACAAGGATGCTGCTCACCATCCTCTGATGAATTCATCACAATCTGAGAGTGAATTCTGCCCGAAGGAGAAAACAGAATGAAGAGAGACACAAAGAGAGACACCAAGAGACAAATCACCTCCTGTTTGTGAAAATCATAGGAACAGAAATAAACCAGCCCCCAGCATATTCCAGGCACCTTCCCTGGAGCCAGGAGCACAGACAGCTGTCTGTCTGTCTGTCTGTCTGTCTGTCTGTCTGTGGCAGCAGCTCCTGAAGGGGATCCCAGGGAACAAGGAGCAAGCCCAGGTGCTGCACAGCAGAGGGTAAAAGTCTGCACCAACACCAGCAGGTTGAAATGAGCTGCTCCAGCACGAGGGAGACAGGTCTGTCTGTACACGTAGGTACAGCTTAGTCATTTCAGATAAACTTTGTCTGGAGGGAAGGATACACTGATAAAGCAGCGATTCACACCCTGCAAGGAGTGCACAAAGTTTGGATACAAACTTTCAACTGAACAGCAGAAAAATGATGTGGTCTTTTAAGATAAATAGAAGGGGTATAGGATGATATCAACAGCAGACCTGGAGGAAGATGAGGATGAGAGCCTGCAGGTTTAAGGGAAAAATCTAAATTTAAGTTCTTGCGCTGTCTGAGGTATTTATATGGAGCAACTCATCTGGGTTTTCTTTTTCTAAAGCTATAGAATGAGGCAAGTATATTGGCTCCAGGGCAGTAAGCAGACAAAGGGGAATATGAAAAGAAGTGAAATTCAGAGAGTGAGAGTTCTGAGAGAAGGCAGGAACAAGTCAAGATGGGGATGGTGGCTCTGCAGCCACAACTGGAGGACAGAAGTGTGAACAAAGGGAGATGAGAACCTGCAGTTTATTGGGATACTACTGCAAATAAACCTCTCTCTCAGCTCCACATCCACAGTACCCTCTACTTAACTGCAATACATTTAATCAAGCTGCTTCTTACAGGAACCAAATAAAGCTTGATGATGCTTAATGGCTGGGGCTTAATGGCTGGGTTGGTTTAAGTGGGCTCATAATTTTGATTAATTAAGATGCTTGCAGGTGTTGGAGTGGCACTTGGGCAACAGTGTGGATGTTCAGAGGCAAAGGGGGTTCTGCTCCTGGAGGATTCCTGCCAGTGCTGCTTCAGCAAAGCAAAGCTGCCCTCAAGCTTGTGAAAAATTCAGCTCTTGTAGCTGGCAGTAGCCTCCAGATTTCTGGGAATTTTGACAGCCTGTAAGTTGTTTTGACCAGTTTCCTCTTGGGAGGATAAACAGAAAAATTCCAAATCCCAAAACCTCAAAGTTTTGCCCAGGGCAGCCTCTGTGTCCTTGATAAGAAGAAGGTGAGAAGTTGAGGGGCTCTCCAGGTGCTGATGGTGCTTTCAGTGGATCTGACCAGCCCAGCAAAGTGCCCACCCCAGAGCAGTGTCCCTACTTTGGTGAAAAGGGCAGTAGAGCTTATCCTGAGTGCAACACACAAATCCTGGTTGCTTGTGAGTTTGTTCCCTGTGTTCCTCTACCCTCACTCTGTGATTTCAGCCTCCCCCTGCCAGGATATCACTCTTTTCCCATCCAGTGTCACCAACCTGCCAGCTCCCCCCATGGATGACCTCCAGGAGCCTGGATGCACAAAGTGGCCAGAAGGTTCAAAAAAATCACATTACACCCTCCCCCTTAAGCAGTACAAATTTGTACTTCCCTTTTCTATTCAGCAGCTGGCTTTCTTACAAAACATACTTCAGATTTTTGTCTCCTGAATGCTGATAAAATGCCCTCAGGTTAAAAAATATTTAGAGATAAATTACGATACAGATACCAGTGTGGCATATGCTCATTTCCATAAGAAACTAAAACACTGGAGAGAGGCACAATGAGCCAGACTCATCACTGTTTTCAGTATCAAACACTGACACTAAATTAAGCAGAACTTGATGATTTAAGGCTTAGTTAATTACTCCTGCCAGTTATAAAGGCAACATAACCTTGTGGATAGAGCACTGGAGTAGGGCTCAGAAGAGTTGTACCCTGCTAGGAAGGTACTGAATTAATTTGGATAAATGTTATCTTCACATGCCTATAAATACTGGTCAATGATCCACTTTTCTTCTAATGCATATAAGAGATGCAAAAATTAGGCAGCATATTGTCTAGGGATCAGAAAGACAAACTTTTTCCAAGAAACAGATTGTTTGGCAAGCACAGGAGGGAAAAACTGAGTCAGGAGGAATGATGTCAGCCTTTTCTCATGCATCTACATTGTCCTGCTCAACCACAGCTTTGGAATAAGAGACACTCAGATCTAATTTATGGAAACTTAAGCAGATACCAATTGGAGTAGCCCCTGAGTGTTATCAGCATATTTCATAGCTTGTGATGATTCATAACTGAAGTATCTGCTTTCCAGTGCATTAAGGCTAAAGCAGAAGTTGATTAGGATTATTCTGACCCAAGCAATGGTTCACTTTTCAGGGAAGTGGTTGAAATGTCCAGCCATGAGCCTAATTTCTCCTGGAGTTCTAATGCAGTGTATTACAAACACACTGTGACTACACCTTTAAACTCCCTGTCAGTGTCTGCAATCCATCACGGAGTCTCCACCTTCTCATTACAGCCTGACACAAATTTAGCTGCATGGGTGCTGTCTGCAGCCTGGCTGGTCAGTTATTTTCCTCTGCTTCCACCCCAGAAGAATGCAGGACTCAAACCATTTTGCTCTGAAAGTACTTTTGGTTAATTGTACCATTATCATGCCAGGGCCTGCTTGGCCTCTCCTCTTTGAGCAAGTACCTTTGTTTCCTGCAGGACTAACAATGTTAAATGAAGATATTTGCCCAGCAGCTACTGAGAGAAACACTTTGGTTACCACCTCACAGACTGGACCTGAAGGCCAAAGAACAGATTTTGCCGTGTTTCAGCCCTTTGAGAGAAGCTTTGTTATGCAAAATTCCTTTTATCTCAACTTTTACAAGGTCTCTCAGAGCTTAATATAGAGCAGGCAGACTCAAAGATAACTGGAACTGTCCCTTAGAACCTATTATTTTATTAATCAAGAAAGATCAGAAAAATAGGTGGATAGCAGATGAATAGGCAACACTGAACCATAAATTGTCAAAAACCTGTTCAAATGAGCTGGGATGTTCAACAATCCAGCTATAGCTGGATAACTTGTTCTGCCAGTAAAGGAGCCTCAGATGTGGATATGGATCCCTGAAGAACTTTGATCTTCTCACCAAAAAATGGGCAAGAGAAGGTTCTGGAGAAGGCACTGGAGACCAGGCAAGGACATCAGCACTTGCAGGTCTTGAAACAGCACCACAGCAGCAGAGTCATGGTCCAGAGCCTCACTGTGCTGCTTCTCAGCCATAACCACACAAAAGGCTCCCTCTGGCTCACAAAAATCTCTTTTTCTGACTCACAGGTCTGTATCAGACTGAAGGAAGCACAAAGTTCACCAGAGCAGTGTGAGAGCCAGACAGCATCAGCTGTTAGAACCTGTGGGTGCCTCCTGGCTCATTTCCTCACAGACATGCCCCTGGAATGTTCAAGGGAAACAATTTACTACTTCAGAACAAGTTGGGTTTCTAAAAGGCTTCAAACTGGAACATTAGTTTTTGCAAACTTTCTCTATCTCTCTATCCATCAGAAAAATTTAGGAAATCCAGCTTCCTTCTCAAGGTGACTTCCAAGACCTCCTCTTCAGAGAGAAAACGAGCTCTGCCCTCCTTGCTGTTCACAGGGTAGGGGAGGTGCAGCAGCAGCTTCCTGTAAAAGAGGACACAGTGAATGTCTGAGATCAGGTGAGCAGTTGAGATGTCCCTGCCAGTTACTCCTGCAATTCCTCAGTCAGTATGCCAGGGAATGATATTCCAACAGATCTCCTTATTGGGACAGGCTGTGGGATTCCTGCAATAACTCATGCACAGCAAGACTGGCCCTGAAATGTTTCCATCACTCAAAAGCAGCTTGGCTTAGAAGCAACCCCAGGACTACAGAGTTAGAAGCAGTTGCTTTGAGTCTTCCTACCCATCTGTGGGAGAATAAAGTTTTTCAGTCAGTAGAACCTGACATCTTGATTGTTTCTTTCATACTGAGAAGACTCTCACTTATATTTGTGAAAGCAGCGTTGGTTCAGGCTGTACCCAAGCAACCATCAGATTTATGGTGAAATTTTTATTTGCCAGGCTTGTGACTAGAGACAGCTGGGTACTGATAATAATGGCAGATTTGAGTCACCAAAAAGATGGAATTGCAAAAGACAAAGGATGCTGAGGTTTTCCTACATCTGCAACATTGCATTAAGCTGCTTCTTTTACTACCCATAGGTTCTGCAAGTCACTAGCTGAACAATTATTCCTCCCAATTTTCCAGTTTCAAAACTAACATTCCCAAACCTTCTTCCACTCCTGTTGCATCCTTGGGTTAAAACTGAGCACAGGGTAACTGACTCTGCCTGGTTTTGGCAGAGAAAAGTGGCTTTTCTATGGTTAGTCTACTGCAGATTTATTTAAGCCTTAATCCATGGTCTGCACCTTGAATTTTTCTGCAGAAAGCTATTCACATATAGACCTTCCCACATCCCATTCAGTGCAGCAAGTCAGCCCAGAGAGGATTAAGGTTTCTTATGAAAGCAGCTTTTGTGAAGAAGGAGTTTGAGCAAAACAGGCATGGGAGTTATCTGGAAATCTCAGGCAGGGGAATAGCACACTGAGGGAGAGATGGAGGAAGACTGAGAAATCCAAGAGTGTATCAGTCAGTTAATTATCTTTGTAGGCTTGAAATAGCCCTATTAAAAAAAATCAAAGGAAATCTCTTTAGGAAACCTTGTAACATTTCCATCTCTGCAGCTGTGCTTGGCTATGTCCTTCATTTGGCTTTCAGCTACTGAAAATTTACCTGCACTTTATTTACCATCTTTGGTCATATGTATTTGTACAAATCAGTGCTTAGAAATACTAGACTAAGTCTTTCAAGACCTGGGGCAGCTTTTTGCCAGATGCTTTGAGCCCTTGAAGCCTTGTTGTTTAAGTAGTCAAAATCTGTCCTAAAGCTTTTTGGACAGTATCACAGATTCAAAGCCAGCAGATTGTCACCTATGGATGGACTAGGGGTGGTTTCTTCTATATTTATTTCTCACAAGCAATGAATAGCACAATCTTCAGCTTTGCTTTCCACACAGACTGCAGTTAAAAGCTTGGCTAAACCCCATTTCAAACAGGATATTCATTGTACTTCTATCTATTGTGCTACACTTACTTTTTGGGAGTTCGAAGGTCAAGAACCTTGTCCTGGATGTCTAATGTGATGTCTGAGTACTTTGTCTCTGGCAGCTTGATTTTAATCTGAAATGATGGGCAGAGGTAAAGCTGTGATTACATATGTTGCCCTAAAAGCTACAAAAGATCTCATTTTCATGAATATTTCAATGCTAGTATCAAAGAGCAACGTTTTGAGTAGGTAATTTGTATCAGGGCAAATACGACAGTGATAATGACTGCTTTCAATAGCTCAGTGATGTGTATTGATATCCTATTCTCTTCCAGATCCTGAGCTGCTAATGTGCTTGACAGGTGTTCAACATCCAGCAAAAGCCTCAGGCTTTGTGTACTGCAGGGACAGGGCTTCTGCTAGAAAGAGAACACAGCAGTTCTACCTGTCCTGTGCTCAGAAACCAGGGAGGTCTTTGATTATATAATGATGAGGCAGGATCTGATAGCTGGAACTTTAAAGGCTGTCAGCACTGTAGCATTCTGCTAGCCCACACACCCTGTAAAAAATGCAGGGAGATGAAAATAATCTCCTTCTCAGCCCCTCTGCTCTCCAAAACAATGTCCAAGATGAAACTTCATCTTAGAGCTACGATTTATTCTCTTTAAGTTTATATGGGGCATATGCATTTGCACAGATTCCCCTGAGCATACTTGGTCCTTGAGGAGGTACACAAGTTCCTCAGGTTAGCAAGTGTAAATGCCATCTACAAATGCTTGGAGAACCATGAGAAAATGCTACAGGAGGTCAAAGGCAGCAGCACAGCTTGGTGTTTACGTTCTGTCCCTCAAAAAGATGGGAAGATGGAAAAGGACAGAGAAGGAGCACAAAGAAGGGATCAGAGCTCCAGCTCAGCTCACCACTATGTCCTCACAGCAGGCAGTGGAGGGGTCTTTCCCAGTCATCCCAAAGAAGACATCCTCTGTTCCCACATGCTGCTTGAATGAAATCTCATACCTGCCAAAGAGAAGCCATTGCCTGGAGCAGGGGCAGGAGGCTACAGGAGACTGATTCTCAGAGCACTGCAAATCCTAAATCCTCCTCACACTGTCTCTCCTCCTTTGCAGTCTCCCTTCAAGGCTCCAGTCCCTCTGCACTGGGTTTCTGTTCAGAGCCATGACTGAGACACTGGAAAATAGCTGAGTATCCTTCACTGCACCTCCCAAAGCACTCACCAACCTTTGCAGGATCAGGAAACGCTTCCTAAGTGGATATGGTGTTTACCAAACAGTCAAACACCACAAACTCTTAGGGAATGGATTTGAAAAAGGAAATTTCAGTTACATGTGTTCTGTCCTTTAGCATATTCTTGCAGCCTAAGCATAAAGTCAGATTGTAGTTGTTTTGCATTCAGCCAACATTTATTTTCTTCTCCTTCACATCTATAAAATGTAGAATCACGTATTCCCTTGCTCTTGATAAGTAATGTATGAGGAAATGAAAACTGAATTTGTATTTATAACATATGCTACTCCTACTAAGTTCAGCAAAATTACTGGGGTGGATCACTTGTCTAGGCTGTTAGAAAGTCTTTCACATCTCCAGTGTGCATCTGCATATTTAATAATTCCTAAGTCAATGGCAAATGTGTCTAATAGCTCTGGATACACCTCTGTAGCCATCTGTTTTCTTTTTAGGACATTTTCTTTGCTTCATTTGATGAACTTTTATAAGACTTATACTCTCTCTTCATCTGTGCACCATGGGGCACAACTGCTGGAGGCTGGAGAAGCACAGCAGAGGGGAAGGGTCAAAAAACAGCATAAGAAAATCTTCTCTGTGCCCACAATACAAAGAGAGAGTGTTCTGTACCTGACAGGTGAGCATTTCAAGGACTGCTGTGTGTGAGGGTGAATTCCAAATGATTTTCAGACAGGCTGAGTCCCTGTTCAGGTGGGTCTCAGTCCTGTGTTTGACTGGGAAATTGAAAATTTCATTTTTCAGAAAGGCTGAGTCCCTGTTCAGGTGGGTCTCAGTCCTGTGTTTGTCAGGTGAGTCTCAGTCTTGTGTTTAACTGGGAAATTGAAAATCTCATTTTTCAGAAAGGCTGAGTCCCTGTTCAGGTGGGTCTCAGTCCTGTGTTTAACTGGAAATTGGACTCCTCATGTCCTGACTTACAGACAGGAAAAAGTGAAGGTTCAGGTGTACAATGTGCAGCTTCATGGGCTACAGTCCATTTGCTCCAGCATTTAACACTTCAGGACATGGCCTGGAAACAACGATTGGAAATGCAAAATCTGCTTTATGGACTGACCCTCAGGCTTCCTCACCTCTACAAACTCCAGCTTCCATGCCTGATTTTAAGAATATTTTGCTACTGCTTTTCTATGAGCAAGGGAAAAGGCTCTGGTATTAAGTTGTGCTTTGACAGACTAAGATTGAATGACAAGATTTAAGAGCTCAAAATTGCCTGCACGCAGCTTCTCTTCCTGCAGTACTATTTGTCTCTAAAGAGCTTAAATCTTTGAAATGCAAATATACATTGGAGTACTTTATGAATTTATGAGTATGGAAAAATGGATGCATCTCAGTTGCAGCAGGAAAAAGCAGGTATTTCACATAAATGGCATATTTTAAAGTTAATAAATCGTTTTTCTGACCTACTTCCCCTCCTAATCCCACTTCATACAAGTAAGTGACACTGCACATAAACTTATGATGGGAAAAACCAACATTACATTTCTGTTTTGAGATCAGAAGATTTCAAGAGAGGGGTTTTAACCATTCCTCACATGTTGCTTTAGATGGAACATTGATATTTTTCCTTTCTTCTTGCACAACACAAGCTTTCAGCTGGCTGTAGATGCTGTTTAACTCTCATTTTCATTAATGCTATGTAAAGCCCACACAGGCAGTCTCAGCTCTCTTACTCTGGCTTTTCTCTAGGGTCCCAGGTATCATCAAATTCAGATCCTTCTGGGACCTCCTCTGTATTCCAAATGGTTTCCTTGTTTTCAGATTTCACTTGAAAAGTACCTGTAAGTGAGGAGAAAAATCACATTGACACATTTGGAAATGTCTCTGTTCCTCAAGGCTTGCTGAAAGCTTAGAATGGTTTTCAAGAGTGAAAAAAAAAGCCATTTCTAAAGCTTAGAAAAGTATTTCTAGTCTTTAGAAAAGTCTTTGCATTAAAAGCATTCTAGGTAATGATTACAGTCTTTTTCACCTCACTATCTTATGAATGAGGATTTGCAGAGGGAGGATATTTTCCTTTCACTTAAATCTCCTTTACCCCACCTTTATTTCCTGGAAATCCTCCTTTTTGGCATATATTATCTAGCACTTCATAATCAGTAAATGCAGGGGGATGAAATACTAATCTTCCAAAAGCCCCCTGACATGAGATTTTCAGTGAGCACAGTCATTCACAAGAGAACCACCTCCTCACACAGAAATTCAGTTCTTCCCATTAATTATTGGGCACACTCCAGACAAGGTTCTTATGACACATGAAAGTTTATGGGCAGAATTGTGTGGTTTACATCTGTCCTGCATGGGGAAATATTCTTTTAGTAAGCTGGTAAATGTGAAACTTGAAGTTTTTTAGAGTAGAGTCTCTGGTTATTGTTGGAATCCCAAGCAAAAATAATCAGTTATATTTGCCACAGTTCCTTTCCTGCAAAACTCACTCTGACCCTGGCTGGCCCTTCTTAGGGGTCTTAACTCAATAATGTGACAGCATCAGCTCCAAAAAAACTTAATATTAACTTTGCCAAGCCTTTACCAAAACTATTTTCCTGTTTTTTCTTGTCTGGAGCTTTTGCAGCTCAGTTTTGATCCCTGCAGACCCTGACCAGGCTGTGCCCTGAACTGTTACCTTCTCCACTGGAGGCTGCTCTTGCATTACCCTTTCTGCTTCTCTTTGCATGTTTTAGAGTTAAGATTTCAGGAAAGGAATAATTTTACAGTGTAATTGTAAGAAATGTCATGCTGTGCCCATCCCAAAGGTCAGTGAGCACTCTTTGATTGCTGTGGTTTATTTTATTGAGACTGAATGACAAAACACACAAATACCCCTCCTTACTGGTGGTGTCCTTCTTTACTGGTCCAACACTCCCAGGAGTCATGGCACCAACAGAACAGCGTGGCTGCTAAGAAAGGAAATAGATCTTAAATCAATTTTTATAGAGCCGAGCTCAGTTACAACCATAATGTCAGTAAATACAACACATTATCTAAGGTCAAACAAATCCCTGATGGAATTGGAATTGAAAAAAACATTATCCCACAGTTTCATGACTGAACCACTGAATGTGCTCTTTTCTTCACTCTCACACAGCAGAAAGTGACCTTGACACACTGGGTTTAAGCAGGACTCACAGAAGCCCAGACTTTGTGCTTTGTGAGTTTTGGTTTCCATGGCATTCTGGCAAAATTTCCGTGCTTTGCCTGCCATGAAAATATTACAGGAAACCAAGGGTGCTACATGAATGCCCATCACAGCATTTGGATTCCTTTCTACAGCAGAGATCATGAGGCAACAACATTTTCCTCTAATTATGAATCAATTTAGTGCTAATAGGCCAGTGTGAGGCATTTCTCTATATATGAAGTTTCCTTGGTTCAATAAAAGTGCCTCATATGCACAGAGCATTAAATTAAATCAAAATAAAGATTTCAATTTACCCAGATTGACTCAGACTTAATTGACATCCCTTGTGGCAATTTTCCATTTCTGTCTCTGAAGTGTCATTCATTTTATTAATAAGATGTAAACAAATTCCTTTTAAAAACAGGATGTTTACTGCAGAGATGTACAGCAATAATGCTGGGTTTAAAAGGCAGGCATTAAACTGTTGGAGGATAGTTGGAGTGTGAAGAACCACATCTATAACCCACTGAAAGAAAACTTCAAGGGATAATCACCCCTTTTATCCCAAATATTACTTCATTGCCACTACTGGGGCTGGTCAGCTCTTTGTTGAAGAGTGATTTGGAGGAACACTCAGGCATTTGCTATTTTTTATATGGTTATTATTATTTTTTTTTTAATCTATGCCATAATATGATCTGTTCAAAATCCTGAGAGGCTTGGCAAAGTTTTAAGCCTTCCACAGGCTTCCACATTGCTGGCACCAGTGGAGCTCCTGGGAATATTTCTTCCCAGCACACAGGCCTAAATAAAATCAGGTGTTGAATGTTGCAGGAATAATGCACCTTCTCCAAATGCTGTGATTTTCATCTGTGCCTGAGAGGAATTGATACAGAAGAACACATTTGGATATTTCTCTCATTATTCATTCAGATTATGCACCTTAGAATGATTGTTCACCTTTCCCTAATTTACACCAAAATACCTATTGTACTTCAGTGGACAATAACCTCTACAGTTCCTCAGTGCTTGACATATACAATTAATACACTCAGTTACTTCTGGATATTTTTGGTTCTTACTCAGAAGTTCAGAAGCAAATTTTTCCCCTTCTATCTAGCTGTATTTGTCTTCATCCCCAGCAGAGTTTAGGGAAAAGTAGGGGGAAGTCTGAAGTATCTAAAGCTCTTTCAACTCCATGCTCTGATTTCCTTCAGGCTGAAAAACTAAACCTCCCTCATATGCTGTGCTCACAATGTCTCCTTGTTTTCCTGGGGCATCTTGCTCATTCTCTCCCTCAAGAGCTTGTTACTCTGAAAGTATCCTCGAGCTGTTTCAGTCAATCCAAAACCTTCTAAGGTTTTCATTCTGTTTTTACTCACTCTGGAGAAAAAGAGCTTTGCTTCTCCTTGATTAACAAGATAAGGCTATGGAACAATATGTAAAAGAAGCAGCAACTCTTATGAAGAGAGCAAGCAATCATCATCATCACCATCATCATCATCCTCCTCCTCTGGAGCATCACGGAGCAGTCTGGCAAGGCTCTGCAGAGAGGAGCCTGAGAACACACTGTCCATATCCATACCCACTGCTCACCTATGCAGAAAATACAAGCGACAGATGAAGCAGGAACCAAATGTGCTTAGAACAGCCTGCAACGCACAAGTTTCCTGCTGTGTGTTTGGGAAGGAAAAGTTTAGCCAAGTTCCTGTACGTGTGATGCCAAAACGTGTAAAATGGAACACAAAATCAGAGAATATGCTGAGCTGGATGGAACACATCAGGATCAGCAAGTCGAGCTCCTGGCCCGGTGCAGGACAGCCCGAGTCCCATCGTGTGCCTGGGAGTGCAAATGCTCCTCACACTCCGTCAGCCTTGGGGCTGGGCTCACTCCCCTGGGGATCCTGTTCCAGTGCCAGACCACCCTATGGGTGAGGAACCATTCCAGATATCCGACCTAAACTGAGAGAGCCCGAGCTGCTCCCTCGGGTGCTGCCATCCCAAGGGAATAACACCCAGCCTTTTCCCTCTGTGTCCGGACTACGGACCTTTTGCTCGGCTGCCTTTGGTTGCAAGCACAGCTCAAACCTTACAAGTGACTCCGGCAGACGCCGTGTCACAGGTAACCTGGCAGAACTCTTGGCAGGTTATCTGCCCACCCGCCCGCCTTCAGACCGGCCCAGCTCCGGGCGCAGCTGGAGGAGAAGAGAACAGCAGTGACAAATCCTCGTCACCGCGTCCCTGCTGTCGGG
>VXBR01002939.1:1722650-1737699 GCA_013400215.1 Cisticola juncidis | reverse complement strand
CCTGCCCCGCTCCAGCAGCACGGGCTGTCAGGGAGCTCTCGAAAAACGGGGGATCTGATCTGAGAGATTCTCTTTCAAATGTGGTTGAATCTCCTTAGCTTGGAAATGCACAAGAAATTTTAACTGTACGACAAAAGAGAAATAGAGTGGGGAAAAAATAATATCTGAAATGAAAACTTTAGGAAGAGGTTAAAATGGAACCTCAAGATAGGTAAGAATATTTAATATTCTAATGCAATCATTTACATTGTTATTTATCATGTAAAGGGGCTTTCTTAGGATCCAACAAAGGAAGATAATTTAATTGCCAAGTAATAACACTGGAGCATAATTTCCAAAACTGTGATGGTACAATTTAAACACTCCTGAGTAAATAATGCAATAACAATCAGCTTACTTTCTGCAGAAATTAGCTGGTACCTGGTGACTGAAGTACAGTATGAGTATGTGTATTTGTACCAACAGCCTTTCCGAGGCCAGAGACAGCTGTGGAGGTGTTTTAACCAGGTGTCTCTCCTCCAGCACCCGCCAAAGCTTAGGTGAGTCCTGTGTTAGTGCTGAGACTGGCCTGTGGTGCTGCAGTGCCTGTTCTCCATGCTTTCTCCCTGCTGTAGTATTGTAGCACAATGAGATTCGCTGAGGGTAAGGTTTGCTAAACTTGTGCTCATACTACCTGCTTGCATTCAGTGTGGAGATCTAGGTATAAGCTTGGTAGAGTTCTTGATCCCTTCTTTTAATGTCTCTCCTAAATTACATGACATATTTTGGGGAAGTGTGTTGACAGCATTACGGACAGAGGATTGGAATATGTTTGGGAAAGCAAATATTTTGTGGTTCTTTGTTTAATGAAATGGGAAACGTATATGAAAGCAGAACTGTGTTGTGAACATGGCTTCAAGTTCCACCAACTTTCATAAGAATGCATATATAGTGCATTTGTGGCCTGCTCTGACATTCATTGCAACTGACAGCATCCCCCTGATGACAGCCTTGGAATGAATTAATGAATGGATGGTTTGAATGATAACATATCCAGGGAAGGATATGGAAGTCAGAGCCTGATGCCCTTTGATCATCAGCTATGAATAATATGAAAAGAGGGAGGAAAAGACATAAATAATAACAGTACTGGGCATAAATATGGCCCAAGGCAATAATTTTCATTCCAAAGGTTATAGATGCTGCTTCACCTCAGGTGTACAGAAATAGCTAATGAATATTTATTGACTTGTTTCTATGTGGTGAACACTGGTAGATAATAACTAACACCTGCACAATTTAAATAAACAAGAAGATGCCAAATTGCAGCAGGATTTTCAGAAGTGCTCAGCCTTCACTGGATTTATTCACTGAAGTGAATCATAACATTCTTGCCAGTCTCTGCAGACACAAAGCTTATGCACTGGGAATTAGATCCCTTTAAATTCTTCCTGCTTAAGCCAAAAAAACTGTTACTAAGAGGTGGCAGGAGAAAACCCCATAGAACTAGTTTTATTAGAAAAATAAGTTTTACTGAAATTGGAATAAATTGAAGTTTCTGAAATTTCAAATGGAAAACTAAAGGCTCCACTTTCAATTATTCTGACTGTAACATTCCAATTATTTATTTTAGAACATATTCTTTATTGTAGTTTTAAAAACTACATCAAAACAATACTGAAGGTTATAACAACACACACTCTAGAGGCAGAAGTGTTCTATTTTGTATCACTTATGATACAGTTCATTGTCTCTTTCATTTCTTTTTCCTACAGTAGTCCTAGGTCATCCACTGGAGAACAGGGAGTTAGTCTGGCTTCAAATGTCTGTAAAAGACATTTATTTTTACAGCCATTGCTCCATTCTTCACTGAAGAAAGAAACTGTAGCAAATAAAAGCTTGCAGAAATAAAAATTATCCTGTTGCTAAAGAAGTTAGAGAAAGATGTCCTTGTCCTTGTTTCTCATATTCTTGAGTGCCAATAGGCAAGTTATTTAATTCATTTTCCTAGCTGGTCACCAATTTTGTTCTTCATTTCAGCATGCCTGACATCAGACCTTTGGTCTTGTCTGTAGAATCCCAGAATCTGGTTTGGTTATCCCAGAGGATAACTTTTTAAAGTTTTTGAATAATTGAATTTTCAGTGGTTTGGGTTTTTTGTTTAATATAAATCTTGTGAGATTTCCCTGCTTCTGAAAAAGCAGATCTAACCTTTTAAACTTCACTAGTAAATTGTGCTGCTTTAATTTAATTAATTTTATTGTAATTTCCATTACTTTAGTAGACTGTAGTCAAGTCAGGCCTTAATTATTTGATTTTTAAAAGGAACAGTGCACACTAACTATTTTTATTAATTAATCCCCAAACTAATAGTTGATATTATCCTGAAGGCATCAGGTCCCAGCTCTCTCACCTGGTAATTCTCTTTGTGCTGGTAACACGACTTCTAACTTTGCTTAAGGTTGCAAGTTCCATTTCTGAAACTGATTTTGTGTATGACTGGGAGATGTGAATACTTATTTCTAAACTATCAGACTAAAGCAATTTTAAAGAAAGAAAAGTAGACTTCTTTTGTTTTTTGCATTTCTGTAAATAATTTCCATGCATGCATATTTTTGTTTCCATTCTCTTGGATCCAGATTGTTGAATTTTTCATTGAAAAATATATTTTTAATTCAAATTATGTGTCTTTAAAACACTGAAAAGCATACTAAACTAAATACTTACATTAGTATTAACACAATTCATTTTACCTTTCCTATTCATAAGATTCACAATTGAATTCAAACATTAATTAGTCAAGATTTCATTGTGGCATTTAGTTGTGAAATAGTCTCAGGAATAATTAAAATGAAACTTTTATATTGAAGTGTGTATATATATAACCATTTCTACAAGTTTCATTTTATTGTTTGCCTTCATGGAATTTCTTTATTACTTTTTAGTGAATGAAGAGAACACTGCAGACACACTAAGTTATTTTGTCCTGAGTTGTTTGAGTGAGGATGTAGCATTACCCAGAAAAGGCAGCCTTAGCTTAGGCAGTGGGTCCAGCATCCGGTTGTGAGAAAGAAAATTTTAGCAAAGTAAAAAATACAACAGAAGGTGAGAAAAGTGGATGCAATTAAGTTTCTGCCTTAGAAATTGCAGAGAACATGAGTAACAGATCTAAGCAATTAATTGTTCACTATTTTTTTATATTGTAGCAAATGAAGTAATCTCTTTTATCAAGTTTACTTACCTGCAGCATCAGCTCCAGTGGGTTTAATGTTGAAATCTATTGGAGGAGATACTGGACAGATTGTACAAATATTACTCACTGAAAAGGAATGAAATGTATGACAGCTGTATGATTTGTTGCTGAATGTGGCTGCCCACAAAGCCTTTGGTGCTTTTGTCATACACTGGAGATTAAAAGCTCAAATTCTGCGACTATGGAATCATGCAAGCTTCTTTGATAACTGATTAAGTGGTCTGTGACTTGCCTAGCAAGAAAACTTCAGGCACTTCCAGAATCAGGGTTAAAACTAATGATATCATTGCATTTTATCACATAAATAGCAACAAAAAAGCACCTCAAAATCTTTTAAGAACATTCTTCAAAACCATAGTCAATGTCCAAAAAGACCATCAGAGTGACAGTGCCTCAGGAGCAGAATGACAAAATGTATATTGTCCATTCTATCCTAAGGAAGAATAGACATGGGAGTGATTATACATGCCATAGCATGAAATAATGCCTCACATATGGTAAAGAATATGTGAATTGTAAAGTGGAAAAGAATGACTTTGAACCATATGCTCCACTCTGGCATTAAACTGCATGGGAGAACAAAATAATCCAAAAATGTAATTTTTGAAGTACAGCCATTCAACTATGTTCTCCCTCTGCCTTTGTACACTAGCTAGAGCAGGTATGAGAAGTTATAAAATACTTTGAACTGTGCTAAAGAAAGGGCTTCAAACATTCCCTGTGCTTGAGCAGGCAAGGAAACAAAAAAGCAAGGACGGGCAGGGCACAGACCCTGATACTCAGTTCCTACAGTTTCTGTAGAACAGGAGTCAGGCAAGGAGGGTGCCATCCTATCCTAAATAAAGGCAGAGACAAAACTGCCATCGATCTAAAAGAGCCAGAATTCCTGTCTCATTATGGATCCTAAAGTCCTCCATCTTCTTGGAACAACTGTGCTGCTGCTGCTGAAGTGTCACCCTGGGCTGCTGGTGCCACTGTACCCCACAGCTTTTGTGGCAGCATCTGGGGATGTGATAGGGCTTTGAGTGGGTCATATCTGGAGTTGGATCACCTGTACCCCACATTTTGTGTTTGTGTATTTTAGGTGGTGTCTGAAATATGGCAAGTATGGCACTGTGGGGATCCAATCATTTGTCAACCCTTCTTTTCCTGTCTGTTTTTTTTTCCTAAACATACAGCCTATTGGCCATTTTTTTCTTACAGCAAAAGTAATAGTTACTTTTCCCCTTGGAGCAAACCCCCTTGAACTCCTTAGTTTTGCTGCTTTCTTTACAATGCACCCAGAGAAACATGGGAAATCTGGAAGAAGTGCTTCATTCAAAATCCATGTGTTAGCAGAAGATAGGACACGAGGCAGTTCTGCTTACACAGAAAGCACACAAAGGTATAAAGATACATCCCAGTACACGGAGAGTTGTGTAATATAACACCCTTTAGAAATAAGTGCAGTATATTGAGTGAGAAGTCTAAAAAAAGGAGAAACTTTACACACTGAGGTGATCTGAAACACCAGAAGACTACTCCATGAAAATAGAAATTAACTTATAAAAATAACTTATAGTTAGGGTCTTTTACAGTCTCGAATTGTGAAATACTCCTTTCCCAGCAAATTACTTTTTACCACATAAGTTTTGATTTCTCTGCTTCCTGGTCATTCAAGTGGCAGTTCTTGCCTTCTGTTAATGCTTATTAGACTTTCTAAGCCTAGTGAATATGTGAATATTAGGGAATAAAATCATTTGCTGATTTTCAGCTTTCAATAAAATCTTTTGCTGTCTTGGTATGGGGCAGTCAGACTGAGAGGTAGGCTTCATGTGGCACTGGATACAGAGAATCAAAACATCTGGACTGAGGGCAGTCCTTCTTTAATGAGAGGTAAAGGAATTGGGGAACTGAATGCCAAAGGATGTAATCCCCAGCACTCAGGGAAGAAACCTAAGAGAAGAAATGCACTAACAGATGCAGAAGGATGGGGTGCTGGCAAAGTCAAAAACTATGAAAAGATCCAATCAGCAAGGGCATATGGCATGTCTGGCATTAAACACAATAATTAGGAGCCTTTGTAATAGCAATAAACAAATTTCCTACTTATGTAATGACATGTTTGAAAATCATCTAATTAAAATAGGATATTCTGAGAAAATAAAAGACTTCTGCATCTCTGCAGAAGGTTCTTGCTGCTTTTTAACTGAAAGCAGTAGGCATTTCAGAGGACTTCTGAGATTGTGTCTATGGCAAATACATACAAATGGAATATATTGCTCAGAGAGCTCACCACTGGGATTTCTCTTTGTCATATTAATTGCTGGAGATTGGAGTTTTCTCAATAGCCAGGATCAGAAATATTTTCACACAAGTGGTAGATTGGAGAGAACCAGGAAGAGTCTTTTTAGGTCCAAACTGCACAGGCAGCACCTGAAACAGAGTGAGAACAGCCACCTTGTAGCATATTTATTAATAGCTTAAAGTACTCCTTTAAACACAGCATGTTCTTGAATGTTGGAATGCTGGAAACTTGGATTTTGGGATTGCATAGTTCCTGTAGTACTGAGTACTCCACAATGAGTACAAAACAGGCACAGCTAGTGGGTATCCTAATAAAAACAAATTCAATACAGAAACCCGTACAAGGAAGAGATTCAATGGAGGGAATGATGCAGTAGCTGAATTTCTATGTATCCTCAGCAATCCATTCATTATGTAAGTTATAGCACTACAGCATTACCAGTTGTCAAAAAGAGAAGAAATAATGTGAGCTTATGGGAAAGCTGAAAGTAAAACATTAAATCTGAGAGCAACAGATGGATAATGAGAGTGCTAAAATGTATATATTATCTACAAGATGTATTTGGAAAATTTTGCCTGGCATAAGTTCTTCAGAAAATCCTAATGACAACTGCAGATAGATTTAAAAGAGTCCTGACTTCCAAGTTCACACAATGAATGAGGGAATTTGTACAGCCAACACAATGTCAAGATGAATGATGTAAAATGATATAAAAATTGCTGAACTGTGCATAGTAAAATGTTTCCTCAGGGAAGGAACAAGGAGTAATAGGTTCTAAAACATGGCTTCAGTAAATGATAATTTAAGTAGGAAATGGTCCAAAGAGTTAGTAAAAAAGCCATGGAAAGCAAATAAATATTATTAAAGAAAGCTAAAATGAAATTACAAGGCAGTGATATAAAATAAATGTCATAGTATCACGCAAAATATATGGAAACCATTAAAGCAGTTAGTGTTTTCATGGAACAATTCAGCTTCATACATATCTTTATATTCTTTCATATGATAAAAATAGGTACAGACATATCTAGGAATGGACATGGTATTGTCCTAGAGCTGAGGATAAAGGAGCATGAAAAACTTGCCTTGGTAAGAGCATAAAAATTGTGGTTTAAGACTTACTGGATATTGGTTTTACTGAGATTGAACAATACTCTTGATGTCAAAAGGTTTAAAATATTTTACAAATAAAATAAAACAAACCCACAATTTCTATATTATATACATTCAGTTGCATATGTAAAATGTAGATTTAAACATTAATTTAAAGGTACCATCTTTGTCAATAGAAGACACTGCTGGCTTCTTCATATGGTTTATAAGAAATGGTAGATGTATACTAGGTTGCAAATGTGCAAATGTATGATATTGAAAACTCTCATTCAAGTAAATAATAATAGCTATTAAAAATCTTAGCTGGCAAAATTTACCTCCTATATTTTTCTAGTTTTTCCAATTAATGGAATTTAAATTTGTGAATAATTAACTTTTCTAAAAGCTGGTCTTATGTACAACACAGTTTGGACACTTGGATGATAAGGAACATGTTACAAAAGGCTCATTTGAAAACTTTGGTTTACCTGTTTTTGCCATTTTACTTCTTGAAGTTTGTTGCAGGGTTAATTCAGTTTTCCTGGGTACCAACCAACAAGGTAAGGCCTGCACTGCTCTTGTGCCTTAACTGCTATAAGTTTTTCCTCTTTTTTTTCTGTAAATAAGGCTGTTGACTTTAAAATTATAACCTTCCTTTTATGGTCTATTTTCATTCATTTTTAATTTCTGTGTCTGTTTCAGGACACATTTAATGGTCTAATAATACATGCCCACCTTGTTTTTCTTATTATATGACAAATTTTAAAATTCCTTAGTCACATACTGCTTTTTCCTCCAGTCTGAGTACTGAATTGGCATTTCATTTTTTGCTTGGCTAACTCTGTGACACAGATAACTTCCTTTTAGCACTTCTGTTTGTTTACAACACATAATAAAAGTCACCCAGCACATAATTCTGCTTTTACCATATAATTTTGCACCTTTATTATCTCTAACAAAATACCATTCCTAGTAACAAAGACATCACTCTTCAACAATCCAGCAAGAGGACAAACAATAGCCTGGGGAGTATACACTGGAATGGAATTCCTACTTTGATTTTCTATAACATTTCCCATCATCATTCTTAAAGTACTTCTACAAAGATGAATCATTATTTCAGTTTGCCTATGGGAGAAACTGAGTCACCTGAAGAGGAAGTAATTTGCCATGCAGCAAGTCAGTGGCAGAGCCAAGGGCAAAGAACAAGGCTCTTCATTTCCTGCTTGGTGCCCTCATGACATTATCTCAGTTCACAGCTCTGCCACAGTCTTCTTTATGACCTTAGGTAAGACCTTTTGGGTGCTTCATTCTCCTACTACTGAAGTGCATGCTTAATTTAAGCTTGTTTTTTTAATGATCACAACTGGGTGAAAACTTTCCACTAATACATCAGACTTATTACAGGGATGGTTCATCCTTTCTCTCAGGTACTTTGAAAGGGAGAATTTTTTGTTCAGCATACTGTTAAATTAGGTAATGTTTTGTTTTGCATGCTGTGTTTATTTTTGCCCAGAAAGTTTTCACAAAGACTAATTCTAACCAGGGGAAACCTGTGTCAGTAGATGATAGAAAATGGTGAGTTAGAGGAGCCTCTGTTCTGTTGCTCAAAGGGTACAATACCTGGGTTTTACCCAGTTCCTCAGATTTGCAAATAGAATTTTCCTTTTTCATAGACATGTGGAGAACAACTGTTGCACTCCCGACGAACTCAGGGTATGGATGAGTGGAGAACGCACTCCTCCACCTACTGCTCCCAACACAGTGTGTATGAATGGAAAAAAACACTTCTTCCCTTGCTCTACCCATTTGCACATGGAGCTCCTCCAAATATTTCCTCCAGGTTTTCTTGTAAAAATACCTCTTCACTGTCCTACAAAGTCTCATGGGGTGCAAAGCAGGCATTTCAGTATTTGGCTTTTAATTTGTTCAGTATTACTACTTTCACTGTTCCCTCTTGTTTCTTCTGTTTCCTTTAACTTTCTTCTTTTTGATACTCCTTCTGCTGTGTCTACTGTGTCTCTCTGTTTCATTTCTATTTGGGTTTTTTCCATTTTTCCATGCTTCTTTTCCATGAGAAAAGGGAAGTGTTCCACTCTAGGCCAACTCATCCTAGAGGCATGGAAAGAACTGGCAGAAATAATTTCTCATGTCTAGCTATGCAGGGAGAGGACTAGGTTTTTGCTGCTGTGAGGATTTCTCAGAAGTGATATTGGAGCTGTTCCAACAGTTTACAGTAAAAGGACTGCAGTTCAAATGCAAGTTCAGCAAGGTGAAGTCCATCTTTTTTTCTGGTACAATAAAAAATTGTGTCAGATGTGTGTCTGGTCTGAGGAATTGAACCTTTGTACAGGATGCTACATGGTACACTGTGGAGATGAAGAATCCAGCCTTCATATGAAGTCTGACATCAAAGAGGAGAGAGAGATTTCTGGCCTGTAAGTACCATGAAGAACTAAGCACAGGAAGGAAACTGAATGCAATCATGACATTCACATATGTTAAGAAAACCAGAGAGTGTGAGGTGTGCTAGAGGCTCCTATGATGTGTGACACAGAAGGTTCAGTTTGGACAGGATCAAGCTGGTTTTAGATGGAGATGTTTGGGCCAAACATTGGTTGTTGGTAATGTTCCCTATGTGTACTTGATTTTTACAGGAGAAAACAAAGTTCTAGAAATGCAGCATGTACTTTGAGAAGGAAATGGTAGTTTAGAGACAGTGGTACTTTTCCCCCCATTGTCTGTGAGTAGTTCTTATGGAAGTTCTTCCTTCCTCTTTGTGAGGTATTTTCCATGTGAGTGGAGCTATCAACAGTGGAAATAACACAGCCTGAGGAAATCTAAAATGTGCCAGGATGACACCACTGCTTGCTAACAACAAAAGGATTGATTCAATACTCAGTAAGAAGCTGAGAGTAAGAGATGGAGAGACTTGTGGTAGTCTGCACTGCTGAGATGTAGGAGTGCTTTCTCCAGAAACACAGAATTTTCGCAAGGCTGCTGGCCTCCTTCCTGCTTATGTACCTTGCCTGCACTTCAGGTCAGAGGTTATGGAGGCAAGTTGGCATGCAAGGGGAAGGGAGTGTCTTCTCTTGTGTCTGCACAGAGCCAGGTACAAAAGAGTGAGATCTCCAAGTCCTCAGGAGGTGTAGACGGTACCAATAATTGTTTGGAACACATTGAATGTAGTGCTTTGCTGCAGTCCAATGACATGGACAGAAAACAGAATGGTGGCTGTATTCTGACTTCTGGATTTGGTTATTTTTGTCAACTCTATGAATTTATATTCTGCTTAGATATAGAACAAACTGAAATTGGAGTTTTGTGGCACAGGAAAATGCATTACACCATTACCCTTGTATGAAAACGTAAAACGTAAGCTTAGTTTTTTTCTCTCTGTGCATGATGGCGCTTCTTTTAAGCATTATTAAATGAATTGAACAATCCTAAGTTTTTAATACATTAGCCTTGAATCAAAGTCAAGGATGTAATTATAAACAGTGAGCTCTTCATGGCTCCATCTATGCTGCTCATCACTGTATTGCCAAACACTATCAAGGTTTCAGGCTACAGTGCCACACTTACAGCCATATCTAAGGTCATCGCAAGAAAAAAAAATCTCACGAAGTGTAGTTCATATGTCTACATCCTGTGTTAACTGGTATTTCCTTACGTGAGAAAGGTACAAGAATGTAGGGAATCAGGCATCTGCAAGTTTCAAGTTTTCAAAGAATCTTCCCAGTATTCTTCTGTGGTTAAGCATGCAACTCTAGTTCTTATTGTTCCTTAGATCTTGGAAATACTTGCAAGGGACACCTAATCACAGGAAAGTAGATGCTCCAAAGCCAGAGTTATGTATCGCCACAACTTTTAGTCACAACTGTGGTGGGACATCATTATATATGTAGAAGCACTTCTGCCAGTTCCACATGGCAAATATGTGCTTTACCCAGCCAGAGTTTTGTATGTTAAGAGTAGTGAAACAATAATAAAGGACTCTGCCTGACTACCAAGCTCAGCTTCACTTCTTCCTTTTCAAATTTAAACAAGAAGCTCTGCATGAAACTGTATAATACTTTAGAGAATGAAACAAAACAGATTTCCACCTTCTTAGAAGTGTTGATTACAATATGCAGTAGTCTTTAGCAATTAGTCTTTAGTAATTTAGCAATTACTCTGAGACATAAAATAGCAGGGCAAGAAGGTTTTATCACCAATAGGTGATTGAGAATTTTGATACTGTCCTACTAATGAGAATTTTCAATTCTCTTTGAATAGCTTCAGGATGATCCCCTCAGCGATTCATTTGCATTCATGATTTCATCCATCTGCCCCTCTGTAACTACATTTTTGCTTCCTGAAAAGAAGAGGCTGGAAGGCAAAAATTGACTATCATAATAAACATCAGCTTTTAGTCACTATTATTTCTTTGTTTTGTCCCTAAAGCCCTTGTCTCTGTTGTTAGCATTTTCTTAAATTCTACTATTTCTTTGTCACAATTTGGCATGAAATCTCTTATTTTCTGATAGCTGACATTCTTCTTTAAGCTCAGTTCCGGGGGAACTGAATGGCTCAGGTTTAGGTTTTAAAATAAATATACCTAGCTATCCGGTTCCTGAGAAGAGAACTGAATACAGAAAATGAATTTAAGTGAAAAGCTCATATGTAAATAAACTGGCCTTTCAAAAATAAATACAGTTTTTCAAGCTAGTCTTTAGGATTTGGAGTTCTGCTTTGTGGATTATTTTTTTCAACTTACAGAGTCAGCAGTAATGCCTCCAACATTTAATCAAAATGGCCAATGCCCAGGAATACAGACATCATAAAGTGAGCAGTAATTTTATGACTTGATCAAGGATGACCATCCAATTGAGGATATGCTATGGATCAGTTTAAGTTATATAAGCATTGATGTATTAACTGAAGGGGGGATTCTGCTGCCTTTTTGAAGTCTCAGAGTTGTGAACTAGGATGGTTCACTGTTAGCAACAAGAAATGCAGAGTCACAGCAGGTCATAACACACTTTGTGGGAGTGGAACTGGTGTGGGACACTTAGGAAGGATCTGTAATCTGGCAACACATGGCCTCTTTGCAGGCAGTGGGGAATCCAGCACACCACGTTCATGCTGCTGCAATATGTGCGTGGTCCAGCACCCTGTGGGAGGTGTGGGCAAGGATACTTTGCATGTGCCCTCAGCCACAAAAAAGCAGCAATGCGAAAGCAGGAGACAGCATAAGCCTTTTGAACATTAATAGGATGCCCACAGGAAAAAAAAAAACCAACAACATATACACAGGCTCACATGCTGAATGGCATGGTCAGTACATAAACAAATAGTACATATTAGTACCATAACACCACTGTTAACTTTAACAAAGATGGATCTGCTCTCATTAAAAAAACTCACATGGGAGTTGTAAGGAGGAGAAACAATAAATTATAAGAAGGATGTGCAAGGGGGTCTCTTCACTTAGAAATGTGGCAGCAACAGTAATATTAAAAAAAAGTTTTCTTGGAAAAAAGTTCATTCAATTTTATAAGCAAAAGGTTATTTCATTTTCATTTTCATCATGTAGTATTTGAAACAACTGGATAAATGACTAAAAATAGATTACAACAGTTTGTTTTCAGAGTGGAGTGATTTCTTCCAAGGCATACTGCTGTAACTCCACTAGTTTCTGGAGATTTGTGCTTGTGTGACTATCTCCACTTTTCTTAAAAAAGACAGGAAAGGCACATTCCTACTTTTCATTAACATTCACATTTGTTACCATCACATTCCTAAGAAAATGTGATCTCATCATACCTTAAGGCTCAAAAATGAAAAAGGTAAATAGAAATACAGCAGCATTTACAATATTGGGAGTTTTACAAGAGGATAATATTTCATTTGGATGTGACTCATGATTTCTACATGCTTCAGGTATGCAACAGTGATTTGTATAGTGAGTGGGCTGCATGAATTGAAGAGGAAGTTGCAGTGAGAGACTTGCTAACATTTGAAAGGCAGCTGTCATTCACACATTCTAAGAACTTAAAAAAAAAGCACAAATATCACACAAATCTGGAATCAGGAAAGAAAAATATAAGAGGTGTTAAGATACAACTTCAAGTAGCAGTCTAATGACATCAGCATAAGTATGGTTGCGAACTTTCAGAACAGCTTTTCACCCAATGGAAGAACTGACAGTTTCTTTAGAACACCAGTCCTTTAAGGGTGAGATGGAAAATATAACCCAAAACATCCAAAAAACAGCCACCATTTTTTTCCTGATGAATAACAGTCTTCACACTCCCTGCAGTCAAAATTTACCTTTAGAAAAGTAACCACTTTCATTATTGACTTAAAAATTGACTATGTGGAGAGATGGATAAAAATAAGGGATTTATACTAATATATTCTATGAAAGAAATGTGGTGATTTTGGATTGGTAATCCTTACTTCAGTACAACCAGAAGACATACTTTTTAAATATTTCAATATATTTTGGCACACAGATTTTATATAAAGATTTGGATTATGTAGACTTCTCAATCAGCTGTTCCATGTATCTACATGTTATAGTTTTGCAGGAGATTATTTAATTGTTAACAATTTATGGTATTTACTGCAGTCCTGCTGCTGAGTAAACAGTTTTATAAAGTAACTCATGCCCTTGCTGTAACAAACAGAGAGAAGATATGAATTGTCTTAGTAGGATGACAGGATCCTCACTTTCTTGCTGGACAGTATACCTTCTGCTCATAGAAGGAAGGTGTCCAAGCAGGTGCTTGCCAGAATGGTGCCTGGGCTAGGACTGACTGCTGTAAGTTTGGCCAATGTCACAGGCAGCTGGAGGCAGGCACTGAATGTGGCAGGGCATGTTCAAACACATATCCCAACTAGCTGGAGAAAATTGTGGGTTGCTTCTCACTGATGAGGAGGAATGGAATGTCAGAAGCATTTTTCATGCTATTTATGATAGCAGTTGGCTAGTATAGATTGGGAAATAGGACAGAATAGGTACATTTACATTACTGGGTTAAAGTGTGATGGAGCTCATGTTGAGTGTAATCAACCTTACAACTAGGGTTCTGTGCATTCCTCCAATGCACTACACTGCTGTATGAGAAACAGCTCCTGTCAGGGAAACAAGAGGCTGTGCACAGTGGTGCCACATAAAGCACAACAGTCAAACAGACCCTTGGCCACTCCTCTAATCCAGTAAATTTGGCTTGATCTTCACACATAGCTGCCTCACAGCTACCTCAACTCCTTTTCTGCAAATGTTCCTCAATAACAAAATTAGCAGATTCAGTTTTGATATTAGCAGGCAACATCCACAGTATCCTCACTGCAGCAGACTGTGAGGGGAAACACACATAGTTGTTCATGCAGTTTGATGTTGTTCCTGGACCACTTTTGCCAAAGGTAGTGCAAGGCCAGTCAGAGCTAGGTCAATACTTGAACCCAGCCTCCTGTATTTTTGATGTGATATGCAGAAGCTGAGCCCAGAGTTTTGTCATCCAGTGTGGATAGGTAGAGACAGCCAGGAGATTCTGAAGCCTCCGTATGAGGTTCTGTGGCCAAAAGCCCAATCCAGAAGGGTCAGCAAACACCATATGCTCTGAGAAATGCCAGGACAACATGGCACAACCATTTGACAAGTACACAGTACGTTTCTGCATACAGTTTGACAATTTCAACTGCAATACATATGAAGAGCTATATTTTCCAAAAGAAAGAAGCCAAACACATCCAGGTAATTCCAAAATTATTTGCATGCAAAATCACAAGAGAATTTATTAAGCTGGAAAAGACCCCAGAGCATCAAGTTCAACCTATGACTGAATAACACCACGGCAACTAGAACACAGCACTAAGACTGGATGTGGCACTTTGTTTAAACACCTCCAGGTGTGTCTTCACCACATCCACGGGCAGTTCACTACAATGTCTAATAACCCTTTCTGTGAAGAAATTCTTACTAATGTGCCACCTCAACCTCCCCCGGCTCAGCTTAAGACAACGTCCTCTCGTATGTATGAGAGGTTGCATGTCTCCTCACAGCCGAGATGTCCTGATGCTGGAGTTGCAACAGGGAAAGGTTTGCTCCCACCAGGCACACTGGTGGAAAGGAGCCGCCTCCTGCCACCTCGGGAAGGGCCCGCCAAAGGCGCACGCAGCCTCTTCCCATTTCTCCAGCCACCTTTGGGCTAAATTTGACACCCGGGAATGGCGTTAACGGAGGTTCATTGTTCGGTCTGACGCCGCTCACTGTAGCGCGTTCCCGAGCCCTTCGACACCCCGCAGCAGCGGCGGTTTTGTCCGTTCACAAGCGTGTCTGATACAGCGCATTTCCGACCGGCGCGGCCCTTACAGCTCCGAGAACCGCCGCCGCCGCCTCCCACCTCCCGCGCTCGGCGTTCCCCGCCCGCCGCTTCCCCGCCGCCGAG
>VXBR01002939.1:1679258-1722167 GCA_013400215.1 Cisticola juncidis | reverse complement strand
GGCTCCCCGCCGGAGGAGGCGGCCCGGCGGAAGCCCAACGCCTGGTGGGGGGCGGCGGCCAGGAGACCGGCGGCGACTCAGGGTGTGAAGGAGCTCGGGGACGGCGAGGAGGAGGACGACGAAGAGGAGGAGGAGCAGGAGAGCGAGCAGCAGCGGTGGAAGAACCGGACCGTGAACGGGAACCGGTCCCTCTCCTACGGAGGCAGCAGAGACAAGTACTCGGACTCGGAGGAGGAGGAGGCGGCGGGGGCGAGGGCCAAACAGCAGGGACCGAAGGAGGAGTCTGCGCTTCGCCGGCCCAGACGGAGCCTCAGCAAGTCTCCTGCTCCATTCATAACAAGCAAATGCGCCGCAGCCGGCGCTGGCGTGATGGAGACGGGCCAAGAAAGGGCTGGCGGAGGCTGCGGTGCTGGTGTGCTCGTAACGAATGACAGGGCGGCGGGGGCGGCTGCTGCCGGCAGTCTAGACAGGGGCAGAAATCAGGAGGAGGAGGAGGCAGCGGCGGTGGTGGGGGGAAGAGGAGGAGGAGGAGGATGTGAAAATCTGGACTCTAGTCCTCCTAGCCCCAGATACCGCATTGGTCTATCCAAGAAATCACCATCAGTATTGTTGCTGCCAGCACCGGTCACGGATGTGGACAGTGGCAAAATCAGTGACCCTCCAGGCACCATTGGGAAAGCGACCAATAATCACGTTCTCAGCGGTGATCCTGGTAGCTGTAACGTTGAATCCAGGATCTATTCATCTACTAATAGCCTTCCCCCGGGTGGAACCACCTCCTCCCTTAGACTCAACCACTCCAATCATACGGGTTCAAATCATACCTACCTGAAAAACACCTACAAGAAGAATCTCTCTGAGCCCGAGGAGGAGCTTCTCCAACAGTTCAAAAGAGAGGAGGTATCCACCACTGGAGGCTTCAGTGCACATTACCTGTCCATGTTCCTCTTAACTGCTGCATGCTTGTTCTTTCTGATACTGGGATTCACATACCTGAGAATGAGAGGTTCTGGAGTAGCTGAGGATGTGGGAGCCAACAGTAAGTATTAGGTGAAGGGTAAGAGCAGTTTCTGCAACTGCTGTAACAACTGTTAATACGCCTTTGCATTCCCAGACATCCCTTACCGAACAGTTCTGGGTTCCACCTTAGTATAATCTCTCTTTAGAGGATGGTGCACAGAGAAATTGTTTTTCCTTATGTGTGTACTTTGCAAGCTGGTGTAATAAGCTTGCAAGACATTTGAGGATAAATTTAAATCCTAGCGTTCCCCGCTGTAATCTGTTAAAACCTTGTTTTCTAGCAAATTTTTGTCCCAAAGCAGTTCTATGGGTTTTGTTCAATTTAGTGGGACTATGGTTAATGGAGAATTGACGATGTAAGGCTTTATGTTAATCTCTCAGTAGTAAATGTGCACAATTAGATACCTGGGATTCCTGCAGGGCTAAGATTTGACTGTAGCTGCTTGGTAACAAAGCAGGTTGTTTTCATTCGTGTGTGCTGAGGCTTGAGAAGGATCTTAGGTTGAGATGATGTTACACACTATGACAGACTTTGTGCAATGAATATTGACCTGTTGTGTATTGTTTTCTAATAAACATTTCCTTCTAAATTTAGTTGAGAATAACATTTATACGTGAAATATTGCTGTGCTTTAATCTGAATTTCAGAGCATTCTTTTTTTTTTAATACTGATTTTTTTGGGGAACTTCTTTAACATGTGGAAGTAACTTCTTGAATGGATTTTAAACCTACCATTTTCAATTCATGAAGAATACAAAAATGGAAACATACCACCTAAAGGTATGTTGATCAACATCAATCAGCACCTGATTGATGCTAATTCAGTTCTTGGCTGTTCTGAAATGGACAGTGGAGATTCTAACATCAGAAAGAGAAATCATGCTATTGCTGTCTTGATTTTCAATTTGTCATTGTTCCTGGTGAGAAACTGAGCAGAAATCTGGTTTTGGGACATAAGAGCGTTAGAAGGTTCTCGGCAACTTGCATTTTTCTTGGAATGATTGAGGATGGTGTGAGGGGTGTATGCAAGTGTGTACATTTTTTTTTGTGTAGAGAGTAGAGGATTTATATACTCCTTTGTGGACATGTATACAGTGCCTTGTAAGGAATGATCTGATGGTTATCTTGGAATCTGCTAGATGTCACAGGGCAGCAGTGTGGGCTGGCTCTTTTTCTATTCCCTTTCGAACCTTATTTATTACATTAGGGTAGCAGAACAGTTTTTAATTCGGTTCTGCACACTTTGGAGGGCAGGGGGCGAGTAAAACATTCGCTGTTGAGGAAGGACAGTAGCAGCAAGGACTTGGGGATTTGCAGGGATTTCACTGCAGTGGTCCACGTGGCTTTTAAGTTCTGTTCAGTCTTGTTTTTTGGGTGTGAACATTCGCTGGTGGGCTGTAATTAGATTCAGTACTGTGTGACTGTTGGGACTGCTCATACTCTGATCAGTTTCTGGCCGTAACTGCTAGAGCCATGACTACATTTTCTTATGTACGGATAAGCTGTATTCTTGTACTAGCATGTATTATATGCTGCTTTTAGTCTGGAAATATGATTTTAGCGGAAGAAAATGTGTCAGCCTGCTGGGGTAAACTGCCAAATTCAGTGGTTAAAACTGGCTTGTCATCCTGTTTGATAAAAGCTGAGTGTTTCAGCAGTGCAGATAGCAATAGTTCTTAAAGTTCAGAGTGGATTTTTGTTTTATTGAAAGAAAAATTTGTTTTTGAATGTGAGCTTTTGAGGTGAACTTTCCTGTAGAGCATGTGGGGTGATTCTGTCATTGAGGATATTGCTCTTAAAAAGTTAACCCAGCTGGAACTTTTAGGAAAAATTGTCCTGTTCTTAGAGGACCTTGCTTAGGTTAGGCTGCCCAGTCAGCCTACCTTGCTCTGGTAGCCCAGTGTTGCGTGGTAGTTCAAGTAAACCAGTTCTTTGCCTGTTCTTAGTTGCTATCCTTTGAGTGGAAATCTCAAAAGTGGATTTCCTGAAGAATTGTTCTGGCAGTGGCAGTCTGTTTCATCTGTGCTGCTTCCTCAGAGCCCAGGCTTTGCTGCAACATAACAAATGGGAACGGGGAAAAGTGTCCTTTGGCAGAAGCAAACCGCAGGTTCTGTGGCTAGTTCCTTTGACAGGAAGAGGAGCAGGCCACTTCTTTTAAATAATGTGGGAATGAGTAGGGAGTTACCTTACCCATATGTTCAGCACGTGCTTACTAAATTCTCAAATCAGTTCATGGAACAAAAATATGTTGGGGTGTAGAACAGGCAAGAACAGACAAGTCAGGCTAATCAAGACTGATTTTTACTGAAAAGGGGAAGAGCTCTGTCTTCTATTATATGCTTCCTAAGCTTAAACATCATCCAAGTGAGTTCTTTGACTCTTATACTTATATGGTTGTATTGTCTGTTTCTTTTATAGAAGCAGAAATAATTAGTACTTTTTACTTAAAAATAACAGTATATCTCAAAAACAATCTTTTCATTTAGGTGATTCGAGATTGAGATTTTTCTGTCTTTTAGGTGGTTGTAGATAAGATTCTGTTGGGTGAAAGTGATTTGATTGTGGAAAAAAATCAGTTATTCTAAACTCCAGTCTGTGTCATAAAAACTTACAGAGTTCAGCAGAGTTTCAGTATATGCATCTCTCTAATTATCATGCTTATAATGATAAAGCAATAAAGGCAGTTATTTGTATATTTGGTAGCTTCTTATTTTAAATTTGCAGGGAATGATGCACAGTGAGCTTAATGTTGGTTTTCTTAATTGTCTAAATTAAATGCAATCAAAATAAGGTGATAATATGTTTGTGACTTTGAAAAATATTTATCACAAAGTACACTTAATATTAACACCTAAATATTTATCAGGCTGAAATCCAAGAAGAGAGGAAGTGTATCTAATGAGAGTGAGGCTTAAAACCAGGTGTTGGAGTTGAATTTAGGCCAGGTGTAATAATATACCTGAAAAGGGGTGAACAGAGAATTTTAGAGGAGACTTGTCACTTACACTGTGCATAGTGTTCAAATGATTTCTTATTCAGAGCTCTAAAATAGTTATGAAGTGCTTTAGTTTTTCCACACATAGCATAAAATGTTCAAAGACAAATCCGAATTGGGCTAATTCTTCTGTATCTAAGCTATAAAGGTCACTTGAAATCAGATTTTTATGCATTTTGCTGTGTAAAATATAGTTAAATTATATGTCTATGGGTTTTTTCTTAAACTCATTGAAATAAACTGCTCTTCAAGCTCACATGGAGGACCAACTAATGCATAAGTAAGTGTATGTTGTGCTTGCTATCTCTGACAGTGCTGCATTTGTAAAAGATCAGTGTGGGCTTGGTTCTGGTAACCTCATTCATTTCGCTCTGGCTGTAAAGTATGTTTTGTTTGCACCTGCCTTCAAAATACCGTGGGATTGTATCAATTTCTTGCAAAACTAGCATACTATTTTCTCAGGAAAGTGGTAGACTTTAGTCTACTTAGGTTCTCCAAATCTGAAGAGTTGTGTATCTCTTCCAGCTTTAGTGGTTTTGTGATGTTACTCTGAGCGTCTCGAGTGGCTGCTCCTGGAAGTTAATTCTACAGTTACTTTATGAAAAGTTGGTAACTATATCAAATCACTTGATGTTGCTTTCAGATCTGGTTCACTTTCTTTTTGAAAGATGTGGCTGTGCAGATGCGGTTGAAGTCTGTAATGTGAAATAGGTTGTGTGTAAGTTACTTTTACCATTTCTGCTCCAGTACTTTGTCTGGGAAGCAGTAGATATGACAAAAGTATAAAACAGAACAAAACCACCACAACAAAAAATGATCTTGAAAGTTTCAGGTACATCTTGTTTAAAATCTTGTTTTCTTACCAGAAGAGGCTTTTAAAAGTGACATCTGTTGCTATGGTTTTGGTATTTCTATGATACTTGTTACAACAACTGCTAGGAGGATAATCCTTACCGTATTTGCTACAATTGTGTTTTTGAAATGTTAATTCGGGAGACACAGCAGTTGTGTATGTTGCAAGTGTAAGCTTATGCAAATCACAATTCTAAGAGTTTCATTCAGTTCGATTGATGTTCCTTTGTTCTTGACATCTAAATCTCTCAGGTGTTAAAACTTCTGTGGAACTTTATGCAAGGAATTTAATTGCTAAGAAGTTAGACTTGCTGTGTAAAAGACAAGATGATGACTGTTATGCTCCCAGGCCTACAAATTACTGTTGAAGTGCTGTGGTATTTCACCAATAACTGTTACAAATTTACTTGCCTTCCTAGATCACCTTCTCAGAAGAATCCATATTGTTGAATTTAATGGAAGAAAATGAGTTGTGGATAAGAAGTATTTATAGGAGAGGGCATAATAAAGGGAGGGAGAAAAATTAAAAGATTTGAAGAGTTCCTGAGTTGTGTGCCTAATAACATTCCTTGTGCTTTGCAAGGGGTACCTGATTTGTATTTGACAATGTAACAACTTCTATTGAAATACTAGTGTATTGCTGTTTCATTTTCTTTATATTGCTTTAAATCCTAGCAAGTATTAGCAAGTATTTAAATTTCGATTTAAATCTTAGCAAGTATTTCTCAACTAGATGATATAAAAGAAAATTCTGGTGTTTTTCTTAAAGACTAATCTCTGTTGTTACAATCTTAATTCTATGGTTTGCTGAGTTTTGGATCAGGATCAGTAGATCAAACAAAAAGAATCCCTAGGCTGTCTTCATAAGGTAAAGCCAGGCAGAATAGTCAGATTTCCTTATTTCCAATGCTTGATAATTTTAAACTCTCATCTTCCTTATGGTATGTCAGAAATTATTCTTTTAAATGAGGAATATTTTGGCCTTTTATCTAGGAAAGTCCGAATAATTATTTAGTGACTTTTATCTAGGAAAGTCTAAGTAATTACTCTGTAGTACGAAATAGCTCAGCTGACAGCTTCAAGTCCTTCCTAAAGGTCAATAAACAGTCTATTAACCTTTGTAATAGATCTGGAGTATAAAGTTTAAATATGAATATTACTCAGCAGTGTTTGAAACAAAAATGATAGAAATTAATAATTCCTGTTTCAGAGAGATAGTGCTAGTTGATACTTAGATCTTTATAACTGCTTTGCATTCATACCTTAAATGTGCTGTTTGCAGATGTGCACAAAGCATTCCTTATGCCATTACTGTAGATTCTTATTATGACTTTTTTTCAAAGTTACTGTTGGAGGCTATGCTTTTTTTGAAGTAAATAATGGAAAATTTGAATTGGAATCACTTGCCTGTGGAGCAGGGATACAGAAGAGCTCTGACAGGAGTCAGTTTGTTTTCATTAGATATGAGAAAGTAATCAAAAGTTTGCACTGCATTCTATAGTGCATAGTTTTCTCAAAAGCCAATTTCATTTCTGATGAAATTTCTGAGAAAATTAAAGGTGATTCAGAATCTGGAAGCAGATCTCGTTGCAACTTTTCCATTTTAAAAAGCAGCGGAGACTAGAAAGTTGTGGGAAAGCAAAAAGCAGACTTGTTTCATTTGTTAAGAACCTCTGCCAGCTCTAGTACTGTTGTAGTGCAGTGCAGATCTTTCTGCTTAGGACGGATACATGGAGTCATAATGGATGTGGTGGAGGTATTTTGAAGAAGAGCCCATGATACACAAGGACTTAAATTTTGTGTTCTAGGAGCCCTGCTTGGCACTGTTTCATAATCTATAATTATCCCAGTTACAAGAGGAAAATCAGGCCTGCAGTGCTCCTATCCCTGAGAAGCAATTGTTTTCTAAAATCATGTACATTTAAACCCTTTTGAGATCTGTATTTCATTTGAGAGTAGAAGGTTGCAAACTTTAGCTTGACTGCTTACCCAGCTAAGCTGGCAGGAGTTGCAGAATTACCAAACTGATCTAGAATTGATTCTAGCCTTGTGCTTCAGTAATAGTATAAACATTTGAATAGGCAACAACTGCTGCTTGAGAGAGTTGCTTCACTAAAAAGCTTAGGGGAGTAAATTAAGCAAGTTTAGTGGGGTTTTTTGTTGATGAAAGTGCTATTCCAATGCTGTGGAAAATCATGGAGTGTTGCAATCATGAGGCATATATTCCTTTTGCCTTTGTAGTTCTTGTGCTAAAATTAGTTGTCTGTTGTGATTTGTATTAGATTGAGGGGAATAAGTTTACTGGTCAGTGGACTGTGAAATCAAGGTATATTAAAAAGAAAAGATTTTTTTTTTTTGAGAGAGAATCCCATATTTGCTGAGAACTTCATTAGTACTATCTGTTCTTTGCTCCTCCCATTTCTCCTGCTAGATACAGATTTATGGAAGAAGGTGGCAGTGGCTTTGCTGTGATTATAATAAAAAAGGACACAGTGTACCTCAGGTCTTGATCAAAGTGACCTTGGTAGTGTCTGCTTGCTGAGTCTTTCCGATACAGAAAAACTTGTCAGAAGGGGCAGTGGTAGTGATGGAAGAAGCATACTGATCTGTGCAGGGATGGATTCAAGAACTGCTGCACATCTTAAAGCTGATCTCATGTAGGTTCCTGCCGTTTTAGAGGGCTTGCTAGAGTTTATAATGTCCAATGTCGAGTCCTACTGTGCTGTTCTTCCCACAGTGTTATTTAGTGCTGTTTTTCAGTTCTGCTGTGGAGTGTGAGAGTAGGTGTATGTTAACCATGAAACAGGCAAATGTGGTGCCTGTTGGGCATAGCTTGTTGGAGGAGACGTGCTGTTATAGCTGGCATTTTGCAGAGGTGAATTCTTTTTGCAGAGGAAAAGATCAAATTTTCAACTTACTGAGTGTCATATTGTAACATCAAGGTATCTGGAGTAACACTGTCTATTTAGTGTCTTCATTTCTGTCAGCTGCTTTAAATGAACTGGGAGTGACAGACTGAATTGATACAAAAGGCTGTTTAATGGGAAACTCTGTTGCTCTGTGGGGAGAAGAGTAGGGGCTTAAAAACAGATGTCTAACATGGAATTAAGAGTCACTAAAGTTACTAAGTATTCTCTAAGATCTGTTGAATTCTAGTGGTTCTCTGCTAGGTAAATAAGAAACGGGTCTGTTTGTAATTGAGGAACTGTAAAGCAACTCCTGGACTACTTTTTCTATTTCAGAGAAGGCCATTTACTTAAATAAACATTTAAAGATGAGATGTTACAGAATTATTGTTTTATATATATGCTAAGACTTCCTTCATATTTCCTTTATTCACTTAAGTCTTAATACATGGCCACATCCCTCAACCTTCTATTTTTTGAAAAAGTACAAGAAATGCTTATGCTTGATCTTGCAGTGTCTTGGGTAAAATAGCATCACCTTGTCCTTTTTGGGTATCAGCTGAACAAAACTTTACCACTAGAGGACTGCAGGACATGAGGTGGATAAAGGTGGTGTTTTTCCTAACACTAGATTTCAAGGCCATGTCTAGATCTTAATTTTACTTTTGTCCACAGAAAAGTGTTTCTTTGGTCAGTTAAATCTCTGAATTGGAGAAAACTCAGGCTGTTCTTTAATTTCATGAAGAAATTAATGTTTTGGTTAGCTTGAGGGTATTTTCAATAGGCTGTGTATCAAAGCCACTTACCTTAACCATCTGTACCCTCAAAACTCCTCGTCTCACTATGTAGTTGTGCAATAAAACTCCACAACACTTCATTTAGCAGTACTTATCCCAGTGTTTGTTCAGAATCATCAACCTGCGCAGCAGAAGCCCCTGATATCCCCATATATCCCCATATCTCACAATTTCATCAAACACATTTTTATCTGAATATATAGATGTTATTTGTCATAGAGAACAGAAGTCTAGCTATAGAAATAATCTGAAACCTGTCAGTAGATACTGAGCAATGGAAGATTTACTATGAGGGATGGGTTTCAGATCTCAGAAGATAGACACATGATTACTTTGTGTTCTGGTTTGGGTTTTGTTTGTCTTGTTAGTCTTGCCTGAAATAATGCTTGGGTTTGTTGTGAGGCGAGTTGGTGTTTGTTGTTTTTTTAATTCCCAGTGTATTTTCTGGGAAATAGTGTAACTTCATCTGTTAAGGAATTTCTATTCATCTCTGGCTATACCTGAAGTTTAGAGTGTTGTTTATTCTTTTTCAGGTGTGATGCCTTAGATGACGGAAGAGGATTTTGTTGAGTGACAAACTGGGTGGTGCATGTGTGACAAACGCCTGAGAGGCATTTTTACAGGCTGTGGGAATCCACAGTTCAAACCTAATTATGGGGAAAGACCAGTCCAGCAGTGCTGCTTGTACTGTTTCTCTTTGCAAAATCCTTGTAGTTTACTGTTACTTTGTAAATAAGAGAAAACAATTGATGGAATTCCATGGTGGTATCTTGCAAAGGAGAATATCATATTAATTCCAATGTAGTCAGTTTCTGTATTGGTGTGCACCCCATGTATGACCCAAGAAAGTGTGGGGAGGGGAAAGGCAGTGTATTTCAAAGAAAAAGCTGAAAAGTTTGTGTTTATTTGGTTGATTTTGGAGTTTTTTGGGAGTGTGTATGTGAAAGGAATTTTATGTTGTCCTAGAGAGACGTTGCCTAGCTGAGAAAATCTGAGCAGAAGTGCAGATTTTCTTCTGGAGGAGAAACTAGACTCATAATTTATTTTTGGGTTTTGTTTCTTTTATCTGTAAGCATGAGAAGTACTTATGCTTTTACATCTGATTATTTAAAAGCAGGTGTGGATAAAAGTGTTTGTAAGGCACTATGGGAAATAGAGAATCCGAGCTGTGTTTAAAGGATATGTTCATGTTTGGGTACTTTGTCTTTTGCATATAATAATAAATGCATGTTCATTTTGAGACAAACTCGGAAATAAACTAAAAAGGGAGTGTTGAGGATATCTACGAGAGCTATAGTGCTGTACTCTTTGTACAGTGACCTTTGAACTAGGAGTAGAAATACCAATCTCTTGAGTACTCCTGAGAGCTCATTCATTCAGAATGGGCAGGTAGGTATGCAAAGTTCCATTTGGTGATCCTAGGTGTATTATGATCAATGCCTGCCAAGTTTTACTTCCATCAGAGATGGTGCTCCCTGCAGAAACACTGTGAACTATTTTGTTTCAGTTGTTTACATTGAGCATGGATATGTCGGCATACTTCGGAATTGTACAGTGCAGTGGCTTTTTATTTATAGCTTTAAACACTTTTTTCATTTGACCTTCAGCTAAAGGTGCTGCTTATTGAACTAAGAACAAAAATGTGCAGACTGAATACAAATGTACAAATGCACATGAGGTGGAGGGGGGAGGAAAACCATGAGATCTTAAATCCAGAGTTGTTTTATTCTGCTGTGTAGGATGCGTGGTATTAAAGTGATTCCTTTTGAGGGAGAGCAGACAGGAGGGAAATGACACAAAAGCAGCAGCCCTGGGAAGGAGCTGTCCTGGTAACTGAGCACTTAAGGCCAAATAGGGTCTGCCTATTCCTTCTGTAAGGGAATGAATTAGAATGTGATACCCTTTGCCATTCAGAAACTGGGAATGTATTGAGCTGCTTACACAAGCCTTGGGATCAGACTAACTGTATGGCCGTTCCCTTAAGCACGAGATACGTGGTTTGAGGAAAGAGCATTAGGATCTTGTTCTGTAAACTTTTTTTCATTGTTCAAGTGCTGAGCTTTGTGCTACTATGTCAGTGACTACATACTACAGTGTTCTCATGTGCCAAAGGTGTGGTATGGTTTTATTGCCCCTAGTGTTTGGGATCTTGGTAAAACTCACTTGTACTTCCTTTTTGTCTTCTTTTTTTTCCTGTTTCTGCATAGCAGGTGAGTTTCTTGCCAAGAAAGGTTTTGGTTTATCTTGGTTTTTTCCTCCTCTCTAGATCCACCAGGGTCAGAAGTGCACACAGTACTGCTAGAAGATTCATTACCTTAATCCACAAGCTGATGATGTAACCTTTTAACTAATAGGCACAACCCATTTAATTTATAAACAATTATGATAACATTGTTCAAGTTTAGTCTTAGTTCAAACAGACCCTTCATCTGACTAAAGGATAATGGTGTATTAGTCCAGTTGTTCCCTTCGGGTAATTTTTATTTGAACCGGGTAGATTGACCAAACAAATCATCAAACAAAATGCAGTTGCTATGGTAGATAGCCTGGAAGGTTTTCAAGCTCTTCAGAATCTTAGTCCAGTGGAATAAAAATGGAAGTAACTCAATATTGTCTGCTCTTATGCATGTCCAATCAAGGGTGTTATGTTGTGTATTACTGCTGAGCTCATCCTGCTTTTGAGCTCTTAAAAATTCCACAATATGTGGTGAACAGTTTTCCTTGTTCTCTTAACTAATATGGATACTTGTGGTGAACTGTCTGCTGCTTCCTCGGTGGAAGCTCATCTTTGTCATGCCAGGAGACCTGCTAGCAACTACCTCTGTATGTCTTGCATAGAGCACCTGTTTTCTGAGTTCTGCTGTTGTGTTCAGGCTTTGTAAATTTATTGTTCAGCAGTTCTGCTGCTGTTAGTGCAGCAAGCACTTACAGATCAACGTGTGCTGAATGATTAACAGGGCAGAGGCACAGCAGAACCCCGGTTTTAAAAATTAAAAATTCTTATGTGATTTGTATCTTGACTTTGTGCTCACGATTGATGACTAAAGAGTTTTATTGTCAGTGTCCTCCCTTCGAATGTTACCTTTGGATGTTGTAAATAGTTTGTAATATTGCTAGTACTTTGTAACTGAAGTCTGTAATTGGAAGAACAGGTTAAAATTGGGCGTTTTTATGTTGGAAACTCTTCAAGACTGAAACTCTTGAAGACTGAAATCAACTCTTCAAGACTGAAATCCTTACTACTTGTACGAAATCACTGGATATTTTTATCTAGACTGGGCTCCTTGGCAGAGTGACAGTAGATTCAGTCCTTAATTGCAGCTTCTCATTGATTCTTAAAGCTTCTGTATTTCAATAACACTTGCTTTATTAGTTTGCTTTCCACTTTGAACTTTGGAGTTTGAGGAAAGTGGAACGCTTCCTAGTTTAACATAAAACATGTTTTGTTGCCGTGCTTTCGAGAGGGAGTTTCCCCTTTTTCTAAATTTGTGTTCATTTGTTGAAATGGTGGGTAGTTTTTGACCTTATAAATTGTAATCCTTGTGGCACATTATGCTGCTCTTCAAAATTGGCAGGGCCAAGGATTATACAAACTGTAATGGGGAAATGTTCAGAAATACAAAAACCATTTCCAAAGCATACAAAGTTGATCTGTAGGGAAGGAATTGCTGTATGATTTGGTGTTTTAATATCAGTGCAGAGAGATTTAGCCTATTGATTTGAAGTGGTTTCGAATTAGAGAAATATGGAGCTGGAAGGTCATGCAAAACCGCTTGTCTGTTTTGAGCATTGAATAATTGCAGACATAAAAATAAAGGTGGGATTATTTTATTTGAGAAGTTTGAAATATGGAGATCTGGAATAACATTTCATTCAATAACTTGTTGCATGTTTTTCTGGCATTTTAAGGTTTACTAGTTCTGACTGACAATGTTTTGGAATTATTCTTGACACACACGCAGTATGTCACTGGTTGAAGTCAGGCCTTGATCCTAGACTTAGAAAAAGTTACAGATCTGTTAGCTGACATAGAAAATACTTGGGTTGTAAAATTATTGAAAACTTGTTTTTGAGATAATGTAGAAGAAGGCTGGGCTAAAGGCGCATTTCTGATAGCAGTACTTCTGATATTGTTTCTTACGCTGGTAGCAGTACATTATCCAGCTAATGTATTTAAGAGGAAAAAGTGATGGAAAGCATTAGGTTATCTGCTTAACAGAACACAGATTTTGTAAGACAGATTTTGGAAATGTTACTACTTCTGTTTTAGGGTTAGTCTGCTTGTGGCATGGTGGATGAGGAGGAGGAAAGTACTTGCAGGGAGGAGCATTCTTGCTTCTGCAGAAACTGCTAACTTGGAGGTATGTGTTGTAGTGCAGTCTCTGAAACCTTTGGGTGAATGGTATTGGATGCTTTGTGTCATCACTGAGAAACAAGATGCTTACAGGTTAACTGGGATCATTCTTGTTTCTGCATCTGTGGCTTTACAGCTCCTTAAAGTTGCATTGGAATTTTGCTTTTTCATCTATAAAATCAAATTATCTGTACATTCAGAAATAGATTATGACATTACAATGGCTCTGTTAAAAATGTTGCATTAAAATGTTAGGAGGAACATAGAGCTGTAGAAAGGTTCAGAGGTGGCTCGTATAGCAAGGAGGAAGAGGACTGAAATGTGGAAGAGTGAGGAATAAAGTGAAGGCATGAATATTAAAGGCCTGAAAGTCTTATTTCTCTCTCCTCTGGTACAAGGATATATGTTTTAACTTTGTAGCTTAAGTAGATTGTAATTTGTTCTTTGAACTTGGTTATCTGAGCTTGATAGACTATTTTCAAGGCTGGCAATTGTTGCATGGTACAGGCCTCAAACCCTTTTTGAGGAAGAGCCTTGGAAGTATATATTCCAATTAATTATATTAATTAATTCTTAAATTAATGTTTTGTTTGGTAGAATAAGAATTTATCACTCTTACAAATATGGTTACATATTCTAAGAACTGTCAAGAAAGCTTTTGAGCCAAGAGTGCTGATGTAATATATTGAAATACCTTAGGCATGTTGGAGTAGGTGAAAACTTTACATCCGTGACTGGAGCATGTGGGAGGATTTGGTAAGAGCTTAGGTTCTGGACAAAAGAAAGAAGGGTGTAGTCAAAAGAGGAATTACTGAAGGAGTTAAGGAGTGGCCTTATTAACTCAAATGAATTGAGATTATGTGGTAAATAAATGCAGATTGATTAACAGTTGTAATTGCCTAGGTAGCTGATAAATTGCTGCATTTGCATTTTGCATACTTGCCTCTTAAGTCACCAGTCATGCTAAACTAAATGACATAATGTATAAAATGTACTTCAGTTTTTTGTTAACTATAACAATCAGTAACTTCAGAGGGATTTCATGGAAATCCTATTGTGTGAGTTAAAATAAGGAGTTTAAAGATTGTTTAATTTTTGTGGTAGGTAATTTTAAAGAGGTGGTTGGTATTCTTGGTCATTGTAACCACTGTGTATTTGTGAAGGAGAGGTGAACATTGACATTTCATCTGCCTTGCTTAATAAATTCAAGCAGTTAATTTATATAGATATGAAGTTGCCCGAGTGTGTTTTACACTGGGATTATGATGTTGGAAAAGTCTAACCACCTTCGTAGGCTCCACTTAATTGCTGAGCTGCCCTAACATATCTGGAATTTCAGGTGACAGTTTTCAGTGTGTGTCTTTGCAGGCATGGAAATGTTGCATATGTATGTGTTTCATGACTTTCATCAGTGCTAAATATGTTAGTCAGGTATACTGAAATCTACGCACTGTTGTCTTGTGTTTGTACCCCTCTTCCAATGTAAAACCATTACTCAGTCAAGGTTTCATGTATGCTTAATAAGATTGACCCTGGAGTCCATAATTATCCTTGTCTGGATAACTAATGATCAAACTAGGTGTTTAATCCTATTTTAGGTTGTTTAGATTGAACGTTAAATGTGCTGGGTGTGTTTGATAGAGTTAATGAATGGAATACATAAAACTTTTTCAAGTTGGTAGCTTGATAATCCAGTAAGCAATGGCTGTGAATTTGGACCTACAGAATAAAACAGTGAAGTGCTGTAGGGCTTTGCAAGAGTTTTCAACATCTGCTTCTACCAGCTTTAATTGATCTTATAGCTGAATAAACTATTTGGATATCTGTGAAAACCATCCCTGTGTTTTGGTGGGTTTGATTTGGGTTTTCTTTCCATTTGCTGTATCAGAAGAAGCTGAAGGGCTTATTGAGTAGGTAACATGCTTAGTTTGTTTCTGAACTCAGGCACATGGACAAACTTGTTTGCAACATTACAGAGAGTCAAGCCTTCTTCGTTCAGAAAGCATTTTCATTATCCCGCTGTTTTATACATAATTTGTTGGTTGTAACCATAGGAATGTGAATCTTATCATTGCTCCGTGTAAGAGCAAAGAAAGGGTAATCATTTCTACTTCAAACTTCTTTTCAAAATTAAGGTGAAGCAGATCAACCTTTGTCTTCTGACAAGAGTGCTACTGAAGGTCATACAATTAATAAAAATCACATTCTTTTACAAATAATTAGGGTTTTTTTCTTAGAAAATGATTTTTTTGTTGTTGTTTCTTATGCATATTCACTTACACCTGACTGAGGCTGGGAACCCTGTTTCATAAGTTGGTCCTTAGTTTCTTTTGTATCCTCCATTTCCCCTAAATGAGATTTCATCTCATTTCATCATGAATTTCATCTGTCAACCTTTATATTTCTCTTATATTTCCCATCGTTGTGGTTCAGAAATCAAGATATTGTCAATCAATCTACTCTTGGGTGGGCAACTCTTGATGTTTTGTGGATACCTATATGCATGGGAGTGCATGAGCTCTGAGTGTGTCGTCTCACTCTTGTAGAGGGTTGAAATGCTGAGTTGTAGAGCTTTGTTGTATGTATTAGTGGTTAGTAAAAAGGGAGTTTTTCCTTTTTGAAATGTCCACTAAAATGTAAAACATTCAAATTATTTCAAAGCAATTGAGTTATTAAAGCAAGAGTTTGGCAAATGGCAAGCACAGTTTTGTTTGTAAGGAAATAGCTGTGAAATGTGTTGACATACAAAATTCTGGTTTAACCTAAATGCTACTATACTCCATTATCAAATGCAGAGTTAGGGCAGAAGTTAATAGATGTATCTTTGTTATTTGTCTTATTATGGACCTTGTTTTTATCTTAACTATTACAGTGTTGTCATAAAGCTACAATGTTGGTATACCTGTTTAATATTTTCAGACCCTAGAGTGAATTAATTTTTTCTTTTTCTTTTTTTTTTGACAGTCAAGGATCCCTTTAGTGAAGAACTCCAAAAAATACAGGTAAGTAAAATCACTTAATATTGAGATTTTAATCTGTCACATGATTGTATAAAAACAATATAGATCTGTTCAGAAGGATGCAGTTTTAGTGTAACTTGCAGGAAATAAATGCACTTCTTGAAACTGATGTTTTAATTTTTTTTTCGTCTTGGGCAATATAAATAGCATTACAAGATTTGGCTGTAGCATGCTGGTTGCTTCATACACCATGAAAATAGTGTATATTTTGTGTTGTAAATTTTGAGACTAAGGTTTTGAGACTAAGTTTTTCACTTACTGTTGCCATTTGACTTCTCAACCTTGCAAGCACAACTTGTAAGAGATGATTGATGTGAAACCCCAGGATCTTATTTAGTGCTATAGAAGAGCAAGGGTTAAAGTCCTTCAAAATGGATTTTTAAAATTGTCTTTTTCACTTTGATTCTATTCTGTTACTTGTTTCTATATTCACTTTTTTGTCTGAAGTATCAGGCTAACTGTTTTTGAGATGTCACCGTTGATTTATTCTTTATTATTCCTAGTTGTGCAGCATGTGTTCAGGTGGTTCTCTCTTCTGATATAAAACAATAATGATCTATTTTTGTTAGGCATATATAAGAAGTATTGCAAGATAATTATGGAGGATTTGGGGAGGCATTTTTTTTGTTTACTGTCGGGGATTTGTTTGGGTTTTTTTTTGTTGTTGCTGTTTGTTTGTTTGTTTTTGGTTTTGGGGGTTTTTGTTTGCTTGTTTTGGTGGATTGGTGGGTTTTTGTGTCTGAGATTGAACTCTCCAAAAGTGATTAATTGTGGATTAAGCAGGTAGACTTGGCTGGTTTCTTTGATAGAAAATGTTTTTAAATCTTTAGAACAAGTTAAATTTCTTGAGGCAGATTATAGGGATTCTTTCAAAATTACTTTGCTAGTGCAGAGAGAATGTATTTTGTGCACTGGACTCAGCCTGAGAACCTGTTCTGTATGTTACTTTCTCCTGTTTTTACTGCACTGTTCTGTAGTAATCCTATTGCATGCTTGATTGTTTGTTGGCTACAAAGATTGAACTGTTCAGTTCCTTCTTTTATGCAGTCCAACTGTTAATTGAATTAAATTGGTCACAGTAATATTTCTCATGTTCATCTCACTGTAGCTATTAGTGAAGTCATGGGTGTACCTACTGGCAAATAAGTAGACCTTGAGTACTACTAGTGGTGTGCGTGTTTTCTGGAGGACTGATTTTCCTCTTCTACTGTTCACAGTGTTTTCCAGCCAGGAAATGAGTTAATAAGGTTGGTTAGTTTCCTGAGAAATATCAACTACATCAACTTAATCTCAGTGATGGTTTTGTAGTACCAGAATAGGGAGAGATGATGCTGGTAATTGTCATTAGTGGTGTTGGGAAATAACTTGTCCATTGTTTGATCAATGAAAGAAGTACTTTGCTTTTCGGGCAGCAGTTTTCTTACAGAAAAAAATAGACTATTCACATTTTAAAATTATGTCAATAGTGCTGGTGCATCAGGGAATTAAGTTTAATATAGTTAGGTTTTTTTCAAAATGAGTATAATCAGCATATACACAAACTGGAAAATTACTTTTTTGAGTATTTTTTTGAATGAAGGCTCTAGTCATAGCCATTTGATAAAACTTCAACATTTCAGAATAGCCTTTAGTGTATGTAATTGCATGTTCTTCATGTTTTGAATAATTTCTTCTAATATAAAATGGTCCTGGTTATGTTTAATTTAAAATTGCTCAATATCTTGATAAGTTTAACTCCCCTGTAAGTAGCAGTTATATGATGGCTCCTATTCATGCTTGTTCTGGGAATTTTGTATTATGGTGTATGCAGGAAATAGCAACAGATAGTCCACAACTTTCCTGTGTGCTTTGTTTTGGCTTTTTGTTTGGTGGGAGGGGTTTCTTTGGGTTTTTTTGGTTTTTTTTTTAATAATTTTTTAAAATAAAATTACTTTGAAGGTAGTTTGAAGGTAGACAACAAAAATCTTCCTTTGCTCTGAATTCCTTTGCTGGAATGTGGCCAAGTGGTACTTTAGTGTGGCTTGTATAAAATGTCACTGCACATTTATAAAGAATAAACCTTTTGTTTTACATAGAAGCTATCAAAAACCCACCCCAAACAAAACAGACTTCTTTTGAGTCATTTCACTAATCTATCAGTAGTATCAAAATACTCTTGTTGGGTTTAACTGGCAGATCCATCAGAGTCCAAGCTGCAATCTAGTTTTGCTTCAGTCAAGATCTAAAAATTCAATGTAGTGAATACTTGGATTCAAAATCCATTGCCTGTATCATTGTTGATGTGTGAGACGTTACAGCTTTGTGTAAAGCCTTGTTTTTTTCCTCATGGTATATGAAGATATTGAGGATAGATGGAAAAAAATACATCTGTACTACTGCATGTTTTAACGTAAATACGTTTTTCTCATTCTAGGAAGATGAAATAAGTCTCATGATGAAGAGCTTGTATGCACTTCATGATAAATTGGCACAAGTAGCAGGTAACACTTAAAAAACATTGTGGTATAATATTATGGCAACAGCTTCAAATAAGTCCATGCTCAGATAGTGTTTGCAATAACTGGGTCCATGATAGCCATTTAGAATTCCATTTTGGGAAACTTGAAATCCTGTTTCTAGTTCACTTACACTGTCTTTTTCCACCAGTGTACCACTTTTGTTGCAATATTTGCTAATGACATAGGCTCTCAAATATTGTGATCCTGTGTGGTATTTGTCTTAATACTTTATTAATCTGATTTTGTTAAAAGGCTTAAATTAAATTTGCTATATGTGAAGAGGACTGTGTGGGTCTCTTAAAGGTCATTAATGCACTGTGGTGAAAATGAAAATATTTTGCAACATGGATAAAATGGTTACACTAATAAAGTAAACAGTAATGGTTGAACAAGATTGCCTTGTTAGACAAAATGTCTGACTTAACTGTATGAGTTATATAGTAATGGAAATGCTGCATATAGTAATGTGTCAGAGTTGGTGTTTAGGGATAGTATTATTGAATACCCAAAGTAAAACATATAGGGTGTCTTTATCTAGAGTCGTAAGGAACACAGCCTTAAACTGCACATGTACTTACACATCACAATCAGGAAATGGTGAAGTTAAGGCTGTGATTATAACTTTGCAATCTGGTGAATGAGAGTTACAGCTGAGTCTGTGTCATGACTATTAAGCTGTTTTTATCAACCTTGCATATTTAACCCATAATGTGTTCAGGAGGTCTTATTGGTCTTTGTGCCAACTATTTGTTTTACATCAGCAAGTTCTACCAAGGCAGCTTTTCGATTAGTATCAGATGCTACAGACAATTTGCAAACTTGAAAAAATGTGGAAACAACTCTGTGTCAGATATGAAGTCGACAGTGTAATATGTGAAGGCTGTATAGGAAATGTGGGAGAAATTTGAGCAGCTCTGTAATAATCTTTAAACTGCAACAGTAATCTATCTTCCTGCAGAAATATGTTGTTTCCACGGCATTTGCAGTGTCTGCTGTGAATAAAACAGATGCTAAGACTAACCCTACGCATTTTGGTTTGTTTACGTCTGAGAATCACAGAATGGGTCAAGTTGGAAGGAATCACAGTGGGTCATCTGGGCCAACCTCCTTGCTCAAGCAGGGTTATCCCAGAGCACATGGCATAGGATTGCATCCACACAGTTCTTGAATATCTCCAGCAAGGGAGTTTCCACATGCTTTCTGGACAAATCTGTTCCAGTGCTCAGTCACCCACACAGTAAAGAAGTTCTTCCTCATGTTCAGGTGGGATTTTGTGTGCATCATTCTCTGCCCGCTGCCTCTTGTCCTATTGCTGGGTACCACCAAGAAGAGCCTGGATCCATCCTCCTGACATCCTCCCTTCAGATAATCATAGACATTGATGAGGTTCCCTCTCAGTTGTCTCTTCTTGTGGCTGAGCAGGTCTAGCTCCCTCAGTCGTCCCTCATAAGAGAGGTGCTCCAGTCTCTTAGTCATCTTTGTCTTCTGACACAAACCATACTATAGCTGAGCATTCAAGGTGATTGTTGCTTTTCCTTGCTTAGATCGTGGTCATGCTGCTTCCCTCTGTCTTTTGAATAGTGTAAGAGCTTGCTGTTTGTTGCAGTGTGTCATCTGGCCCTCGAGGGGCCATACAGTAAACAATGTCCTTGCAAGGATAAAAAGGTTTGGCACATAATTTCTACATCTGTGAAAGAAAGGGAGTTTTCTTTATTAGCTGGGGCTTACTTCAGTACACACAGACACATATAAATCTTTACCTCTGCCTTGTGAGGAAGAATTTGTATGCTCCAAGACAACTACTTGCTTCACAAGGTCTCAAAGATGCGTTATTCCCTATTGGTCTATTTCTGGCCAGAACGATCTTCAAATGCTTCCTTTCAAAAAATATAACCATCTTTTCTGGTTAGGTGGTACTCCAGACTGGAGCTGTAATGTGAGCTTACCTGGTTGCTCAGCAGAGTAGCTCTCATACAGTCTGAAGATGGACCTAATCCATCCCCACTTAGACAGAAATTCTCCTCAATGCCAAGGTTCTTAAGATATGAGAGGATGATGTCTGCCATCCATTTCTGAATACCATAGTGATGTAGAGCTGGCACAATGTCTGGAAGCAGTTTAAAAGGCATAAAACAGAGGAAGCTGCAAGGGAGGTGCAGGATTTAAGAGTGTTGATCTTGTGCACAGTGCACCACTTCAAAGGAGAAGTTAAGGAATAAAGATTTACTCAAAGTGGTGCCTTTCAGGTCTCTCTGTCACATACTTGGAAAAGTTTCTCTCATTTCATACTTGGCTATGAATCATTTGTTCATGTTATAACTATTAATATTAAAAAGGCAGGCTGGAAACTTGAAGTAGTCTGTTCTGTTAAGCTTTATTCCAAATCTTGACTACCATCAAGATGGTCCCTTCAAAATTTGGTTTCTAGCTCTGTTTAATAAAACAGACTTGTTATTTTTACTGATCTAGTTTCTTACCTTGTCAACTTCAAGTGGAGAGCAAGTGACTTATGTTTTAGAAGTTAAAACATGAAGTTTTTTTAAGAAAGAAAATGTCAGTGTAACAGATCACTAATTTTGAAGAAAACTCAGAACTGGATGAGCAGATAGTGCTTCTCCCTGGAGTTGAAGTTTGTGTTCCCGTGTTCTTGTCGTGAATGATTTAGCCATTCTTCAAAACAGCAACTTTTTATAAACAGTATATATTTCAGTACCTAACACTTTCTGTTAAACCAAAATATCTGCTTTTTAAAAATTAGAGTTACTTCAGCATATGTTAATTTCTGGATGTCTTCCATGGAGAGACTTCAATAGATCACATCTATTTTCAGTCAGGCTTGCAGAATGAATAAATCTAGCCATTACATTCAGAAGAAGGAACCAGCTACACATGGCTATGACCCTTTCTTGTAGACAAAGGATTTTTTTACATAGCCATTTCTCTTGCCTGGCATTCTTCAGTGTGACAGTCTATCAGATTCAGACAGTTTGCTTCTTTTCACAGGTCCTTGAGATGCAGGGGTGAATTAGGCTTTCATATGTGATATGGCTTCCTGATAATCCATGGCTGGAAGAAAATCCTGGCAAAACACCTAATGTTACTTAATATTAATTTCAAGTATCAGCTACTGTATGTGATGGCTGTCACAGGCACTCTGTTCTGTCACTCTCCTTAGTCTTTAGTTTTCCAGGTATTTGATACTGTGCTGTTTCCAACCAGTCATTGAACAGCTATTCAGCAAGTTCTGGTGTTCTGCAGTGTTATGGGGCTGTTGAATTTACCTTTGGGAGATCAGGCATTCTTACTTTTTCTTGGTCTGCTTCTGTTTTTCTTGAGCTTCCCACTTAAGTGTTTTGCTGCTAGTAACCTGAAAACATGAGACCTACTAAGCAAATGCCTTGTATACTGCTTGCAGTTTGTATTGGTGGCCATATCACATCAAGCTGTAAGCTAGAGATCCGTGCTAAACCTGTGTCTTCCTTGAAATAGTAGATTTCCACTGTTCTGCTACCAAATAAGAAAACTATTTATAGTGTAAAGCAAATACTTCAAAATTTTGGGTATTTCTGATGCCTGTATATGCTGCAGCTCATAAGTTAAATGCCTAAATGAAAGTCAGTTTTAACTATTCTAGCCTGCATGAGAAAGATGATCTGACTTGGTTTCTGTATTAGAAGCAGTTGAGACATAATAAATATTTCTTTAGAACTGAAGCCTAAGTTGCTTTTTGTTAGTATTTCTTGAAGAATTTGACTTAAGTGGCTTGCCCAAATACACTAACATAAGCTAACGTGTAGTTTTGTGATCCTTGCTGGGATGTGCTGCTTTCTGCCTCCCTACAAAAGCAAATAGAAGGGTTCTTTGACTGCCCTTGAAATCAGTGATTGGTGCCCAAGGAAATTTAAAGCTCAAAGAGCCATGCTGTCTGTAAGCTCACAGCAGACATTATAACAGAGGTGCAGTTTTTACAAAGAACTCAGATGTATCTTGCAGCAGACTTGAGTAAACTTTTTTTTTTGCCTGTGCTTCAGTTTTATTCCTGAATATAGGGCCTCAAATGGAACAGTTGGGAAACATTTTTGGCTCAGACTATGGAAAGTGGGTTTCCAGGCCGAGTGGTTAATGATTGCACCAAAGTTATTCAAAGTAAGCCTTCATTTGCAGAACTATTAGCTAACGCAGTGACTGAAATGGCATATAGGAATATCCTGCTGTTGCAGTAAAACAGAAGGTTGTCTGACTTGTGAAATGCCTAACTTTCTGCAAGCTTTCAAATTCATGAGTTTCTCAGAAGAAAGCTGTTAAATGGTTCTCAGCAAAAGATGTGTTGGAACGAGAAAGTGTGTCTCCAATAGCTTTTTGTACCAGACTGAAAACTCCCTAACTCTCATTAGCTTGCTTTTTTTCAGCTGAGAGACAAGATGAAAGTGATTTTTATTCCTCTCTCCCCTGCCCCAGTATTGCTTCAGGGAAATTTGAACAGATGGACCTTAGCCATTGTCAGAGCCCAGGTAGCAAAGATGTTTTTAATTCTTAAACTTGTTCAGAGGGAATACAGTTTGTAAAAAATTTTAGCAGCAGGACTGAGAGGAAACTGTCTGCTGCTTTCTGAAGATGAGACCAGAAGCTGTTAAGTCAGTGTGCTGGCTGGATGCTGCATAAACGTAATTCTTGGAAGGAAGCAAATAACATTAGCAAATAAATTTAAAATTACTGAAGTAATTCAGTAGCCCCCTACCTAAGGGAGCTTTTACAGTGCTATAAAAGATGTGTGTTCTCAAAAGGTGGAAAATCCAACATGAACCAAGAAACTTGTTTTTAAGAATTCATATTTTTCACAGTCTCCTGCTTGTGTGTTTGGTTGGCTTTCTCATCTGTGTATTAACCTCACCCTTTTTATTCTCTCTCATTTATTTCATAATAGGGCTTTTCTGCTTCTCTAGATAATTAAAAAAAACAACCAAAGAAAAGCTTCTTAGCAGAAGGGTCTCATTCCCCTTCTCTCACAAGCTGTTTTGTCCAAAGTATGATTGAGATGCTTTCTCTGTATTAAAAAGACCCTAGAAAGACTTCAGGTCTTACCAAACAAGAGATAAGGCTTAAATGTAGGAATACCTGTCAGACTTGCTCATATCATGCAACTTCATGTCAGATGTAAATTGTACTTATTGTTGTATTTATTCCATCAGTTTTAGATTTAAAACAATATGTTTACACTAGAGACTGTATGAGTATGGTGTATAGTTGTTCCAAGTCTGCTAATCTTGAAACATGAAATCACTGATGATTACACATGTAATTACAGGCTGTACAGTTTATGCTGTACAAAGCCAAAGTCTGCCTAAATTATATACAAGAAAAGCTTATAGCTCCAATTCAGGTGCTGAGTTCTAAAATTAGAGTGAGTTTTTATGAAAGTGGTGTCCATTTTCTGCAGTGATCTGTTTAGTTTTGCTGTTATAATAGACTCAGGCACTTTGAAAGTCTTAGACGTTGCATGCTAATTTTCAAGTGAAAGAACTTATAAAGTTTCTGCACAGTGCTTGATTGAAAATACATGCATGCACACAGGCTTAGTTCCAGCAGCATTTCTAGGCCAGTTAGCATATAAGCAGTCTTAAAAACACTGTTCCTATTTCTCTATATCCCAACAGTAAGAGCATCCCTGTTACACTAATGCGCTTGCAAGGCCAAATTCTCTTAAATCTGTTGAAGTGTATCAAACAAAACTTCAGCAGTCTGAGAAGGACTTTGGCTTCACAGAAATGCATATTTCTTTGGAACTCCAAATGAATGAGTCATGAAAGTGCTTCTCCATAACCCGATAGTGTTTCCTAACTTTTTGCTCACATTGCCTCGAATGTTTCTGTTTGTGTAGGGAACTAGTACTTGAAATTGCTCTTTTAAAAGTATATTCCAATATAAGTGAAGGTTTACGTTTTATGGAAACACAAGTATCTTAAATTTTCTTAGCCTTGCTATAGCTTTGAAAATAGTACAACTTGGCACAGACTCAAGAAGTTAAGGCAGGCATAACACCAAGCCAGTGAAAGACTGGGTTTGTTGTTTCCTATTTTATTGTTTTGGCACCATAAAAGCATAGTTACAGATACCAAGATTTAGGTTTTTTTTTAAGAAATATCAGAGGTAAAAAGGTGGCTTGCCACTGCTGACAGTTCTTCAGAAATGATGGCCTAGTGATAGGTGAAAAACTGGTCTTAGAGTTTGTCCTTTTCTGTATGGCTTTGTGTTGATATGACTGTCGCTACTTTCACTATTTTTTTTGTTGCATGAACCATGTACCTTTAGTTTAGCAGAGAAAACCAAAGAGATGATGGCACATTGCTCTGAAAACTGATTATGCATATAAATAGCTTATTTCCTGGCTACTTCTGCACTTTCCAAAAGTGATGGAGATGGTAAAAGCACCCCATTTCAAGCCATAGTGGGATTTTGTGCATGTTCAGGAAAGTTAACTTGGTCTCTACAAGAGGGACTTGGTCTCTACAAAAGATAATACAGGTTTCAGAGTTAAAGGAAAAATATCTGGAAGCTGAGTCAGGGTACAGTAACTTCTATGGTAATGTCCTTCTGATAGTTCTTCATGCAACCTATTGTTCTGCTTTTGTTATAAATACCAAAGTACACTTTCTGAGCAGTACATGAGTACATGATTGTATTGCTGTGATGTGTACATATTATTAGCTCTGAAAATCTTTGAAAATCATTCAAACTTCTTTTGAGGGAGACATTTGTGCAGAGATTTTTTCCATATTTTTATGGAACCTATGAGAATTATTGTGCTGCTATTGCTGCTTGTGTAAATTTTGTTACCCATAAGCTGGTGTGTAGGTGATTTTATTTTATATAATGCAGTAATAAATATATCAAAAGAAAATTTTTCATTTTACCAGGGGAACATGAATGCGGCAGCTCTATTCAAAGAAACCTTACCGTCCAGGAGGCAGCTGCATATTTAAAAGTAAGCAAATGAGTTATTTTTCATTGATTGTATAGAAGATTTGTGTAAGTTACAGTTTGTAGGGCCTGTTCCTGTCTAGTGTATTGATTAAAATTTGACTTAGTATTGAATATTATTTGGAAATGATTGGGACTGATGACTTTAATACATGCTACATATGATTTTTATTTGGAGATGTAGTGAGCATTTGGGGAGAGAGAGGGTAAAAGAAACTGACTTAATTGCAATGAAAGTGTAGCTAGTAGTGCTTCAAGGACATGCAGGGCTTTTTTCCCTTTCACTAAAACACCAGGAAATTATTTGGATTGATGGAAATAGTTGACCAACATGAAAATAATAAATTTATAAAACTCAGATATCTAAAAGCTTCTCCAGAGATCACTGTGTTGGCTTTTGAGACTTAGTAGAAAAGGATACTGTTTTCCTTTCTTTGTGGATAAAGGTTGATGTGTAGGTCGGTGCAAGCAGCCTGACAGGCAGAGCTGTTTGGAGAGGCTATTCATTGATGCTTTAAATAGAAATGGTAGAAAAAAGGCCTTTTTGTTAATTTGATCACTCTGCAGTATTATGAAATCCCACTCTCTGTCATTCCCCTGCCTCACTCCCCAAATAAAAGATGACTCTTGCCTTGTCTTGACAGCTGTGGGGTTTATTTTCTCCCACGTTGGTGTACTCTTCAATGGAAAACTACTTGAAGCTTTTAAGGGGCAGATTGTGTAAGATTTCTTTGATTCAATGGGGTGGAGTTAAACTGATGTATTTAATATACAAATGTATAGAAATTTTACATTATGGCAAATTTTTATGTAGTAGACAAAAAGGGGCAATGCTTTAGAACATCCCAAAGAAGCTGCTAACACTGGTTTATGGTTTGGCAGTAATAATAATAATAATAATAATCTATATCTGTTAAAACCAGTGCATTGTGGAAAAAATTAGGGTGATGCCCTAGAGTTGATGGTCTTGCCTATCTATTATGCTGAAAGAATGACATAACTTTACTGTTACCGTAACTGTTTTACCTCTGTTAGGAAGCTTAAATTTAATATGAAATTTTGTTGCTTTGTAGGAAGTCTTATTTAACCGTACTATTGCTTTGTTGAATTTGTGTGTTCAATGATAAAATTTTCAATATTTTCATCTTAAAGATGAAACAAAACCATTACTGTCTTTTCTTAAGTACTTATGCTTGAATTCTAAGCCAATGTGAGGTTCAGAGGAAAGTTGAAAATAAAACTTTTGAGGGACTATAATTCCAAATACAACAGAAACTTCCATTTGCACTTTTCTGTTTCTGCAAAAGAACATGCAAGATGAGCTATATAGAAAAAGCCTTAGCTCAAACAGCAGTGAGCGTTGTCATCTTAGAGTTGATATCAAATAATTTTTTAAAAATCAATGTTTATGTAACAAGGTCAGTTCTTGATCTACAAACACTGGATTTTTTTTCAAAATATCTGTTAAAACTCTATTTACTCAACCTTCTTTAAAAAGAATGGAGCATGGAATTGCTTTTCTAGGAGGCATTTCCAGCAGAGTTCGGATCTAGCTGGAGTTTCACTCTGGGAACAGATTTCCAGTGATCGCCGCCTAGTGGCTGAATTATTTTTTCTTGCTCTAGGTTAGAGTTGTGAATGAAGCATTGAATGTGGCTTGGTTTTTCAAATAGTCCTTAGTTTGAGGGATGCTTGCAGCATAAATGGTTTGACTTTATGCAGTGAACACGTACTCAAAATCTGAAGAACCAGGAATGAAACAATATAGTTTTAACTACTAATCTGTTCAGTACCTCTGTTTTGGCATGGTATCTCCCCAGTTATTTATGAAATTACTAATTAATATCATATTTTGACAGAATTTAGATCCAGAATATGAAGGTGTACTTAACACATCATTACAATGGATCTTGAATAGTGGGGAAGATGTTGGCATAAAGTAAGTGGTGTTTATTTCTTACCTTAATTCCTTCTAAGAGAATGTATCCTTTTTCATAAGTATTGTATATTTTTGAACAGATGTCTCAGCAATGACCCAAATGAGATGGATGTCGCTAACGTGACAGATGTGAAGTATCTGGAATCCACTAGTCCAAAGATGTCTTTCAGGTGTCGTTTTCGCCGTGCGTTTGTCAATGTAACTCACAGATTATCAATATTGCTTTGGGGTAAGTTAATAAAACAGTCAACCTTTTTTGTTGGAACTCGTATTTGTCTAAGTGCATGGGGAAATGCAAGTTTAGAGAAAGTTTTTATTCAACCATAAAACTTAGAGTTTCTATCGGTATCTTGATTAAATTGAGGTTTGATTTGCATTTCTGCACCACTGTATTTCCACATTGATTGTTATCATCTGCTTCAGTAGTCAGCTGAACATACTCGTGCTTTGGGAAATCTTTTTCCTTGTCAGAGCAATATCTTGTGGCTTTCAAAAGTTCCATGTAGAACTGATCAGAAAGAGCAAATTGTTCAGTAAAAAGATGATAGCCTTAATTTTGAGGGTATTTCACTTTTGTTCCAGGAAGTTTAAAAAGTAAATGCAGAAAAGATGATCTGGGATATTGAGCTGTTCTTAAAAGAATGAAATGTTTTTCTAGAAGTAACTGCTCTTTCAAGTGGAAGAGTTTGTGTTTCTATGTTAGAATATGAAATACAGACAGCAAGTACAGTGTATTTCACTAGCTTTGGAATATACACTCCTTGTTAGGTAGTTCAGTCTACTTCTGAAGTATTCCCTGTAAACTCTGTTAAATATCCATTGCTCTAATACTGTTTAAAGAGTATTATGCATGTTAATGCAGGTATAGCGATGGTTTGGGGAGTCTTACACTACATGAAATACCGTTGGGCAAAAGAGGAAGAAGAAACAAAGCAGATGTATGATATGGTGGTGAAAATCATAGGTATGGCTTCTGGCTTTCTGTTGTGTCTGATGTAGCTGTATCAGCTTGGTATAAGCTTTCAAAGTACTGGCATTAATTTAGTTATGTTGTTTCCTGTTTACAGTTTAGTTGTTATGCTGTTGGAGTTCTTGGTCCAGTGTGATCCATGTGTTTTGTTTCTCTCTTTTTTTTTTTTTTTTTTGAATAGCCCATCCTTTAAACCTAGTCAAAGCTTTTGACATAAAGCTTTTAATTTGTGGATTACATCAACGTGGCTATATAGCTGCCATTGACTTGGTACCATTTTGTCCTACTATTGAATACAAATATAAATGCAATGTTTGTTTACTGAAGTGTGGTGACATGTTGCTTTCTGTATCTGTTTTTTTCAGCTAACTTCAGTTAAAATATCCACTCCAAAAATGTGCGGTAGCTCTCAATACCTTTCTTAATGGTTTTTAATAGAAAAAGCAGCTTTTTAATTAATTACTTTGAGCAGAAATTATATTGCTAAAATAGTATGTATAACTGACCTCTGAAATCCCCTCTTTCTACTTGAAGCCACAGTGTTTGCAGTAGATTGTTTGTAGCTTTTAAGCTCTTTCTTAAGTTGTTCTATTACTTCCATTTATGGTAGTCACCATAAATACAGACACCGTAGAAAAATCAAAATTATTCCATTTTAACTGTGTACCTACCTGTTTTGTCTGCAAATCAAGTTTTGTTGAGATGGAAGGAAAACACTTTATTTTCAAAGATGGCCATCTTTGATAACACTTTAAAAAGTACCAATGAAGAGTAACTGTAGGAACTCTCTTCCTTTACTTGGTAGTTTTTTGGGATACATAGATACACTGTTTGGTTAATTTTCCTTAAGAATGGTTTGAAGAAAACAATGTTTCAAAATGCCTAACTACTGAAATTGGGAGAGGTGTTCAGAGTAGATGTTAAATGCCAGAAGTGATACTTTTCTTAATATTTTCATGAGCTATATAGTTATCAGTTTGGTTTCTTTTTATGGTGTCCTCAGATGTTCTAAGAAGCCACAGCGAGGCATGTTCAGAAAATAAAGAGTTGCAGCCTTACATGCCAATTTTACATGTGCGTGATTCTCTAATACCACCTCAGGACAGGTATGTTCTCACTAGAAGTATTAAAAGAAGGGAAAACCAGTTAAAAAAATTAATTTTTTTAAAAAAATAATTAATTGACCAGTTAAAAAAAATGGTCAATTAACTTAATTTCAGATAGAAATAACTTAATTTCTTAATAGATTGCACAGTATAATATTTAGGAGATTTCTATTGACACAGGTGGGAGGGAAAGCATTGGATTTCTCCTACATGGTGGATGTCAACTATGCAGGTTGTTGTAATGCTAACTTTGTAATTCTTGCTTCAATTTTTAAGGAGGAAGATGAATAAAGTCTGGAACAGAGCAGTTGACTTTCTTGCAGCAAATGAATCTAGAGTTCGTACAGAGACACGAAGAGTAGGTGGTGCTGAGTACTTGGTTTGGAAGTGGATGCAACCTTCTGCAGCGTGTGACAAAATATTAGTAATACCATCAAAAGTGTGGCAAGGCCAAGGTATTGAAGATATATTTTGCAGATATAATTGTCTTAATTTCTGCATCTAACTTACAAATGGTACTCTGTTGCTTGAACATGAACATGCATGTTGTTTTCTCTCATGCATTTAAGGATTGTTAGGAACTGTCAGTTCTGTTTCTCTCTTATGTTGTTCTATGGACTTACTTTTTGGTGCATTGTGTTTGCCTTGTTTTTAAGGTAAATGAGCTGTTATGTTACAGCTACTGCAGAAATGTGCAGTGAGTATTTAGCCAAATTGAGTTACTTCTTCCATTTTATGAATTTAAAAACAAATACGCTTTAGTTGGTCAAATTCTGACATGCCTTACACTTACTGGAAGTAATGTAATTGCTTGTATCTGACAGCAGGTAAATTGGATCTTGCAGACTTTAGTTGCCTACTGTTGTCAGTAAGGTGCCTAAAGACAAAGTAAGGAGGAAGATATGTTTATCCTTAAAAGGAAACTGCTGGGACAGAAGACTCCTCAGTTAGGAAAAATGTGCATTTGGAACATCTAGTAGTGTTAGATGTTCTAGCTCTGCCATAAATGTTTTTCTACACTGCATTTGTTTTTCAGACTCTGTGGTGTAAAACATTTGCTTTAATAGAGAATGCACTTTGTCATACATGGATTTTGCAATGTTCTGTCACTTTTCAGTTTTATCATGAAACCAGGTGGCAAGAATCTAGTAGGTTTGCGGTTGTATGTCTGCAGTGGTCATATTTTCCTGGTTTTTTTTCTCCCTTTCTTCATGTTAAGCTTCAGGTTTTGGTTTGCTATATATTTTTTTGATCAATGAAAAATTGAAACTGTAGGACTTGAATTCAGATTTGCAACTAAGAAAGAATGGTCATTTCTAGCTCTGCCTGAGTGTGAAAGTAAGTAATGTCATTATATACTTCTCAAACTTATACTACTGGTTATAGCATTACATTTCTCATTTTAAATAATTCATTGGAATTGAGGGCTGCTTTTTTAAAAATACCATGTGAATGCTACTGCAGGCTTGACATTCTGTGTTAAATGTAGTACTAAGTACTTAGTGGCATTCTGATGTGACAACTGTATTGCTTGATTTCTTGAAGTTTTCATTAGTAAGATGTGTATATGAACTTTATTCCAAGAGTTGCAGAACCTTTTCTTTCCAGGACATTGTACATTAGGATGTTCAAGTGCTTAAGTTGCAATACAGAAATGGTGGGTTTTGTCAACAGCTGTTTCTGTTCCATCTCTGTAGTACTGCCACAACTGAATTTCAGGCACTCAAATTGAACACAGTTTTTGCAAGCTATATATATATGTATTATAAATCTGAGTCTTCTGCGTAGTTTATTGTTCAATGCAGACTGGGAAAGATCATGCTCTAGTTCTAATTTACTACTCATTTGCTCTCAGTTTTTCTTGTCCTGTTTGATTGCAGCATAAATCACTCCTTGACGTTCTGTCCTGTATGAGAAATCTGATTGGATTCTCACCTGGGGACACCTCAGTGTGTGATAGCTCAGGTGGTGTTTTGCTACCTGTAATACAGAAGAGTGGTCTTCAAAACTTCCTAGAAAGACAGCTGCTGTAGTAGCTGCTGTGTACCATCCCAGTTTGAGCATCTGATACCTCCTTCAGCACATTGCAAATGTGGACAGAATACCTAATCTCTCAGCTGTGGCTTTTATCTGTTTGCTGCTTAGAGTATGTACATAAGACTCCCTGTTTTCTATTGAATAGCATGTATCAAAATCCATTCTGTTTCAGTCCTTTTAATTGCAATTTTCCAATTTTTGTGTTATGTTTGAAGTTTAGCAAAGATCTTTGAAGAACTGAAATTCCATACTTCGTTTCTAACAGAAGGGTATGGAAATGGGGTGGCTGAAATGGCAATGAGCTATTTGGGCTCTTGACAGTCAGCAGGCAAAGGCAATTTTCACATGCAGAGGCTCTTTCTATTTTGCACTCCTTGTGTTCGAATGCCCGTTGGAAATAGTTCTGTTGCATGTCTCATGCTTTTTGTGCAGCTGTTTCTGTCGTGATGTTAGGAATTTTACATGTATGTGTCACTTTCTTCCTTTCTTGCAAGTATACATTAGGTGGAATTTAGATTCATACTCCAGTTCTGATGGTTGAATGTAGAAGTTGATAGATCTAAATACTCTTCAAGACTGCTATGCCCTGAACAGACTCAACATACAGAAAATCATAATGAGTTCTTGGGTCTGAATCTTGTGAATAAATTTCAAGCTTGCAATTTTTTAACCATCTGAGATCTGGTAGTGCTGTGTAGCAGAGAACAGCACCTAAGCATGTGCAATTGGAGAAAAAACCTTTTTCAGAAAGGCGTGTTGGCATACACAAGGATGTCCATGATGATAGTGTGCATTTTAACTGTGGAACCTGTAGCTTGCATGAGATCTAATGTCTGCTATCTGTTAGCAGCGTGTTAAAGCATCACTGTGACATTTTGTCCAGTCTTTCAGGGTGCAGCCTGTGTTTTGACAGTTCAGTTTGTTGTGTTTGTTTGTTTGTTTGTTTTTTCTGGGTCAGAATAAATTCTGGTGCTATCCCTTTGACATATTACTTACTGGATACAGTAGATGCAAAGAAAAGGGTAGTAAGCTCATTGTAGGATGGACAAATGGCATGTTTTGAAAGAAATGTACAAGAGAATAGTCAACTGAGAAACAACCTTGATCATGTCAAGTGATTGAAATAAATCTGTCGAGAGAGCCTCACAATTCTAGTGTGTTCAGTTTGCTTTTGAAAGAACAGATACAATTGTCCTATCACACCTCTGATAACTGGAGAAAACTAGGTGGGCAGGGCTGCAGTGTAGCTAAGCTAACAGTAGAAGCTAAAGTTCCTTGACAGCTCTGGAGATGAGATAAAGAGGTTCTCTGAAGTGCCACAGCTAGGGTGATATTTCATCCTGCAGCATGGAAGATAACCTGTTACCTTTTGTGAATGACACGCCTCCTCCCTGACTTGTGAGAACATAATCCATTCTTGGAACAAAAGCAAACAAAAAACCCCAAAGCCACAATTATACTCTTAACTATTGCAAGAGAAGTGGATTTCATGCTGCTTGTAAAATTCCATATCCATCCTATGTTTGTCTTCTATAGCTGAATTAACTATATTAAACCTCAATTCAACCATACTCTTCTCTTTGGTAAGAGACTTATCTCAGTATCTTCCATGTATAATAAAGAACCCCATTATTGTGTGAAAGGACATAATTTCAATATTTTTAGGTAATTATTTTCTCTTTTTGTTCTTGCCTTTGATAAGAGGGTTAGTACTTAATAGATGGCAGTGATCTGTGGCTTAACACTGAAAAAACTTGGTTTTAAGAAACATGGTTACCTATATTTGATGCAAGTCTTCAGCCTTACCAAGTTTGTGCAATTCACATACAAAGATCCTTTGGGCTGTCTTGTAACCCACGGTGACAATACTTAGGAATTCATTGACAATAATATATTAATAATTCAAGGGGCATAGAAAGCTGTACTTACAGTCTCTTCAATGTTGATTTAGCAGTCAGTGCAAGACACACTTCTTCCATCACAGACAATGATAAAGTGGTTGACAAAAGCACATGTTTGCTGCTGCTGCTCTTCGAATCTGGAATGATACAGTGATATTCAGTTTAAGGTAGTAAAACAAAGTACATTATGAATGAAATAAAAAGTAGCTTCCTTTTCTTGAAAGTGCTCAGTAATCCCCAAGAGGAATTTACGAAAGTCCTGATTATTTTCCCACTAGTGACTTACTGCACAAAATTGTGCCTCTGCTTTCCTATTTCATCTTTACCTTTTTATCTTCATCTTGTAAGCATTACTCCTCAAATCTGTGTAGAAAAAGGTGTGTGATGCTTAGTTAATCAGTGTGTGGCTTAGACTGTTGTCCTGCAAAGTCGTCCATTTATGCCCTTACCAAGAATATTTTGTATGCTCCACACCAATGTAACTTTTCAAATAATCAGTACTGTATTCTGAACAGTTTTGTCACTGAAACTTCCTCTTTTAGGGCAGGGGGAGAATCAGTTGTTACAGATGTGTAATGAAGTTCAAGAGACATTAGTTAACTATGCTGTTTTCAGTTTTGCTCTGTAGGTAGAGCATGAACTTACCTGTGTCTTCTCTGAGCTCTCTTTTTGGTGACATTTCTGGTATATATATATGTTAAGGCTTATTATTGTTCTAGCATTAATTTCACACCTCACAATTTTCACAGTAATTTTTTTTCTTATACATGAAAAGCTCCATCTAAGTAGCAAAACTTACTTTTAATTTCCCATGATTTTGAGAAATTTTTTTGAGAAAAGACAGAGTTCCTCTTTATTTTCATATGCTGCACTGCCCTGGGCACACTTCTCTACCAGTAGGATGTTACATTAAGTTAGAAGCAGTTTAGTCTTGTGCTGGTGGTAGGCTCTGGCTGAAGTTATCTCAGTAAGTGCCTGAGATCTTCCAGTAAAAAGGACATCAAACTTATTAGAAACTGGAACAAGCAAAGCTTGGTTTGTATAGGTAATTACATCAAAGGGTGAATTCCTCTTTTAGTTACTTTTGGATAGCTCAGTGGTGTAGCTGCTTCCCTAAATACCAGTATGGATTTTTTTTACTTCATAAACAGCTTGCAGAAACGTTGATCCTCTGGGTCTAGGATCTCTGCAAACAAGCTCACCATTCTTTATCCTTGGATTAAAACCATGTGCTGAATAAACCTAGTTATAAACAATCAGCACATAATTTCCTCAACCCCACACCTTTTCAGGTCCAGGTCCATGACTAGGCCACCCCAGATCACCTTCTCCAGTATGGTGTGGTGCCCCAGTGTACAATATACTGGTGACATTTCACCCCACCCTTGATCTGCTGGAGCCAACCCCCATGAGTAAGGTAAGTCCGTGTATTTTTCAATGTTGCTTAGTTCTGTAAAGTTTTTATTGTATACCCTATGTATAATTTTTAATAAGGGGCAAAAAACTTTACAAAACCATGTGCTATTGAAAAAGGACTTGTCCTTCAACTACAGGCAGCTCAGAGATAGATGCAGTGTCACCAACATATTTAGAAATCTGTTCCCAAGAGAAAAACAGACAGTTGTTACAGGTGTTGGTGACTTGCACTGTGTGCATGTGTATTCTTAGTAAGAATGTTTTTAGTTATTTGGGGAACTTGCAGTAGGTTTGATATTAGTATTGGAGGCTACCTTTCCTAATTTCTAGTTGGTAATTGTATTTTATTTGTCTTGGGAATTTACATAAGAAGTAGATTTTCTATGCCAAATCTCCAGGCAGTGAATTTTCTCTTGGTCAGTGCTTGTCTTTCTCGAGCAGTGTCTTCCACATGACTCAATTTTGTCGGTGTGACATGGTTTTTGTTTGGGTGGCATACAGAAGAGCAGCAGTGTTCATGTATTTTGGATGTACTTTCAAGATTTTAAAAGATCAGCAGTAAGAAGCACAGATATCTGCCCAAAACAGTGACTTCTGACCCATGGAATATAACATCTTGAATATGTCAAATTTTTCTAAAGTAGGGATTGCAAAGGAGAAGCATTAGCAGCAGTTTGCAACATCATTTTTTTCTTTTTGAGATTTTTGATCTTATGTTTAAACCCTTGAATCTACTTACCTCAATCTTCAAAGTAAAACTTCCTTCAAGCCTTGAAAGCTGTTTTACTAGGCTATCCCATTTCATTTCTGTTGCTGCTTTGTTGGCCTTTCTCAAGGCATGGAGCTGCCTTATCTGAATCTGAAGTGCTCCTTGATTCCTTTTCTCATGGTAGAGTCTTCTCTTGTGACTCCCACAAGTAGAACTTGTGAACTTTACAGACATTAATAATTATTTTAGGATTTCAGAATGTATTTCATGGCACTGTTCAGCTTTGAGTTACTCTGCTATTTTTGATTTTCATTTTTTTTTCATACATCTGTTTTATCTTCTGGTATGTTTCCTTGCAGATTTTTAAAAGCTTCCGATCATGTGTGATCATTTAGGGCTACCAAAGCCCTGTCCTTGTAGAGCGTTCTTGACATGTTACTGCACTACAGATACAACGCAACATCCATCTTAAAGTTTCCCTATTTATTACTCAGATGGGCAGCAAATTGCCCCAAAAGTGGAAGAAATAAAAATTCTCAGGCAGTTAGAATGTATGGTTAACTTCCAGTTCCAAAAATTTACTCCAGGTTTTACGTGTGTCTGTCTTTGCATGGAGATGTAGTTCAGATCCTTCTTTTACAAGTATATGGTATTTTTAAAAATATTCTGAATTACTTCCATGTGGCCTTAAATGTAGAAGTTTTAAGTATTAAAAATTCAGCTAAATATGGTGTGTTTTCTTCAGTATGATAGAAGACTGTGTGAAACTTAGATTTGCTTGAATTCTTTCATGCATGAGGGAAACTTTCTTCTGTGTAAAACTAGAAAGGTTTTAATGTATAAAGTTGACATTTCTTACCTCAATGGTATTATGCCTTTAAATCATTAGTATTTTAATTTATTTTTCTTTTTAGCATTTCATCTAGATAGAAGAAATTCACCACCGAACAGCTTGACACCATGTCTAAAGATTCGCAATATGTTTGATCCAGTTATGTAAGTAAAACCAGCTATCTATCTGTACTTCTGCATTCTTTTGGAAGAGTCCATTTCTTACCTTTGGGAGGGGCTTGGAAGTGAAGAAACATGAACATGTTAAAAAAACCCAAACAGGTTGTAAAAAAAAATGTTTCTCTTAACATCTGTGAGAAGACATAAAAAAACTTAACTGTCTGTCTTCTGTACTTCATTGTATTGCTCTGTGTCTTTGGCTCACTTCTTGAAGGATGTTCATATAGTCAAACTATTTGGAGCAATGACTGATCTTTCTCCATTAATTAAATTTGTAAATGTTCAATTGTATCAAGTGACAGAGGAGACTCATGTGGCCTGACAACAGACTGTAAGTTTTTCAAGTATTGTTAAATATTCTGGAATATTTGGACTGCTACAGAGCTTGCACAGTTTGCATTTAAAAGGCTGAATTTAAATCACTTATTACTTTGTGGCACTGTGACTGCCTAATTTTGAAACAAATGGATTTTTATAGTGGGAACAAATCAGTGCTGTGCACTGACTTCTAATGCTCATGTAATTCTCATAATTCTGAAGTATGTACTGTGTATAAAAAAGTAACAAGTCTTGTTTCATGTAACAAGAGTTAAGAAAAAATAATAATTTTTTTGGTAGTCTTTTAAATCTTCATGAGCTCCACTGTTCTGTTATATCCCCTTTGGCTCTGGACTAGATCATGGTAGGAGTTGGGAACTAACACATAGGTTATGCCAGATAATCCTGGCATAATCTTTGAAGTCTCTTTGTCCACTGTAAAGAGATACAGGGACTCCCAACAACTTTTCTGGAGTAAATTATTCCTTAATGTGATTATACAAGGGAAAAGTACAGATGCTTTGTCTTACAGGGTAAATGTGAGATGCTACTTGAGACTGAAGAACATAAGTTGAGTGGAAAATAAGAGCTATTGATTAGGACAGGAAATAAGGAAGGACATCCAAGTATGGACACAAGTGATTGCAAAGTGTAGATGTATTTCTTCAACCTTTTTTCTAGCCACACTTAATTACTTTAGTTCCTTGCCTTATTAACTGAAAAGCTTTTAATTTAGCTGAAAACAGTGTTACCCCTAGCATATGGAAGTACTCTAAAAAACCTTTTCTTGGTGGCTTTAAGACTTAATGACTGCTCAGTGGCACCAGCTTCTGTGGCTTCTATAATAATTTTCAGGTTGCAGTAGGGTGAGCAAGACTGAAATTTTAGGTGTTGTTCTTGAAGCAAATTGATCCTGCTGTAGTAGGATTAAATAAAACATGAGATTTGCAGAAAACTTTAGGTGACATCAACATCCTTATTGTCCTTGCTTCAAAGAAAACTTTGTGAGCTGTGTTGGTTAGTCTGAGTGGCACTGAAATAAGTCCATTCCTGAAGCTTCACTGTAATATTTATTGGTATGTTGTATTGGCTACTTTCCTGTATGCAATGTAATGCAAGCAGTTCAAAATGTCTGCTGTTAATGGAACTGATTACTGAGATGTTACTTTTGTCACAAGTTCCCTTTTTAGCCTATATCTTTGCTGTAAGCTTCAGTGTTTCTCAGTACTGACCCAGTCCATGCCTAACAGGTTCATTAAAAAGCCCCCACATTTATGGACTAGGAGTTGTTGTGCTTTGACACTTGTCTTTAGTGCCTATGTCCAGTCAGCTGTTTTGAACACTGCGACTTCCAATACACTGATATTGTGTAGACCTTTTCTTTTGGAAGTTTAGCTAGCTCCATTACTGGGCTGCTGGATTACATTCATGGTGGGATACTTCATCCAGTATCACATTTTACTCCTTAGTGCATTCTTCTTCTGTGAGCTGTCTTTCACAGGACTGTTGCTTAAGGAAATAGTTCTGATCATACCCTTGGAGTTATCTTGAAGAAAACACAAACAGAAATCCAAAGCCCTCAGTGTAGTACAAACTGTATTGTTAATCTGCTTGTGTCATTAGAGGAGGGAGGCTTATGTTCTTGTCCCAGACCTGAAAGAGAAGAATAGTTTCACTCACCACCTAAAACAGAACGTACCAGTGTCTGTGATTAGATTATCAAGTATTGTTTTGACTTTTGCAGTGGGTGCAAGGTATGTTTTACAAATGCAGTTTCAGCTGCTCTTTAAGAGATTGTATACTAACAGTAATTACTCAATTCTTTTCAGCATTACACCAGTAGCTGTTAGAAGCAGCCCCATGAAACAGGTTCTTGACTTGAGAATCATCTGGGAATATACCAGTTAATTTGTTTTTATTAAGTTCAGCACAGCAAATAATCATCTTTCTACTGCCAAAAATCAGCGCTCATATCAAGGGAACAACTTGTCCAACTTGTTCGCTTGTACATTGTGAACCCTCACATCACAGCAGCAGACTTTGTTTTGTGTTCTAGACATTTATTATGCAAGGCAGAAACATGTTTTTTTGAACTGTCAGTCTAAGCATCACTTTGATAACCCCATTTTAGGACAATACCCCAACCCCCAAATAGAGTTTATTCCTTTTGATTTGTAGGGTTGAATTTTCTGAAGTGGACTATAGGAGCCAATTTACAGTGTATTCGGTAGGAAAAGTACTAAATCTCTCTCAGAGGCATTTACCAGAAAATTATGTTAAGTTACAGAGAAACCAGACTCAGTGGGGAAGTATGAGAATGTTGTGAATGTTTAAAAAATTATGTAATCCATTAAATCTTTCATTGTTTGCCTAGGGAAATAGGTGATCACTGGCATCTAGCAATTCAAGAAGCAATCTTGGAGAAATGTAGTGATAATGATGGGATCGTTCATATTGCTGTAGACAAAAATTCACGTGAGGTGAGTGACTTTCCAGTAATATCTTAATACTTTGTTCATCCTGTTCAGATGGACTTGCAAAAAACCCAAACCCGTCTCTCTTTCTTACTTAGGGCTGTGTGTATGTCAAGTGTCTCTCCCCGGAGTATGCTGGAAAGGCTTTCAAGGCGTTACATGGCTCTTGGTTTGATGGTAAGGAATGGGAGTTTATAACAAAACATGGGTAGAAATTACCTATGGGTGCAATTTGAGTTCTTTAAATGGCGAAATGTTTTGTATCTAAAGTACTGAGCAGTAAAAAAAAAAAATAGGTAAACTAATTTTGATGTAATGACATATTTGTGTTTTACATCCTGAAGCAAAACGCAGTAATACTGAACTAGAAGGTTTTTCTTTTCCTATTTCTTTGCTTCACAGGAAAGCTGGTAACAGTAAAATACCTGCGCCTAGATCGGTATCATCATCGTTTTCCCCAGGCTCTCACTTGTAACACTCCACTGAAGCCATCAAACAAACACATGAACTCTATGTCACATCTGCGTCTTCGGACAGGCACAACTAATTCTCAGGGAAGTTCCTGAGAAGACTTTCTACAACTGCTAGGACTGTTACTTGCAACAGGAATGTTCCTGTTTGGCTGCCGTCTTCCTTTTTTAGTGCTTTTTGTATGTAATACTTTATTGAATTAAATAAAAGTTTGAACGTTCCAGAAGTCTTGTTTCCAAAGGGACTTAGCAATGAGGCAGTAATACTGAGCTGACAAAAAAGAAAAAAAGTCGCTTCACAAAGTTTTCTGGGGCTATAGTAAACCGATGCATTTAAGTTTTGCATGAGGAATACCGATTTCATTATACATTTGCAGATGTGGTGACGTATTTTTGCACCAAGAAGTGTTTTTGATAATACAAAAGCATGGAGAAAAGAAGACTTCCTGTATTTCCATAGTTTCCTGTGAAATAATCTTGTGGGTATTTTGTAACAAGCAACCTACAGTTCCTGATGGTAAATAAGTTAAAAAAAAAATTGAGTCAATATTAGTTTTTTGTTGCTGTATCTTTTTCTGCAGCTAGGGCATGGGAAAAGTGAATTTGGCATTAGTGGTTGCATATCAGTGTGAGGGAAAATGAACTGATTGTGGATGTGTACTGGGTTTTGTATATAAGTGTAAATGCTGGTGGTGGCAAAAAGGGTTGCATTCTGTGAGGATGTCTGCATTGAAGCAGCAAATAAGCTTCCTATTTTATTCCAAACCAATTGTTTTATATGGTTTTGGCTATACCAGGACAAGAGGCCAAATACCTAAAGTGTTAGATACAGGTTAAATATCTTTTATAGGTTTTATATAAAATACCTGACTGATTTTGTGTGAAAGGTCTGATACCAATTGTAATGAATTCAAATTTGTGAGCAATAAAGAAGCAATTGGCAGATACTGGAAAAATATCTTGTGAAAAGCTGTATTTGTTATTACAAGTGTCAGGGCTGTGACAAAATACCATTGGATTAAATGACATTCCTAGTACATTATAATATGTTTTAATGAACCATTTATCTGTTAAAAGTTTAAAAGGTACATACTTCCTTGCAACAATTTTGGCTCATGCAAACTAGTGCAGCTGACAGTAAATCTTGTGATTCCCGGTTTGTAAATTTACTAATGTTTACCTAGAAGAACAAAATTGTTGCTGAGAAGCTTAGTTGCAAATCTAAGATAATTGGCTTTACTAATCCCCACTCCTACAACAATTTTACCTAGTTATCCAGCTGAACATCCTGTAGGAGGTGAGACTGGAAGCACACCAGTCCCACAGATTTTACTGAAATTTACTTTACTTTGTAGATATGATGGATCTGCAGCATGAACTTGCACAAATAATGCACGTTTTTCTTACGGTTAAGTAAACATGATGCACACTATTCTGCAACAGGAAATCCTATTGTGCCTTACCTTTGTGCTTTTGTGGGCACCATGTTTATTATTGGAGAGTTTGTTAACCGAAAAATTTTAAATCCTCGGTTTTATGTCTCAGATGCTAATGAATGAGTATATATAATATATAATCAGCCATGCAGAATTCTACTTACCAAGGACAAGTACATATTTTTGATTGGTAAGTGGATTGTGCCAGGTCTGGTAGATTTTTGATGAGTTTTATTATATACATATATGTATATGTATAATATACATGTATATGTATTATATATATGTATATAAACTAATTTTGTTGTATTTGATGTGCATCATAGTGATTTGTTAACCTGACCTTAGTGACCCCATCTTGTGACCTGTTGCAAGAGTGAATGTAAAAATAGCTGTGGCATTTTAAAAGGTCGCCTCGATGCAAATGCATCTATCTTGCTTCTAAGATATATTTCTTGTAAACACTGTACATTTTAATTGTAATATGTACTATTATGCAGCTTATTTTACATTAAACTGTTAAGTTGACCGATATCCCTTCCTGCAAGACAGGGGAATATGTATAATATCTGAACATTTGAGAAAAATCAGATGTTTGTTGTAACTTGTCACCCTATCCTGTAAAAACAAAACAAAACAAAAAAACCAAACCAGACTCGAATTAAAGGTTTATTAGGGGTTTTTATATGTGTCTCACCTTTTAGATATTTGGGTGTCTCTGACTCAGTTCCTTTCCCCTGGGGGGTGGTGGACGGGGGTGGACGGGGAGATTGATCTATTACCGCCACCTAACTAATTTTTAGTATTTGTTAGGATGTGAATAGGTTGCTGCCATGAGCTGACACACAGCCGAGTTAACTGTCAGCTTGACTTTGTCCTCATTTTGTACACAGGGAATGTAGAGACTTTACCTTGATTCCTAAGTCATGAACATGCCCTGTTGTCTCCCCTCTTAAAGGACAGGGGCCAAGAGCCTTGAACTTGTGCTTTCAACCTCTTGCTTGTATTTTGAGATACAAAGAGTCATCAAAGGGATTTTGATAGACTAACAGAAGAGATTGGCTTTCTTTCCTGTCATTATCTTACACTGCTTTAGAATTGTTTTAATGACAGGTTGAAGGTTTGAGGGATAGGACGAACACGGAAGGGTGCATAAGTCCACTATTTACATTCACTTGCCCGCATACGTATACCTGTCCCGTGGGGAGGGGGAGCAGGAGGAGGGGGAAGTTCGATGTCGTTCCGTTCCCTCCTCTTTGGAAGCTAGACACGGTGGGCATTGAGCGCTGCCGCGGTTTCGCGGCCGGTGCTGCAGTCAGGAGCTGGCTCCGTGGGCGCCCTGGGCCGGCGTGGGCGCTGACAGCCCTGGCCCTGCTCCCGGCCGGCGCCGCGCAGGCAGCCGAGGGTCACGGCGGGGCTCTCCCTGGGACCGCAGAGAGTCTCTCTGAAGGGGCGAGGAGCCGCCTCGTCGCCCTGCCCCAAGCGCTCCCTTTAACCCTTAGCACAGGGCGCTTCGACCACGCCGCGGCGGCGGGACGGGGCTGGGTCCCGGCCGCCTCCCCGCGTTGCCGGGTCGTGCCGGGCGTGCGGCGGGAGTCTCCCGGCTCCATGTTCATATTTGGCCTTGGCCGCGGGTGCCCAGGAATTTCCCGTCATGCTCCCCGGGCGGCGGGCCCGTCACTGCGCTCCCGCGGGGCGGGG
>VXBR01002939.1:1661274-1679240 GCA_013400215.1 Cisticola juncidis | reverse complement strand
GAGAGCGGGGCTGGGGTCGGGGGTGGCTCGGGTCGGTCCCCGTGTCACGGAGCGAGCCCCTGGCAGCGCTCGTCGCCCCCGCATCCCGGCCGCATCCTGGCTGTGCCGCTCCTGTGGCCGCCGCAGCGCCCGGCCCCTGGCGCAGCCCCTGGCTCCGGATGTCCTGCGCTGGAGCTGGAGCTCCTCACTCACACGGCGTGCACAGCGGAATAGCTGGCTCGGGGAAGCAGCGCTTGGCCGAGTGCGTAGTGAGTTCAGTTCAGCCGCGATCCCCGGCTCGGCAAATTGTGCAGTGCAGGGTCAAAAAGGAGCTTAAACTTCACAAATGAGCTCAGAATTTGGTTGTGCTTTTCTAAGGAAGCTCAGTGTGTTCACTGGCTAGGTTTGTTTGGTGTTATTCTTCTGACAGATTCAATAAATGTAATGGATAAAGTATAATTTATTTCTTACTGTCCCCTGTCCAAGTACTTGGTGCCTCATAATATTCCTGGAAACAGAAATGAAACTTAATCAAACTTCCTGTAGAATTTGACAAATTAGCTATAAATGCTGTCTTTCCTGCTTGAGCTGAATTTTTAGTCATCATCCTCTTAGCACAAAAAGTGTCTGAAAGCACAGTGATCTTAAAACAAGCATAGCTGTGTATTAAAAATGCCATATCTAACAGTGGTTATCTACAGATAAAGCCGGATGTCAACTGCCTACTGATAAATGCTGTAATAAGGTAGTTTCTCTAAGTCTTGTGACCCTGAACAACAGCATTTAGGAAAGTATAGAGCCTTACATCATATATGTCATGCTTTCAGCTCTTTCTCTGTTGTTACTATTAAAATGGTTCTGAAGATGCACTCTCTGGACAGATAGAAGTCAGAATGAGAAATCTAGAACAGCCAGGCACTTTGCCTTACTGATACAGCTTGCTTATGGCAAGTCACCTGTAAATGGAACAGCCATCTCCACTCCCACTATGGCACAATGCCACTCATCTGAATCCAGAATTTAATGCTTAGAATTTGTCCTGCTTATGTTCTTGCCCTTGCTAAGTAGACACGAGTGCTTTCTGTCTTATTTGCTGATGATTCCCAACTTTTTGTTACGTTGCTGCGTGCCTTTGCAGTTTGTCATGATTCCCTGTCTGCCAAATTTGGTTGGTAACAGTGCCCTTTGAGTGTGATTCTGGGAGTAGTTTCCATGTGGCTTGTCATCTTAATCAGACGTTTGCTCATAGTTTCTAAAAGAATCGCCTGCCTCCCTTTAGACATGGCTTATTTTAGAACAGTATTTCTCAACTGTCTTTTAAAATTTATGTAGGGAATTAAATATGGTTAGCAGCTTAACCAGAGTTACTAAATAGTCCTAGAATTCTGAGATTAAAAAAGGAATTTTTAAAAAAATAAAGTTCTGCATTGCTTTGTTAAAACCAGTAAAATTAGTGGAGTTAAACAATATATAGTTCAGTCCAAAATGTGGTTGGTCAGTCCTTTTCCCATCTGATGTACCTTGGATCTTATTAATACACATTTGGAATGATCTTTTAGGAGGGCAAAAACAATGCTGTTTTTCTTCCAAAAGCACAATCTTTAAAAATAGTGCCTTTGTAGATGGGCTAATGTTTCTATATTTGTTAGCAAAGCCATATAAAGCAGTTGATCCTAGACAAAAATAAAGTCTTTTAACTGAATGACCTTGCTCATTTTTCCAAGTGGTAGCAGTTACACACTCTCACAGGGGTTAGTTAATTCAGATGTTTATGTCAGCGCATACTGACATAAAAATTTCTTATTTTTTGTTTGTACATAGCATAAGAATTCCTTACAGCTGTTCGGTAAGGCCCAGCTTGCACGTGAGGGAGGTATTTGGTCCTTTGCCCTGTTATTTATGAAGGTATGGGAGGATCTTGTTTACCTACTCATGTTTTGTCAGCTTTGTAAGCTGATACTTGTTTCTCTATCATTGGAGATCCAGCCTATTTATTACACTAGAAATGCTAGAAAACAGAATTTCTCTGTTGGGTGTATTGTTAATGGTTCTTTTGTTACTTATTTGAAAAGATGGGGTAATAAGAGTCAGTAGGGAAAGAGAAGAGAACACTGTTAAGGATTTAATCTTCTCAGACAGAAGGTTAAGAAGTCTGCCTGTCTGCATCTGACTGGCATTGCTACAAGCCAGCAATGCAGCAAAGCCATCCAATTTGGAGATAGCTTTGTTGAGCTGCATAATTCAAGTGAGTGTGTCCTCATTACAGAGCAACTCTTGAGCTATGTGCAGCATTATACTAGTCATAGGTAGGAAATATGACCTTCTTTCCGCCGTCTGTTGTTTTTCTTTTTCGTTGAAAGCTGCAGTCTGGGCAGCACCCAGGCTATGTATGAACCTAAGCTATGGAGGCTTTAATGACAGGAAAGTGGGATAAACATCGGCCTAATTATAGCTGGGTCTAGCTCTAGTTTAAGGGTTCCTTAGGCAAAAGACACCCACAAAAATGGACCCTCAAATTCCTGATGTGTTTATAACATTGTAATCAGGAATTACTGTCAAATAAAGTCAGGTGTGGATTTCTTTTTCCCTGAGTAAATCTGAAGTTGGTATGCTTATTTTGAACAAACTGCAAGGTTAGACAGAAAGAGGCTGTTTTTTGCTCGGGAGTAACCATGTCCATACATGGAGTTATTTCAAGGTTACTTTCTACACACGACAGAGGTCTTTTAAACAGAACAACAAAAAAACCTGAGAGCTTTTGGTGCTTTTTTTGTGTGTCTCATAGAGAAAAAAGTGACTATAGGTTAACTTCCCCTTCCCTCACTCACCGTGCTTTGGTAGGATTTATTGTTATCTTTTGAGAGGTTTCATTTTCCTCAGAAGGATTTTTGGTTCTCCATGAGCTATTAATATGTACTAGCTTAAAAAAAAGCAAAAACAACACAAAACTAAAGATTTAAATCCTCTGTGGCAATTTGTGAATGTATAACCAACTAGCAGTGTTTTAAAATTAATTTTCAACTAACCACTTAAGAAAAGGAAGGAAACATATTGCATTAGTAACTTCTACCAGAAGTTGAAGAATGTCATTGTATATTTTAACAGGGATTTTTGTGTCTTTAGTCTGTAAAGATGCTGATCTGTATTTTTTTGCCTGAAAATAGGGTAGAAGAATTCTTTGGGAACCCCATTTATGGTAAGGTAATTGGAAATTATAATTTATCTGCTTAGCTCCAGCCTTCTGGTTCTCATTTAGCAACCTCAATTCAGCATTATCTGAAAACCACACAATCTAGCAACTGGAACTGGGAATAAAGAGGGTTTTTGCAATAAGAACTTTAAGGTCTGAGGAACTGAACAATACTAGCCCAAAACAGGCAAGAACAATACTTACACTTATAAGGTGCTAACACAGTTTTGCTGTCCTTGCAGACTTAAATTGTAGTTTAACATTGTTTTGTAAAATAATTAATAGCATAAGTACTGCTTTATGTCCATAAACTTTTGTATTTAAACATGATTCAGCTTTTGAGCGTTGCACAGACAAAGTCTAAGGACGGGACTTCTGCCGAGGTCTGCAGTTTGCCTTTTCCTTTCAGTAGCATCTGAACATCAGGATTGATGGCTTCTTTGAACTGTGGGCAGCAGCTTAGCAAAATGTACATAGCGTGCTAACACATTGTTTTGTTGGGAAGTGTACATCATCCAAGAAATTTTAAGAGTAATGTCATGCATGGCATTTGGAAGTATTTCCCCACGGGTCTCTTTAACTCTGTGTTCTTCCAAAAGGAGGCAACGCCTTTGCGTTTCACCTGATGGAAAACAAATCCCTACTAGTAGAGAATAACAATAGCACAGATGGAGTGTAGCTGCCAAATGCCACCACTTTCACTCTCATCACACAATGAAAATGGAAAAAAAATTCAACACATGGAACCTTAGCAGCTTCCTGGGGAAATGATCTGTGCCAGTCGCTGTAGAAAGGAAACAGCCCACAAGTGTTCCTTCTGGCTGAGAGATTGCCCTTGTTCTTGTTCCTCTCCGTTCCCCAGTGCGTGGTTCTCAGGGAAATCTGCAGGTGAGGCTGTTCCAGCTGCCTGCACAGAGAGTGTAGGTGATTTTAACACCTTCAAGGACCTTCAAGGTGGGTTGGTGGGTGGGAGCCACATGGATGTCTCTCATTTCATGCAACACAGTGAGTCTGGCCTTGGCTTTCTTGCAGCTGGTTCAAGAGCAAGCATTGGCTTGATATAAAGTTGTTCAGTTGGCTAAGAAAAATGGTTGAATATACAAGTAGGCTTTGCCACCTGGATCAGATTGTCACCATCCTGCTGCTGGGAGGAAGCTTGATATTAAGCATAAAACCAATGCAGATCTATCCTAATGTGTCCTGATGATGAGCTGTCAGGGCTTACACTCAGTTCAAGTCGAATTTGTACTAATGAGTGATCCAGTAGTGCACTGATCCAGTCTGCACAGTGCTGAGACCAAGGCTTGCAGGTCAGATTGGTTTGGCTTCCACTCCTGCACACCAATATCACTGTCAGTAGCTGTAGCACAAGTGTGAGGTAGATGGGAACAAGACAGGAGCAGATGCTTTGGCTGCCACCTCAGGGACAGGTGGAAAAGTAGAGGTGAATCAGTCAACTGTGGGAAGTTACACCCCTGAGATGCAAATTCAGAAACTCCACAAATAAAATGATTTGCGTTTTCTATAGCGTTATTGTCTCTGCTTTTGAATGGCTACAGAAAAGGAAAATCAACCTTGTTAGTCAAAGCCTTAACATTTAACTGCTATCTACTTTTAGACTGTTTCTTCATTTTAATATTTTTTTCTCAGAATTAAAATCACTGCTTCATCAGATCTTGTGTGTACATGGTGGAAAAATACACTGTGCTGACAGCATACCTCTTAACATCTGTTTTCATGAGAGAAACCAAATTGTTTGTCTAGGTGCTTGTTCTTTGTACTCTTGCTTTAAAGGCAAGCTCACGAAAGAGACGAGATCTTGTAGCAAATTAGTGGTTCATTAGGGAAAGGACCCACCATATGTTCCTGGTATCTAAACTGCTACCTGGCAGGCCTCATCCAAAAACATAAGGCAGCCTTGCTACTTGCCTGTTGAGAGAGGTTCTGGTTTGTAACAATTTATTCTAGCAGTTGTTGAACCATGCTGGGAAGGATTACAATAGATATTGTGCAAGACTCTAGGCTCTTTCTTTGAAGTCTTAAAATGTGAAATACGGTAGCTGTCTGGGGAAAAACAAGCCCTTTTTGTTGCTCAGTTACATACAAATTACAGACCAGTACATTTTGCTCTAATGACAGTCAAGTAATAACTGTGGCAGTAATAAAGACAGTGTAATAGCTGAGTGATGTAATGCTATTGAAGATGAGAGGAAGATTTTCAGAGTATTATCCCATTTCCACAATCACTCTTGTGGACTAAACAGGCCAAGTGCTTAAAAACTGTAGCTGGGATTTGCCTTTCTGAACCACTCTTTTTGGTTTTACTTCTCCTCTGGGCTTTCCTCAGCTGTCTCTGTCCTACACCCCAAACCAGAAGCGTATTCCAACTGATACATCATTGCTACTGAGCAGACCAGACTTCCTCCCCAGTCTCTCCTGTTATGTGTTATGTTCCTCTTTTTAATAAACTCCAGATTGTTAGATTGTTATCTGCCTTTTTTTTTTTCTTTAAATAGTTTCACACGGTTGGCTCAATTTATTGTCGCTGTAACTTTGACATCCTTTTCTGCTGTACTGCTGCTATTCTGGCATTCTTTTGATTGTTTTGTGCATTTGAAGATGTATTTTAAAGTCCAAATGTGATTTTTTGTACTTCTCTGTATTGAATTTTATCTTGGTGGTTTTTGACCACTTCTCCAATCTATTAAGACCATCTTGAGTTCTGCTCAGCTCTTCAGGGTCTTTCATTCTCCTTGCAGGTTGATGTCTTTGCAGTTTCAGTAGGAATACTTGCTGGGTTTTGGCCCTGGTCAGGAGGAGAAGCACTGCACCTGTGATATAGGGCCTTGATCCAAAAGAAAATTGCTTTTCCAGTTTGCTTTGTCTAAAATTATTTTATATTTGAGGTCTGTTTGATTTGCTGCTTTCCTTCTGCCTGCAGAGTACAAGGAAAGAAGGAAAGTATGGGGTTAGATTTTACTTATGGGGTTAGATTTTGGCAAGCCCATCATGGTGGCTTACTGCTTTCTAATTTCATTGCCTGTTTATGGATTGTTTAGTATTTTGTTTCAAAACCTTTCTGTGTGTTGAAGATAGATTTATGGCCATGTAATTCACCAGTCAGTCTTTTCTTCCTTTTAAAAATGGATATTACCCTCTTTCTCTTGAGATTTTGTAAAGGCAAAAACCTTCTGAAAATTCTCCAAGGTACATGCTCTTTTTTGAACAATTTCTCTCCTTGTTTCCCAAATGTTTAGGATAAATTTCCTAATCTGTCAGGAGAGGAAGAGCAACCTCAGGGAAAGGTTTCAGGCACACAGGACAGCTCCATCATCCTGGAATACAGTGATCAACATTAGTATGCCTAATTTCTGATAATCTCATATTTATGCAGGTAAAGTACCTGAGGTGCAGTTCCTAAGAATGAAAAGGAAAGCCTGATAGACTTTGATAAAGATTTCTCTTGAAAACAAAAGAAAAAAAAAAAGAAAAAGAAAAAGAAAAAGTAGCTTTGGCAGCTCCAGTGACAATTTTTGTGCAGAGCAAGGTCTGCACAACAGATTTCAAGTTTGAAAGTAGCCACTGCAACTACTTCAGGCAGTTGCCTCTGCTGTTTCTTAAACAGTCCTATTTCCAACCTGAAATCTGATGTTGATATCTGATATTTTCTTTGTATTGGGTTGCAAAGTATGAAATTTGCAGATGGTGTTAACTGATTATAGGTTGTGGTTTATTAATTTTCTTATTTATTTCACCTAGCAACTACATAGAATTTCCAAACATATAGATAATTGCAAGAGAATTTGAAATTTTCTGTACATACATACTAAGGCTATAAAAATAACACACTCAGCAAATGTGTCAGAATTCTAGTCAGTAATTATTATTTCAAAAGTACTTCATGTGGACAAAGAGCTGGCATGTCCTTCATTGTTTTATTCTGATTGGAGGTGTTGAAGTGCACTACAGGAGAAGGGCCCTGTGCTGGGGTCAGAGGATGCTCTGGGGGCATGGCTGAGTTGCTGAGGAATTTCTAATGTTTCAGAGTGGTATGAAATATCAGGACCAAGATGGGAAAGAGGGGCCCTGATGGTTTAAATGCAGGCTTTTCTCTTTTTGGAGCACAAGTGCAAGTAGGACAGAAACAAACTGCTTTTTGGGGCAATGCTTAATGAAGTTCCTGGCTGAGGCGGGGGGGCTGCCTGCGGGTGCCTGCTGCTGCCTCTGCTGAAGGAAGTGGAACAGATGTCACTTTTAGGGACAGATTATGCAAAGAAAACGTCAACTTTTATCTTAGAATATTGATCCAGAGGAAAGCTAAATTACAAAGTTTTGAAAGCAGCCGAAGGTTGAGGGAAGAGGAGGTCGAAGTTGGTGGCTGTATGGTTGCCCTGTGAGCGGTGCCATCCTGGCTGCAGCAGCTCTGCCTTGAGGGGCTCCATGCATGCCTGTATGGCTGCTGCCAGGCTGGCACTGCTGTAAGCCTGCTTTAAGAGAGGAGGAGAACATATTTATGGGATTTTTTCCCAAAGGTAAGTGCTTTTCACCCTGCAGAAGAGGTTTTGCATGCTTATTGCAAGTCCAGCTGGAGGGGGATAGGATGAATATTTCTGACTTTTGAATACATTTAAGGCTGGGAAATGTGGATTGACAAAAAGTTTAAAAATATTTTCAATCAACTGAAAGAGGTGGAAGTGACACCTTTGTGGTTTGGACACTTCAAAGAGAATTGAAGAGAAGGGAAATAATTTAAGCAAGTTTTGCTAGAATTAATATTTCTTTTGTTCAAGATTTGAAAAATATCTTTAGGATGCCTAAAGGTGCAGATCTTTGTGCTGCACAGAGAATTTAAATGTAGCTAATTAAAAAAAAAAAAGCTCTGTTCATGGATTTTTAAACTCTACTGGAATGAAAATCAAAATTCAGCTCACAAATTCCACATTTTTCACTGAAAAAGTTTTCTTAGGAAGGTATTCTGAGGCTGGAGCACCTCTTCTATGAAGATAGGCTGAGAGAGCTGGGTTTGTTCAGTCTGGAGAAGAGAAGGCTCTGGAGAGACCTCAGATCCCCTTCCAGTACCTAAATGGAGCTACAAGAGATCTGGAGAGGAACTTTTCACAAAGATCTGGAGTGACAGGACAAGGGGGAATGGCTTTTAACTGAGAGTAGGTTTAGATTAGACATTAGAGAGAAATTCTTGACTGTGAGGGTGGTGAGGCACTGGAACAGGTTGCCCAGAGAAGCTGTAGATGCTCCATCCCTGGCAATGTTTGAGGCCAGATTTGATGGGGCTCTGAGCAGCCTGGTCTAGTGGAAGGTGCCCCTGCCCATGGCAGAGGAGCTGGAACTTTACAGTCCCTTCCAACCCAACTCATTCTGTGATTCTATGGCTCTATGACATTTTCCCTTGTAAGAAGGAGAGTCTTGAATAAATGTTTTTCTCTCTGTAATTACCTAAATACAGGTAGATGCACATATAATCCTAAAAATATGGGTAGTGGTTTAAAATCAAGTGTTCATATATTTGAATCAAATATATTGCTGTTAAGACAGAAGTAGTTTCCCTTGCTCTCTCACTTTTCTGTCATTGACATTCAGTATTCACTCAAAGCTTAAGTTAGACTCTTGCCTTACTTGCTGTGGTATCTTCTCACTGCTATTCGTGAATATGAAAGTACAACCTTGACAAGAGAAGACTTGGGAGTTTCTGTTTTGATGGTATTTTATTTTGTTATGTATTAGATCTTTGGGGGTTTTTTCAGCTGCATAAAGGTTCTTCGGTTTTTGGATGGTAAGTATTCCAATTGCAGTGTGTAAGGCATTCTTTTATGTTTATTTTTTATTTTGCTTGGTTGGTTTTGGGGTTTTTGTCCGTTTTTTGTTGTTGTTTTGTTTGGGGTTTTGTTTGGGTTTGTTTATTTTTAAATTTGTTCAATGTCAGACCTATATGCTATAATTTAAAAAAATATTTTTGGATAAAAGGCTGAGGTTTTCTTGTATATTCATAAGGCTGCTGTGCATACCATCGTGACACAATCTGTGTGATCAAAGGTACATTTTTAAAGGATGCTTTTGTTCTGTTGACACATGCGTCGACCTGTGTGTGCTGAGGGTGTTGGTTGAAGGACAACTCACGGGGCTGTGCAGTGTGTGATGTATCAAAGGGAGCTGGCACCGCTCGGTGGTGAGGAGCGGTATTGGTTTGTAGGGAAAGCCACGTGGAAAATTTCCATGTAAGGGAGACTGCTGGGAGAGATTGGCTGCCAGGATGTCTTTTAAATCCAAGTGCTTTTCTAGCAGCTGGGATGATAAAAAAAGAAACCACCACCTGAATTACTCTGGCATGAAGTTATACTACCTATATCTCTCTATATGACAGAGAGATCATAACTAAATTTTATAAACCCTTTACTTAAAAACATTTTTTACAAGATACTCAGGTCTGGTTCAGAGTCCGATCTAAAAATACAAATATTATCATATTATAAGGGAGATAATTCAGCTTTCAAACGGTTTGTGCTGAAGAATGCAGAATGAATGAAATGACACAAGGCAAATATGTCTTTTGCAATGGAAGTTTATTTTTGTAGCAGGGTGCATGGCATCTATAGGCACATTATGTACATATATATGTAGGCAGATATTAGCGCTAACCACTTTTTCAATTAAAAGACTTTTAAATATCTTAAAAATCTGCTGGCAATAGACCTACTGATGGTTTGTCGGTAATTTCCTATATACACTGTAATAACTCTCAATGGCATCCATTGAGAATGCCTTAGTTCCTGCTGTGGCAGGGAATATTTAAGAGTTTTTTATTCCCTGGTACAGATTTTACTCTGAGAACTCATTAAACTGGAAGGCAAAACTATGTCTGGAATCACAACTCTTTCTGCTCCGATGTGTTCAGGGACTTTGTCTTGTTCAGTGGACTAATAAGTGTAATTTCTACATTTCCTTACAGTGCCTCATAAAAGACAGTCATCATTTACATGGTCTGATGTTTGAGAATTCACTTCTCTGTGCAGCAGCAGCATCGTCCATCCCTCCCTCAGCCTGTGCGTGCCGTGCGAGTCGGGAGTGCACGCTCAGCAAACAAACCGAGCAGGCTGGCTCACACCAATCCCATCGGGGAACGAGCGAGACCATGCTCCTTGGAAAAGAGTGCACTGTTTTGTTGTGCTGGTTTGAAGTCCTGTTAAGTCACACCAGTTAGCTGGAGGCTTTCTCTTTGCTTCGTTTATGAGGTATTCTACCTTAAAGAAACTGCTCATGTCACGTATCCATCGTGTATTATTACCCAGGCAAATAATCTTTGTAAAGTAAGGAAAAAGACTGCTGAGTTACAGAGTAATGTGTAACACAATTTAAAAGAACACCAATTCCAAATGATGTATTTGTTTAATCTTCAAAATTAGTATTTTTTTCATTGAAAATAAAAGCTAATACAAAGGTGAAGCAGAATAGGAATTTCTGTAGAAGGGCTTCTGTTCATTGCTATAAAAGGAAGTTGTATTTAACATGATGCATGGGATTTGTCCCAAATTAAAAATAGAATAGAAAGGTTGTTATCTCTGCTGTATTAGTAAGCCTGACAATGCAAATAGTGGTGGAGAGGGAGACATACCTATTCAAACCAATCTGATAGCAAAAATGGGCTTTGTGTCTCCAAGTGCTAGGTTACCCCTTGGATAGTTCTGTTCACAGCAGTAACCCAGAAGTTGTTAATTTTTTATTTTTTTTTTTAGTATTGAGAATGAGTCTTTTATTGGTATGCAACACAAAAAGCTTTTGGGCTTGCTAGTAGGAATTGTTAAATTAAAAGGTTATTTCCAGAACACTTGTATCTCATCATCTGAGGACCAGAAGCAATTAAATCTTTACAACTGTGCTGGAGAGGACTGCCTGGAATGGAAAAGATGAGAAATTTTTCAAGATGTTGAAAGGATGGTGATTCTCAGAAAGACCCATTTAAGAATAGTTTATGACTGTTGTAGTTATAAACTCACTGCCATAAAAGGAATATGCTGCATATTGGCAGGCTACCAAGTCAGGGAAAATGAAAGTGCAGCTCAGCACTATTTTAGTGCATCAGATCTGGGAGGAGCAGGAGTGGGGAGGAATCCAAATTGACCTATATTTACTTTCCTTTGGGAAGTATTGCCAGTAGTAACTATTGAGAAACAATCTGTAAATGACAGGTGTATGAGCACTTGCAAGACTGAGAGACTCACTGGTTTCTGCCCTTAGTCAAGAATCCTCTTTCATCCCAGGCTTGAGGACTCCTTACTTGCCTTGTTTCTTCCCTTCCTTGGGGTCTCTGCTTTTTTGTGTCTCTTTGCAGTTTCACTTTTACCATTTCATCTGTTGTTCACAAGGCTTGTGCTGTCTTGTCTCTACATTAATGAAATCTCTTTCCATTTTATAACCCTCCCTAAGGATGAAGCAAGAGTCCCTTGAGCAAGGATCCTCTCCTGTATTAAAACAGAAACAATTGCCTCCCTCCTCCACTTGAACTCAGTGTAGCACAGATGTCCTCTGCATCCCCACAGGCCACATCCTTTGGTTGTCTAGAGGGGATCAGGATCACTGCTCTGCTGTGTGTAAATGTTAGTAGTAAAACAAAGAGAAATCAAGCCCGCAGTTTTCTTGTCTATGGGAGCCTGTTGCCTAACAGGGAGGCATTAATATTCTTTTCCCCTTGTTGCTTTTTGGGAGTGTACAGCCTTCGAAAACTCATTTGTTTTGATTATCTTCTCACTTTTCAAGCTTTTTATATTTGGCCCCTGGACACACCCTCTGGCTTTTTTTATTTAGCCTCTTTTGCCAAGCTGGTTTTTTCCTTGCAGGAGATGGGAACAAAGCAGTGGCCAGTTCAGCATACAGAAAGGGTTATCCCTGTGAGAGACAGTGAGCTTTCCATTTTAGGCAGCTGATGCCAGAGAGAATGTTAGCTCGGTTTGGTAATTAGATGAAAATTATATATATGTCTTTGTTTTCTGATCAGATGTAGTGGTTTTCTTTTATAATTTTTCTATTCTGGAGACATAGATGGAAACACAGATATATGGTGCTGCCTCAGATAGCATATCTTTTTGTCAGCAGCTGGAATCACTGAGACTATGCTGACTTGTGCACAGATGTTTCAGAATCTGGTTTGTTTTCCAAGATTTTTCATCATTATTTTATTAGAAAAATAATAATTTTAGGCTGTATGATAACCTATTATCTGTTGTGGGAATCTTGTCTCTCTTAGATGGAGGACCAGAGTTTGGGTAATAAAGCCCAGACTAAAGGCTGAACTCCTAAAAATATCTCTAATACAGCTCAGTAGGAACCTTTATGCAGCCTAAGGATAAAGTATGGAGGGTATTAAGGTCCATAAGGTGATGCATGTCAATTGTGTATCACAGAGTGGGACTCAGTGTGAGCAGATGAGCATTTCTGCTCATTCTCTTTTCCTGCTTTCCTCTGTTTTTTGTCTGATCTCAATCTTTAATCTTTTTTTCTTCCTTCCCTATCCCACCATTAACAGGAGGAATATAGCAGGCTTTGCTGCTGAAGCTTCCCAGCTAGAATATGATAAGGATACCTCAGGAGCATGAATAGACTGGACTGCATAACCCCATTTCACAGGAGCAGGACTGGCCTGTGGGCCCTGGGAGGAAGCTGAGGAAGTCGTGGGACTGGGGAGGGCCTTGTGCACCCCTCGAGCCTGAGTAGCCATGGTGTGTGTCATGCTCATTGTGCCCAGGCAGGCGTCTGCCACCTCCAGCTGGCTCTGCAGGTGCAGGGACAACTGCTACAGTTCATGTCATGAAACACTGAATAGACTCCCCAGTTAGTGATTTCTCTGGTTGCTTTGCAAATGATCCTTCCTATAAGTAAGGGCCGTTAAAAAACCCGGATCTGCCAGTATCCTGAAGCGTATGTGAGCCAAACTGGTACTTGAAAATGTCTTATGTGCATTTTGCAGGAAGGTTTTTTAGGTCGGAGTTTCAGTTGCTCTGGGAAGGGTTTAAGAACAAAATCCAGTATAAGAGAATATATAAAATTCAAGAAAACATAAAGCTTTTGAACTTCAGTGTTTTCTCCTTTCTAATGGCAGTACTAACTCCAGGTTTAAACCTTGATGTTTCCTGGTGTTCCATTCAAATATTACGAGGTATGGCAGTAATTATCTCTTTTATCAGGGCACAGTGTAAACTTCCTAAAACTAGACAGATTTGCCATTTGGTTCACACATTCCAGCACAAGCAGCTAAGGGGAACATGCTTTAACTGAGAGTCTTAAAAGTGAAGTGGGAATTGAGGTCTAATACCTCAGATTTCTGTGGCTGTAATTGAGAAGCTAATATTGTATAGGGGGGAATATATGCTGACAAGCATACAAGTTATATGCTACAGTACTACTGTAGATCTGTAAGGTTAATCCAATTCTTTTCATTTAGAATGCTTTCTTCCACCTCAATAAGTCTTCAATAAGCTTAAGTTTATATTTATATATATATATAGTCTTTATTGTTATCCTAGCTGTTAATTCTGTTTATTCTCATCAGATAGTGAGCTTTTGCAAGGTATTTTAATAGCAAATAGCAAATCACAAACTTTTGAAGACACCTAATTTGCATTATCAATAGATGTACAAGCACATGAAAATCTAGAGCCTAAAATCTCTTTTTAAAGGTAAATTTCATAGAATCACAAAATGGTTTGGGTTTGAAGGGACCTTAAAGATCATCTAGTTCCAAAACCCGTGTTGTGGGCAGGGACACCTTCCACTAGACCAGGTTGTTCAGAGCCCCATTCAACCAGGCCTTGAACACTCACAGGGATGGGACATTCACCACTTCTCTGGGCAACCTGCTCCAGTGTCTCGCTGCTCTCACAGTGAAGAATTTCTTCCTAGTATATAATCTAAATTATCCTTTTTCAGGCTTTTGCCTTTACCACTTTTTGTCAAATGCTTCAAATACAGTATGGTGCAATGAAACATGCAGTTGTCTGAAAATATAATTATAAAGCACAAATACAAATTCATAGGATATGTGGTTTTTTGAGGGCTGAAGGCTGCCTCCTCATGGTTCTCTCAGGCTGTTAGGAGGCTAGGACAGCCCGGGTGATGAGGTATATAAGTGTGAGAATACTTTGTGCACTGCTAGTTTCAGGGTTAGAGATCTTGGATTGGAGAAGGAACTGAAACTCTTTCCTCCTTTCGCTGATAAATAACCAGCAGTCATCAGGTCCCTGCTGAAAAGTTTTCCTGTACGCCAGTCTCCTGCCACAGCTGGCAGGTTCACAATGATTTTTTCAATATCTCTTACAAGCTGTTCAACATTGCCTTTGCAGTTTAGCATACACCATGACAAACCTGAGACATTACCTGCAAACAGTAAAGTCCCTTAAAGCCACCAAGTGCAGTATGGAGAGCAGGAAAGACCAAGGTCTTTGGTGGTTCTCTCTTTAGGTAGCACCTTTTGTTTCTGCAGCTCTCAACGGTTGATCTGTCCTGTCTGCTGACTGACTGGCAGTGGCTGTAGGTGATCAAAAGCCAAATAAAAAATAAATATTCAAATGTTAAAACTGAAATAAATATAGATATACAAAATACCCCACTAAGTTTTGTCAGGGAGATATTTGGTTATAGTTTGGTTTGTGTCAAAATAAATAAGTAAACTCTTTGCAAAACAACTGTTCAAACTTTTTGCTGGACTGAAAAAACTTTATAAAACAAACACTGATAAAAACTAAACTGTTAATTTAACACTTGAGTAGTTTCCCAGGCCTTTACTTCTTTCTAACTGGTTTGGCTTTCTTTAGTGTGGCAATATTTTTGCTCTTTCCTTTTTCCAGTGACATAGGAATTCCTGACAAAAGCCTGGGAGCCTGGCTCTCTGACTAGTGTGTGCCTATCTCTTAATTGTTTCCTGCCCTCCAAATGAGGCCAGAGACTTGGGGCTGGGGGAAGGGAAATTGGAAAAAAGTAGAAACCTCACACTACTAAGGTCTTATTATTAGGGCAAGAAAAATACCCTGATCATTCCCTTAAGAATTTGTGGATGTTTTTTAAATTTACTTGTAAAGAGCTAAAACTTCATGTTCTTTCTAGTGAAAGCTGGGATTCTCATGTAATTTTAGGAATTCCGGACCTGAGTTGTCAGGAATAACACTGAATATGGAAAAATTTAAACCAGTAGTGTTATAAGCTCCCGAGACCCTTGATGTTTCCCCTACTGCTCTTAAAAACAAGATGTGGTAATATCAGAATTTAACCTCTCAAGTTGCCTTCGCCCAAAGAAATTTTTCTAGTTCGAGACAAAGGTTGAAAAAACATAACCTGAGTACATACAAAGTCCTTAATTTCCGAAGGACAGATTTGACAGACCACCTATGTTACTTCATAGCTAATTATTTCAGGGCCAAACTTATGTTTTCTGAATGTCCACAATGGACAATGAATGTAGAAGCTCTTGAAAACTGGTAGTTCCTTAATACTTGCCAACATTAGGCTGCTAAAAGGAAGTCTTCCCTGCTGTTAAAATGCATATCCTAGAAAACTGCTTCTGAAACCCAGCTAATGACATAGTTACTGCTATATTTATATTATCTGTACTTACAGGATTTGCAAGCTATTGCTGAGCATAGTGTCCATCTTATGAGAGCCAGACAGATAGAAGAGCCATGTTGTACTCTTTTAAAGAGTGAAGTGCAGTGAAGGGGTGCCAAGGGGTCTGATGACACCCAGGGACAACTGTGGAGGAGCCAACATTGTCCTGGGTGTTGCAGGCAGCACAGCAAGCAGCACGTGTTTTTAAAAAAGGGCAATACACCAAAATAAACACAAACAATGATGTGTAAAAGCATCATCCCCTTCCCTGAATTGTGAGTTCTGCTCTGATCTCTTCATGCAGCATCTGTCTTTACAGGAAAGTGGCATATTTCAGTACTGCAATGAAGATTTGGGGGGTGGTAAGTCTGTGTGGTGGAAGTGCAGTGCTGCGGTACACTCTGTGGCTCAGGCACGTGGCAGTCATGTTAGCATTGTTGTCCCCAGGCCACCTGACCCTGGCACTGGCAAGGTGGGGTGCTGTGGCAGTACAGCTGGGCTCCCTTGGGGCTCAGGCACATACCTTCAGCACCAGCATGGGGGCTTTGCTTAACCTATGGAGGGCTAGGCATGTATAGCATGGGAGTTTAAACCACCAGTCATCTATTCCCAGAATATGGTGTTTTCACAGAATAATTTAGGTTGGAAAAGACCTCTGAGATCATTAAGTCCATCCTTTTACCCAGCGCCACCTTGTCAACTAGACCATGGCACGTCCTTGGGCAGCCCATTCCAATGTCTGATCACCTTTTCTGTGAAGAAATTCTTCTTAATGCCCAACCTAAACCTCCTCACCCTACTGTTAGTTGCCTGGGAGAAGACGCTGACCCCCAACTGGCTAAAACCTTTCAGATCGTGGAAGAGAGTGCTAACATCACTCCTGAGCCTCCTCCAGGCTAACCTACCCCAGCTTCCTGAGCCACTCCTCATCAGACTTGTGCTCCAGACACTTCACCGACATTGCTCTTCTCTGGACTTCTTCCTGTGTTTCTTGTCATACTCTGGCTGTTCCTCTTAAGTAAATCAGAGGCATGCACACCTCAGCCTGCTAAAGGCTATGACCAAGCTTGCATGTGCCACAGAAAAAGCAGAAGAAATATATGAACCTGTCTCAATGTTACTGTCATTCTCCCTAAATCTGTCCTTTGTACCCATGGAATTGGCAGGTAGGATGAAGCACCTCCAAACCAAATGCATTAATTGCAATGAGTTTGACTTTGCACTTCTCTTTATTGATTCTTCACAGGCCATTTTTATAGGGGTCTCTAAGCTTCCTGCAGCAGGGTTTGTTGCGTACAGTACCTGGCACCAGTAGGTCTACTCCCTCTGGAACTACTGGGCTTTGCTATAATGTACAGAGTAAATAGAAATAGCAATCAAAGCATCAGCAATAAAAGAATAAGTTAGATTAACTGCAATAATGTAATTTCATGGATGCTCAATGATATTTTATTGGACTCTCAGGACTTGCATATCCTCCAAGTCTTTATGCATACATGAGAGTAAATAATAACTTTTTGGTGAACATTGAAATACTTGACATTTTCAAGAGGCCAGGATCTATTTTATAATTCTCAAGAATTTAAAATTATTTCCTCTTAGCAGTTGACAGTTGAAGAAGGGAGCAGGAGGAAGGCAGGAAGGCAGCGTCGGTCTGGGCTGTCAGTGCGGCACCTCGCAGGAGTGCGCTGGGCAGCGGCCGCCAGGCGGCGCCACCCGCGTGAGCCGGTGCCGACTGCCTGCCGGCAGGGGGCGCTCGATGCTGCTGCTTCCGAAGCGCGGCAGCGGCCTCAGCCCGGGGCTGCGGGGCAGGGGAACAGTGCCCGCTGTGGAACAGGGCCAGGTGCGGGGCAGTGCCACAGTGCCGGCTGCGGGGCAGGGGAACAGTGCCCGCTGTGGAACAGGGCCAGGTGCGGGGCAGTGCCACAGTGCCGGCTGCGGGGCAGGGGAACAGTGCCCGCTGTGGAACAGGGCCAGGTGCGGGGCAGTGCCACAGTGCCGGCTGCGGGGCAGGGGAACAGGCCCGCTGTGGAACAGGGCCAGGTGCGGGGCAGTGCCACAGTGCCGGCTGCGGGGCAGGGGAACAGTGCCCGCTGTGGAACAGGGCCAGGTGCGGGGCAGTGCCGGCTGCGGGGCAGGGGAACAGCGCTGGCTGCGGAACAGTGCCGGCTGCGGGGCAGTGCCTGCTGCG
>VXBR01002939.1:1618070-1660735 GCA_013400215.1 Cisticola juncidis | reverse complement strand
GTGTGTGTGTGTGTGTGTGTGTGTGTGTGTGTGATGGCGCTCACGGGCTGCCTACCCTGCAGTGCCCGGCCCCCTACCCCGCCGCCGTCGGGCAGCACGAAGTGTCGGGGGTCTCGCAGCAAGTTTGGTTTGGATACGAACGAATTGAGGCGTGTGCATGAGGGCAGATTTCTGTCAGATGCGCTCCGGACCTGTTTGGTAATGGGTACGGCTAGGGACTGGGTCCTTGTTATAGTAATGGAATTACCACAGAACGATTTGGCTCTGAAGAGACCTTTAAAGGCCACCTAATCCAACCCCCAGCAAAGGGCAGGGACGACTTCAACTCCGTCTGGTTGCTCAGAGTTCCGCCCAGCCTGACAATGCCTGCTGTCAGGGCTGGCGCCTCTGCACCTGTTTGTGGCGTGCTGTAGGTGACCCTCTGGCAGAGCGCTGTTCCTCGGGCCGAGACCGCGGTCAGTCTGGTCACTCTGCCCCGCTGGCACAGCCGCAGCTCTGCACCGAGCAGGGCTCTGCCCCCGCGGCTCCTGGGCTGCCACAGACCAGAGTGAGACTCAAGGGAGGCTGGGGGACCTCCCCTGCCGCTCCACAGCTATCTGGAGCCTGATCCCGCTGCCACGAGAGTTCCAGAGAGAGTTTCTGTACCGCCTTTGGTTGGGGATTGGCTTCAGTCCCGCATCACATAATCTTCTAAAGTGAGCCATGGCTGCGCATGGCTGGGCTATAAGGCAGCTGCATTTCCTCTTTCCCATTGTGGGCTACATGGAACAATCAGTATTTGTGCATTAAACCCTTCTGAAATAAAATCTCATGACTGCCATCTCTGCTGTATTTGAACTGGCTGGAAGATTGTTTAAATATATCTCACGGACAGTTTACAACATGAATTATTTCCTGCCTTTGAAAAGCCATGGTTTTAAGATATCTGGCAAGTTTATTACAATGAAACGTCACATTCCTCAAACAAGTCATCAAAAGAACAATTTTAGCAATGACTGGTTTCCAGCATTCACCATTCAGAAATGTTGCAGAGTGTGATCTTAGTTTAAATAAAATAAATAGAAAAAGCCTGCATGTTTGATCTGCCCAGCATTCCTGGGTGTTGCAAGCAGGATTCCTTCTATCTAGCTGAGGTTCTAAGGTTTACCCCCTGCACTTGTGACTAGGCTATTACCCCAAGTTGTTCTCAGCTGAGTATCTAAAGCAGCAGTTGTAAATGCCCCCTATAAAAATGTCCAGTCCCTCTCACTTTGTAGCATATAAAATGGTTTCACTGAATAGTGTGTAATATGTAGCAAAATGTTATCGGGTGGGGTAGCAAAAATGGGTTAAGTGGGCTAAGAAAAGTGCATTCAGAATTGTGCTCCCACATAGTGGTCTTATAAAATTTTAAGTGGTTTTTTTTCTGTGACTGTGTCTTAACATTTTTGATGTTTTAATTTGTTCTCATCTTTTTTTTTCTTTTTTTTTTTTCTTCCCTACTCAGCTCTTGCCCCTGTTCTTTGCCTCTGGTTTTGTTGGTGAGGAAATCACAGTGATGTCTGCATTCAACCTGCTGCATTTGGTGACAAAGAGCCAGCCAGTGGCCCTGCGAGCCTGTGGGCTTCCCTCAGGTTGAATGGGTGCTGCTTGTTGTGTCATGCATAATAAAGACCCTTGTAGGAATGGGTGTCTCTGCTGCAGGAAACAATGTGCTATGGGTTGTTCTGTTTGACTTTTCTTTTGAAAAGGAGTTTATTTGCGTTTGTTTTTTGGTAAAAGTCACTGAGTTGAGTGAGTGATTTCATATCCAAGATTTTAAGAAGCTTGGAAATACTGACTTCCTTGCCCAAAATTCTATCTCTTAAAATTTATGTCATTTTCCTCATTCTTGACAAAAACTGTGTAATCAAACCAAAAATATTTTATTAAATGCCATTGCTAATTTTAAAAGAGAATATCTAAAAGAATTTCACATGGTGATTGCTATTAAATCATAGGATTTAAAAATATTTTTCAAAGTATTTAGCAGTATACTGTAGTTATACTCTATGTGTTTCTTTTCACATTTTTATTATAAATCAAGTATGTTGTACTGAAAATTATGTACAAAAAGTGTACCGAATTTAAAACTTAATTCTTTCATTCCTCTGACAGCATATTCCTTAGTTATGTGACACTTCTCTGCATAACTAAGTGGAAACATGCAATTTAATGCTCACATGCAACTGCACTTTTCATGTAAGGTCCAGGTTTGTCCATTAGGTCTGGGAAGGGTGCCATAAGTCTCCATCTCCGTTGATTATGTAATGAAAACCTTGAACCTAAGTATTTTGTGTTTCACTTAAATGGCAATAGTCCAAAATGTCAGCATAATAATGTCAGTGTACAGGGTTATGTGGGAGAAAATACTGAGTTAATTTTGAACATTACTAGAAATTTTCTTGATGCCCAAATAAAAAAGATACAGACCTGGCTAATCTGTGTTTGAAGCCTCAAAAATGGGTCAGCTTGGTTGGATGTTTGTGCTACACTCACAACTGGTTCTTAAGAGTCCAGAATGTTACAAGCAGTTTCTCCCAGACCTGGACATGGAGGTGATGGTTTAAAGATTTTTTTTTTTCAGTGATAAGACATTAGTTTTCAAGCTGATTGATTTTCCTAAAGCTTATTAGACTTTATTTGAACTAAATCTGAGTTCAATTTTTGCAGCATTTACATTCCATTTCCCCCACATGTGCACAAAACTCCTATTAACCTTGATAGGAACTGCAAACACATATTGAGGAAGAGAGAATAACCCACATTGTGTCAGCTTGACCTCGGTTTCCTGTTATATTTGCTGCTGAGCCAGATTTAAAATCCTAAAAATATAGGGTAAGCATATTTCCTTAGCCCTCATTACGCATCTTTCAATGTGTGCTCATGATGTCTGCTTTAACACAGGGGCACTCAGTCTTCTGGCCATTTTGTTCCCACTCTGAAAAAGAGATCTGTAAGCTGATCAGCTAGAAACACACACAGCCCATGGGAGATTTTGCTGCTGTGTACCTGTTTCCAAAGCACTGCATTAGCTGTTTTATCAAGTTGTTTTTCTGTCAGAATCCAGTAGCCACATTTTAGAATAAAAAGTTAACACTACTCTTTATTCCCATCCCTTAGATCCCTAACTGAGGGACCATTAATAGATTGAGTTCCACTGACTGACTACTTTATGGAGATATATGAAGAAAGATATTTATATATAATAAGCCCAAATTCATCTGCTAACAGTGGAATAACATACAATCACATATCTCACATATTTTAAGAGTAACCTAAATTCCCCAGATGCTTAAAAATTAATATGGGCTTGCTTTGCCTTTGGTTTGGGTTTTTGTATGTGGTGTATTTAAGGGGTTGCAAGTAAATGGCATAGCATGTATCAAATAAAGCATGGGAAGGAAATGTAGATCCAACATCTGCATAAATGCCACAATGCCCCGTGACTTCGGCTTCTGAATATATAGAAAATACTCCAAGTTCTCATGAGTTTTTTATGACATAACACTTTGAGCTAGTACTTTTCCCTCCATCCAGTACTGTGAGTTGCAGTCCTGTAACCATACCACCATGCCGTGTGTCTGCCATGTCTGGGACAGTGTGGAGCTTGGCCACCTTCGAATTCAGTGGCAAATTCAGTATGGAACGAGATTTTTAACCTTCCAGAACCCAGTCTCAGAAGCAAAGTCCCATCAGAGCAGTAAACTGGACTTTCAAACAGTATTTTAAACACTATGCAGTTAATAATTGCAGGACAAGGACTTGAATGAAAGTACTGTTTCAATGTCTATGCTTGCAATGGTACCTCTGTCCTGCCTGTAGGGAACAAGTAACACAATGCAATATATAATTTATATTTAATATACAGTTGTCAATCAGAAACATGAGATTTTTTTTCTCCTTCTCCTTCCTCGCCACCCCCCCACCAATTAAATCAATTAAATACTGTTGGGAGGTATCATAGAATAGAGATGACCTGTCCCTTCTTTGAACTACTCTCTAAGCACTTGTGGGTTTCACTTGTGCGGGTGAAGTGTTTTTACTTGTTCTTTTTCTGTTTGTATATTAGCACCTGGAGTGCAGATCTGTTCTTCCAAATTGTATTTTTAAAATATTTTTTGTCTGAAGTTAGGACTAAACGTTTCAATGTGAGCACACCTAGTGCACTGCTGCCCATTACATTTTTTGTAGACAAGATGGCAAGTCTGAGCAGTAGCAGACACTCCCAGTAGATGGCACTAGCCATTTGCTGTTCTGCACACCCAGGGCTACATGAAAAGCTTCCCTCTAGGAGTCATTCACAGAGAAAGTTCACCCGGAGACCTTAGGAACAAGTATTTTAGGAAGAGTGAGAATACTGGGAAAAAACCAAAATCTTTGCCCATATGCAAACTACCATCACATTGACTCCCGGTTGCTTCATTGTCAGTGATGACTACAGCTCCATTGTGTCAGTTGTGTGACACACAAGTGTTGCTCCTTGAGCCCACTTTATTAGAGTTGAGTGTTCTGAACTTTTTTAGAAATGTAGGATTCACTCAGCACCTGTCAGGATTTAATTCACAGAAATTAAGTCTTTAAAAAAACCCCACTTCAAAATCACATACTAATAACATACATACTTTATGCATACTAAAAAGCAACAGATACAAGTCATAATTATGCAGATTCCAAGTACATGTTTTCTGAAGCAGACCACCAAGCTATAATGTATAAAGATAGCTTATATTGCTTTGCTGTGTCTTTTAATTATTATGGGTTCTCATTTCTTAAAAAGACCCTTTATTTCTTTAACACTTTGAATGTTGTGCTGCTTACATCACATTTTTTTGCATGTGATAATTTGGCTTTTCCTCTTCTGCAGATCAAAGAAAATTATGGTGCTTGTAAAATTAAGTAAAAGTAATGATGAAGAAATTATAGGGTACACTTAGGGTTTGGGGTTTTTTGTCCGTATAATGAAGTCCTAGGTAATATTAAATTGTTGTGTAGTGTTTAATTACTAAAATAACTACTAGTAGGAAACCCTGCTTTTCTAGCATTAACTACAATGCATCTGTATGAAGATGGTGTTGGGCATATGGTGTAAGTCTTTATTAAGTAAATACCTATAAGTATGGTTTTTCTTTTATAATTCTTTTATTAAATCTTAATGTTAATTCCAAGTTTTAATATAATGTATTTTCATGAAATTGAAATTAATAGTGAACAGAAGATTACTGGGTCTCAAATTTGGATTTTTAGCAGTAATGTGTTAACAAAAAGAACTACTTTTAGGAGCAGATCTTGAAAACATTTCCATACATTAATTATTTGTATGCATTTGTTCCTCTGAACTCTCAAACTGCTTATGTCAATGAAATATATGTGTGCATACTGTTTGCCAGATATGGCTTTAACCACCAAAAGTCTAGTAAAGACCTTAGCCTTGTGGCTTCAAAGTATGGTAGTTGCTGTGAAACCTTGTGTGACTTGAGTATGACTAAGCATTTCACATTGTCTGTTTCTATGTTCAGAGATACAATTTCTATGCTCAGAGATATAACCTATTTTGTAACTTCCCCATAGTTTTCCGTAGTGTGTATCACCAGAGATGTACTACTACAGATGTCTGTTCACATGGTCCAAAAGAAAATAAAAGTAAGACTGATATTGTATAGCATAAACCATTCACACAGCTGTGGTTAAATGCCTGTCAATGTTTTCATTATACATTCTTATTTTCTCGGGTTTATATCTTGAACATAAAAATTTGCTCTGGGTTTAAGTATGCCATACAAGGTCTCAAATGAATATACTTGTTCCTCAGAACTGGCTGGGGGCAAAAATTAAAACTCATTTGTATCCAGCTAAATTTTAAAAAATGCAAATATCAATTTGGATCAAAAATAGATTTTTAAATTTAAAACACAGTCTTACAAGTACCTAGTTTACTGCCTCCCAGCAGTTATGAGGAAGACTCTTGAAAGAGTGGAAAATATGCACTGTGTGATCACAATAGTAAATACCATGTGAAATCATTCATGTGTAATTATTATATAAATGTCTGTATTTATTTAGTCACATGATAGTAGATCATGGTATTATCATAATAGAGCATAACATCATATTTTTGGAATAGCTTTAAAATGAGTTTTAAAAATTACGAATAGCTTTCTTAATGGGAGTATATTTGATGTTGTACTGTATTTACAAATATTTCCTTTGTACAAGTATTCAGTCTAGAATGCCTTAATGCATTTTAAGATGAAATTTATTAGTAGGTATCTCTTTGGATGTAATGCTCTTAAGAGTGCCTGATACTTGCCAAACTTGGGATCATAAAGAAGACTACAAGCCTTCTGTTACGTTCCCTAGAGTTTGTACTCCATTTTTTCACTTAAGTCTTTTTTCTGGTGGAGTTCTGTTCTCTCCCTCATCTGCTCAGTAGACAGATGCTGCTCATCCCTGCTCCACCTGGGTGGAAGCTCCTCAGTGATTCTTGCACTGAGAAACACTGGGATGATGAGACATTTCTTGTGCTCCCAGATCATGCACAAAGACAGTCCTATAATGTGATCTGTGATGGATCTTTTAAGGTTGTTTTCATTCCCTTCCTGCTCCCATAAAGGATCCACCACAAACCATTTCCACCCTTCTTGCAGGAATGTTTTAATTCTGGGAGCTCATAAATTTCCCGTGTTCCATTCCTAAGTGTTCTGCAGCTCAGGCTTAGTGCATTTTCTGCTTAGTTGGGTATGGAAAAGATGAATTTTCAACAGGGTGTTTCTGGGTTTTAAAGTTTCTCATGAAAAGTTACTTTTTTACTTATTGGAGTGTCTAACAGGAGGACTAAGAAGTCCTTTAAGGACTGCCTTCACTTTTTTCCCTTCAATTAAAAGCAACTCTTGGCTTTGTCTTTTCTCTGAGGAGTATTCAATGAAGGTTTCAGAGAAGAACGTGATGTAATGGAGAGATGACAGTATACAGAAAGGAAGCATGTTTTCTATACTGCTAAGCTGAGGGAGGACAAGCAAGAAAATGTGCACGAATTGAATATGAGCTCTAAAGTCAGTAAGAATGTGTTAGGAAACAATGGAAGAGATGATCACTTAGGAAATGTATAAGCTTGGAATTTGATGGAACTTTAAATGGGTCTAGAGTGTGGACTAGCAGTCAGGCTAGAGACTTAAACATTACCATTACTTAGCTGCTAGCTTAACCATAGGTTGCTACAACACAGATCATGATCTGGGGGTAAATGAGTAGAAATTAGTTGTGTCCCAGAGAATACTAAGAAGGGGAAATTGTTCTTAGTTATAAGCTAAAAATGTATCTGAGTTTGTGATTTCCTTCAAAAGAAGCTGTGTTGGAAAGGGATGCATGGCTAGGGTACAAAGGTGCCCTCTGCTCTGTCTGGAGAAGAGGTTCTTGTGGGATGGGAGGTGCTGGCAGCCCAGGTCTGGTGCTGGCAGCTTTGTGCACTGTGGGTAAGAACTCCCTCAATGCTCTGGCCCAGGTCAGGGAGTCCCAAGGAAAGGAGAGCAGGGAAAGGCTTCACTGCATCCTCTTAAAGGCCTTTTACAGGGCTTGACCCCATCATCTTGATCCATAAGGCATGGCTGAATTTTGATGAAACATAAGGAATTCAGGAAGGCCCATTAGGGAATGAAGCTGGCGGTTACAAACCTTTTTGACTGTTCCTCTACCTTTAGTCCTGAAGCAGATTGAGAGGGGAGGGGGTTACAGTGTTTTCTGTGCTGGTCATAGCAGAGCATGAACTGGAACAGTGTCCCGGCAGTTCCTGTCTTCATGCTGGATATGTACCTCAGTGCTTGGAGAAGTGGGATGAAAGGCCACAGAGCAGGCAGTGCTTTTGCAAAAGTACTCCTTACCCTCCACAGCTGGAGACAGACCAAGTTTTGCAGGGGATTAGATCTGGGCTGTTATAGAGAATTGGAGGGGAGGAAAGACCTTCCCCCAGCTCTCTCCTTTCCTCCACCCCCATCCCAAGTACAGATTGAGGCACCTTGAGTCTTGAAATTCAGTGCTCATTTCACAGGCCACACATCACTATTGTGGAGGAAGCAGCAGGAGGATTTGGCAACAGCCTGAATGCCAAAATAAGCTACACACTGCTGCTGGAAAATGCTGACTTTTTAATTGTTTCTGCTGCAGGGTTAAACGTTTATTAAAGCTGTGTGAACAATCTTATTTTGATGACTTACTGAAATATTTTAAATACAAAATGTAACATAAAGCACTTTTACTAAATTCATCGTAATCCCAGTGTTAATAAAATGCTTTTCCATATGTTGGGCACCCTTTTATTGATTCTGTCAGAAGTTTTCTGACCAGATAAAGAGTGCTCAGTGTCTCTGTCTTTCTTGTTTTTAATTTAAACAAATGCAGTGCCTGTGAAAGGTCCTAGGATAACATCAGCAAAACAGAAGTCTCTTTATCTGTTAGGGGGAGAGGAAGAGAAATCCATCATTATAAATATTCCCCCCTCCACTGCTGTACCAATAGATCTTGATCTTGTCTTGGCTGGTTTGCATCCAAGAGTAAGGCAAATAGGTCAGCTGCCCTGTGCACTCTGTCTTTGGCCATCTCAGCAGAAACGATAACAAATGTGGCAGTTTTTAACATAATGAGCTTTTGCTCCACTTAATTGAAGGTTCTTCTATTCACCAACCTCTGCTGAGCAGCCACATGCTGTTGTTGCAGCAATATTAGTGAAGGTGACAGCCGAAAAAGCTCCAGAGGAAGCTGCCTTCATCTCCCACCAGCTAGAGCAGGGAGGTGCTGGTGGACTCCTCTCAGTCGTTATAATTTGGACCTTTATAAAAGGTTGTGAGACCAAGATTGTGTCTAGTAGTGACATTTATTTCATTGATGTCAGACATGGAAGTAAAGTAGACATTCCTGGAGAGGACAAAAGGAGTTGATTTTCTTTTCCCTTTTCCCACTATGCAAAACACTTCAGTCTTTAGTTCAATGTTTTTTACATTCACAGGGAGGAGAGGTATTTCTTTTCCAGAGAATGTTTCTTTGGCTTGTATGGCTGCCTTAGCTGTGTAACTTGCTGCAAGCAGGTTTGCAGACCTGTGGAAACAACATATGCTGCCTTTATGGGCTTGCTGGTGTCCCAGTACCACTTTCTGTGGAGAGAAAACAAGTGCATAGAGATGCATTAGCTGGCAGTTTGGGGAGGTTTTTATTTTGTGCTTGTGAAATTTGCTGTTTTACATCGGAGATTTCTAATGGTGATTCGAAATATATGTGTTTGTATTAAACAAGAGCTGTGCTGATGATCAGGTGGAAAAAATAAATGTGACAGCTCAGTTACTTGATTGTATGGGAAGTTTGCAAATTTGCAGAGAAGGGGCTTGCCCTTCCCTTATGGTCATCTGACCCTCCTGGGTGTTAAGCAAATAATTTTTTTTAACGACAGTTAGGTTTTGGGTGGTGTTCTTTTAAAACAGAACCTGGAATTTGACCCAAAATTCAAACTGCTGTCCTGGTACCTGGCTTTTGGATTCTCAACGCACAATATAGTGGAAATGGTCTTCGGTCCATTACTCCTAATGCTTGCATGAAACTGCAAATGGTATTTCAACAGCAGGTGGGAGTTAGCTACCTACAGCAAGAAAGCAAAGGAGCCATAGATCTGTTTTTCAATGTGTAAAACATTTACAGAATTTTTTTAATGATGAAGTTTGAATTTTACTTAAACCTGACCTCCCAAAATTTCAGAGGGAGTTCGGAAACTGAAGTTTCAGTTTCTTTTGCAACATCTATCCTAGTTACTAGCAGGCTAAAGTAATTTGAAATGGATCGTGAGGGGATTATAAAAAGAACTATCATGTCAAATACAAGTTTTATAAAACTGTGTTTTCCAAATACAAGCCAAGAGAACTGCTTGAGTGTAACCATTCTCAAGAGTTGTTTTTAAAGCTAGACAGCAGTTCCTGGCTTGTCTGCAGTGAGAGAACACTCCAGCATTCTCCCAATGCCAAAAACCAGAGGCTGCAGACAACAAATTAAACAAATTAAAATATGTGAGAGATAGTTGCGAGTTTGTCTTTTCTTAATAAGACAGTGAGGCAAAACTGACAACAAGAGGCATAAACTGTATAAATGAAGTAATAGGAAATGAGAAATTCCACTTTAAATAATACTAAGTGTTAGCAATGGCATATGTAAGGCTACTTAATAGAAGAAATGTATGCAAATATTTTTTTAACTTTGTGGAATTCCTCTTAATATCAGTTTGAGGTAATTTACCATCGACCTACCAAGGTCTGACTCACTTTTGAAGGGACAGACTTTGGGAAGCAGAGAGTTGTATACTTAGGGCCAGATCCTGTAATCTGATGTACATTCATAGACCCTTAAGTAGCTATGTGTATTCTCAGTGGTCTGCCCACACGGGTCACATTGCGGGACTGGGGCTAGGGTGGGTATAAAAAATAAAATGTCCTGGAAGGCCCCTAAAACCTGCTTGGTTATACTAAAAGAAATAGTACTGACAACTAGAAGCCTGATTTATTAAATGGCTGTGCTCTGCTGGAACATTTGATCTTGCTGTATTTAGTTCAGGAAGTGTAAAAGGGCTATGTGCTCAGTGCATGACTGTAATGTCCATTAATGCTAGTGGAATATAAGCATAGGTAGAAGAGGGAAAATGTATGCTGTGTCTTCCATGAAGTTGAAATATTGAGTTAATTTCAGTGATAGGAAGCAACAAAACATAAGGGAAAATTGTTAGAATGGTTCAAAAGAGTGTTTGATACAGGAAAGCTATCAGGCAAAATGCCACCTTATTTCAGGGCATGTCAGACACTAATCACCACCCTCTGATATGCTGGAACAGGTGAGGGCTGAGTGGTGAGGAGTAATGGTCTGCTAACTCGTGTCCGTCTGTTGGAACATATCTTGTTGCTGGTTTTCTTGTGATTGCTTATAGGCAGGGAATGTTATGAACCACAGGTTTGAAAAGGTCAGTTGGAACTTATATGTGAGGTGAGGTGCTTAATGTCTTCATTATCAGGTCAACACCCAGAAAATACTTTCTGTTCACTTAATTTGTACAGCAGACTTCAGAGCTGAACTCTGAAATGCCCAGTCTGCAGGTGAATAGTAACTGGCAGCATGCACTGCCTTGCTTTTCAGAAAAAAGAAACATTCCTAAACACAAGAATACTGTGCAGGTATTTTTCAGGAATACCTTCTTGGAGGAAGAACAAGAAGGGTTTCTGTTGATGCTTGTTTCACGATCCTCATCTTTTTTTTTTCCTTTACTTTTTTTTTCTTTTCTTTTTTTTTTTTTCTTTTTAATTCATTAATATTTGTGAGGCTGGTCTTTTCCTCACAAAGCCTACCATCCTGCTCCAGGATCATAAGTGCCTGTTGGTGACAGTTTCCTGTACACTGCTCTTGGTAGGAGTGCCAGCCCCAAAGAAGGCACCATGAGGTGCTGATTAGAGAGATTTAATCTGGCCTTCAATCCTGCAGTGTAATGTAAAGGGGATTTTGTCTGCCTTTGCAGGCCAGCATTCACCTCTTAACAGCTGCATCTGAACTGGAGTTCAGAACATAGCTGTCCTGGGTTTTTCTAAAAGTCACTGCTGAGAACATCACCTCCAAATAATGAGAGTGCTAATAGAGATCCTTTGAATCCAGGCACTCTTATTCTTATATTGCATTTAATTTAGCCTCACCTTTAATCAGTAACCACACTGATATAACGCTGTTTGTAGAACTGATGACCTTTTCTCTTGTTTGCCTCAAATTGTATGATTTGCCAGTGAACTGTGAGCCTACCTTTACGGCTGAGCTGCTGAAGCATTTTGTTGCTTGTATGGACCCTTTCCACAGCCCAAACCTCATCCCATCTATGGAGAACCAGACTGAAGAAGGTGGTCAGCCTGCCTGTTTATTCTCTGGTTTAATAATGAGCTTGATAACAGCTCCATTACTAGTGGCAGTTTTTTTCATATTGGGCATATTTTTGTGTAGCTTTATATTGTCCCCTTCCAAGATACAAACTGTTGGCTTCAATGTGACAGTCATGTCATAAAGGAACAGCTGCAAAACCAGAAGCACTCTTTTACTGAAAATTGACAAAAGTATGGACGTACTTTTGTCCATCTTGCATGTATTTTTTTCCAAACTGAAGGAATGTATGCCTAGAATCTCATCCAGTAGTTTCTAGGATTTATTGCATTTTTAGAGAAGCTTGCAGGCTAACCCCATTTCAGATAACATATCCTTATATCCTCTGCAGTCAGGGATGAGTCTTGCTTTAGCTCCTTGCCTCTATGGCAGTAGGGAAATAGCGTGATCCATTTACTGAGCTATCTGTTTGTTGCCAGCAGTTAAATAATAAGTACAATTAATTGAATAGGGCCACTCTTGAATGCTGAGGACCAAGAGATTTCCTTTATAATTTAGTAGGCAACTTTTTGTTGATCAATACTTAAATTACCGACTTGAAGAATCCTTTATTGGGGTCAGTTGCAATTTTATCCCAGTGCAGTTTGGCAAAATTCCCCTGCAGACATAAATAATCGTTTGTATTATAAAACATAAGGTTAATTATTAAAACAAGGCATGCAAAAGATCTTTTTCTAACATGCTTCCTACTTCTGATCATTGCTGTGGATCATGTGGCATCTAGAAATTTTCATATGCATATAGTGAACCTATAGATTGGAGAACATTAAATTTGTAAAACAGATGAAAAATTATTTAAGGAAAGTAAAGGGGGCATACTGACCATTTTTAAAAACAGTTAATATTTTCTTTTTTCAAAGTGAAGTTATGCTTACTTTGCCTATTTTTGCAGCAGCAGTTAAGTCGCAAATAGAATTTATTTTTGAAATTATGGGTAGATATTTTAAAAAGTGATGAGATGTTGGTTTGTAAGATTCTTTGTTGCTCTCTAGACTACTTTTTAAAACTGAAATTATAGAGAAAAGACTGTTTCTCAAATAGTTTCTTTCTGAGCTGCATAATGCAAGATAACAATAGCTATTTATATAATGCATATTCCTCCTTTCCCTGTTAGCTATACTTTGAAAGACTTATTAGTCCTAGACTCCTGCATGTTTGGAGAATAAAAACCTCCAAAGTTTGACATCTTTAAATAAGCAACCAAATGTTATAAAGAACAAACCTCACTTACAGTTAGGAAACAATATTTACATTTAAGGTTGAAAAGCCAGGATGTAGGAAAATTTTGCTAATTTGGAAGGTGACCTTTAAGTGCACCAAAACCAAATAATTTGTAAGCTATGGCACAGGGCACATTCCTGCAAAATTTGTGTGAATACTGCTTTAGTGGTTCTTGAAAGACAAACAAAGAGACCTGGAATGAAATCTTTATCCCTCTCCCAAATAAGATTGAAGCTAACAAAGGCATACAGCAGTCCTCTTTCAAAGCTTGCCATTAAAATGAAGGCTCTGCGGCACAGCTAATGAGATGGGTCAGAGTGGAAAACAATCTGTTTTTAAGAATGTTTAGATCAAAAGTAATTTCTAATCTATGAAATAAAGTCGCTTTTCAATACTTTTCTTTCACTAGTAAAGCTTTTTATGTTTGCACTATTTACTTCAATCAGATGTTTTCAATTTTACTTTTTTCTTCCTGAAAATACTTCCTAGGGTTAGTCGGTAGTGACCAACAGCATTATTCTTTTTCTCTCTCCCCTATTCACCCACCCCCACACATTAAAAAATTGAGAAAAGAAGAGGGGGAGGAAGAAAGAAACATCTTAAATGATTTGCAAGCATCTGTGCTCTAAGCTACTTTTTATGAACGCTCCTTAGTAATGACTCAAGGTAAAAAAGCAGAAAAGCATCCAATGTTAGGAAATTGCAATCCAATACCATGTAATTTAAACCTGCCATTGCCTCTCCTGTACTAAATGACATACAGATGGGTAGCTCTGTTGCCTCTACTTTGGGAACACAATTGGTCTTTTTATGAGTGTATATACACTACTAGCAAAAATATTTTTGTCGGGAGTGTTTATTTCTTATTCTACCATATTTTAATTACTGTCATAATTAGTGTGCTTTTTCCCTGCCATATCTTGTCAGCTAATTTTTGCCAGTGATTATCAAAGTTGCCTGAATATTTTGCAATTTGTGTTACTACTTTGGGAATTTTCATTCCCAAATGTAACCTTATTCTTGTTTTTTGCTTTCCCAATGAATTTTTCACTATACAAATGTCGATTTTTTACAGTAATCCTTACGTACTCCTTGGATTTTTTGTGTGAACTAAGCAAAGTGTTAAGATTAGATTTTCAGAGGAAGGCAATTTCAACAGCAACCCTCCTTTGCAACAAATTTTACAAGTTTATTGCTGAACCTTGTACAGCTTTGTGCATACAGAAATTACTTAATCCTTAGGGCTCTTATTCTAGTGCTTCAAAAAGAAAAAGGTGAAAAAAGAAAAAGGCTACTGTTATAAGGGATGAGGATGGAACTAGAAGTTAAATCAGCCTTACTGTAATTCTGAGGGTTAGAATTGTTTTTCAGGTACTTTAAAGGGTACTGAAATTAATTGCCAGACGTTGTGGCTAAACATCATATGCCCATTACCGTAAGTCTCCAATATAGATGTCTTGTAAAGAATGTTTCAGCTGTAGTGGAGATTTTTGTAGATTTTTTTTAATGGTTGAAAAATGGTACTTTCTTGTGAATGATTGTGTGAGCAACAATTTAGTGTATAACACACCAAAGGGCTTTGGCTATAGCACGTTGTCACTGCTCCAATAGAATCACCTGGCTCTCTATAAAAATTCTTCTCTATACTTATATTTGAAGAAATAATCAGCTGCAGTTCAGCTGAGCCATTCTTTGTGCATTAGGGACCAGTCTGGTCATTGACAAGTGAATGCAGAAGCTATACTGTGGCTGTCTGCCAAAGCAATTATTCAGGATTTAAGCTAAAAAGGCTCTTTCTTCCATATCCTCTCCTTTTGCAGGGTCATGTAGGGATAAAAAGGACTGTAAGGTGGTCTTTTCCCAAGAGGAGCTGAGGAAGAGGCTGACACCCCTGCAGTACCATGTCACTCAGGAGAAGGGGACTGAAAGGTAAGGCAGGATGAAGGAAACTCACATCTGAAAACACAGACAACTTTCTTTTCCACTCCTCCTCTTCCTGCTGTTTCCTCACCTTCCCTACCAAGTTTAGTTGGTTGTTATTTTTTTCTTCCAGGATTTCTGCATTTGTTTACTAACCCCTACAAATTAACACTACTGCAAAGACAAGCATCTGCAGCAGGGAGGCCAGGGCCAAGGGTCTTGTGTGACTTTTTCTTTTAGTGAACACTGCATGTCTTATAAAGTCACCAGGCTCATATTTAGAGTCTGTTTTTAGTTTACTACAAAATGTGTGGAAGTAATAGTGGTTTAGGTACACTTTTCTTGGAAGACATCGCAGTAAGCAGAACCACGAGGGAAATGGCCCTGTGCCAGGAGGCTGGAGTTTTGAAGGTGGCCATTGTAAGTATAGACATTTTGGCTGCAGAAAGAAGGTAGCATAATTTAGTCCTTTTCCACCCCACTCCAATTTCTTTTTGAAGCACATGTGGAGAAGGTATTTATTGGCTCATTTGTGGTTGGAATGTCAAAAATTTTCAATAACTGCCCTCACATGGCTTTAGTCGCTGGAACCCAGCCTCAAGTCCTGTGGGGAAAAAAAAGGACTGGCTTCCAAGATTGTTTTTAGTGAATAAAGTCTCTCTCTCAGCTGATTCCAGCCAAAGGTAACTTGCCAAGGCCTGGCCATTTTTTGTTGTCTAATTTATACCACTGATCTTGGCGTAAGGCCGTGGCTTTACCTCTGCTTTAAACATACTAATGATGTAACTGCTTGTTTTCCTTCATGAGCTGAAAGGGCTCCCTGCTGCACGTGGGGTCCTGGTTAATAGGCAAACCTCTTCCTGACAGCACTGAATTTGGTGGCTGAATGTGCCAGAGAGGCTGGTGGGGATAGTGCCCCTCTCCACCCCACCCTCTCTGTCCTGCCCCAGCCCTGGTGGGGAACGGGGACAGTGGCCTTTGCTGGGAGGCCGGTCTTGCCTTCCCCTCAGCCCTCCATGCTCTTGTGTACCGGACCAACAACGTGATTTAATGCACACAAACAATCGGAGATTAGGTCATTCTTAAAAATCCTGTTTATAAAAAAAAAAATTGGACCTCATAAAAAGGGTGAAAGGATAATAAAAACAAGCTGCTGAGCACATAGGCTTTTTGTTGGTCTAGCGCAGCTGATTCGTATTAGGTGAATGACCTCCTAGCCTTTTAGATTGTTAACTTAGAAAAATATTCCCTTAAAGCTGGAATATTGCTTTTCAACTGAAAATATAAGGCGTGCACAGCTTGAAATCCTGGACCAATTATTTCATTTTCAGCTACAATGTCTGTGCCGCCGGGGCAGCCGGTGTTGGCCTGACCCAGTGCCACGGTTCTGCAGCGCCCGGGCGGCCTCACACCTCGCTCCACTGAGCCGCCGGGCCCCGCACACGGCCCAGGCTTGGACACAGCGAGGTGCGGCACGCTGAACTATGTGCCAAAAAATCCACATTTACAAAAACTTGACATTTCACTTGCCAGATAGGGGAAGACTCCTGTTTTACCCTTTTTTGTTTTTGCTGTTGTTCCAGCCTTTGAACTTTGGGACAATGTGCTTCCTTTTACATGATGCGTAACATCCGAGGCACACTAATAAGGACATTCCCCTTTTCCTGTGCCTGCTTTATTTGCTACCTTTGATATAAAACAACTGCCAACTTAAAAATTGTGGGATTCTTCTATAACATTTTTCTAAAGACTCAGCAACTTTAATAATCAAAAAAAACCCCCCAAATTACTTTATTTAATTTTAAAATGTAGTGTTGTTGTTTTCCCAGTGCCTTTGAGGGGGAGTACACACACCATAAAGCTCAAGGAATATACAAATGTGTTGTTTGTGGAACTCCTTTATTCAAGTGAGTATGCTAAATAGTGTTTTGAGATTTCTGTCTCTTAGGTTGTGCATGATCTTGTATATATTTCATATATAATTGTATAAAGTCATTTCATAGAATCACAGAATGGTGAAGTCATTCAAACTTTTAAGGAATACAAGAGAAGCAGTGTAAACAATGCTGTAGTAAAATTAGTCTTATATTAAATATAAAAATTTATGATAAATAGGATAGGAAGATAACATTCAGGTAAAAGAGGAAATATGCCAGGAAAGATTTTGTAATTTAATTACTTTTTCTGTGTGCAGCTATGCCAAGGAATTGTAACAGTCTTTCACTATGTCAACACATACTGAGGTTTGACTGTTAGAATTACTTACAGGTAGCTTTAAGAGATACCAGGTGACAATGCTGAATTTTACATATAGTATTTTAGCTGATGATGGATAGATACTTTTTTTTGGGATTCAAGCAATTAAGAAAACAAAGCTGAGGAAAATTGCATTACTTACTGAATTTCCATTCATTCCAATTAGCACACATGAAGAGCCGGTTTAAAAATACTCTTAGAAGTACTGTGGGAATTGTGATTCTAAATCTGATGGAAGAAGCAGTGCTGATTGAATTCCCTTGATCACTACATTGTTCTGCACAGATTCAGTTTTTGTTTATGTGCCTTTTCTTATTTCTGGTGGCTTGTATTCATTTGGATGGAGAATTTAATTTTTTTTCAGTTTTTCCCCCTCAGTTCCCCCTAGCTCAGTTCCTCTCACTTGAAGAGGTACCTTTCCAAGAGCATGAAGCAGGGGGTCAGGATAGCATTAACAGTATAGAACACTGTGCCAGTAATAGGTGAAAGGAAAATACAACTGATGTAGCTCTAGGATCACTAGATTTGGTAGTGATGGTTGTCTGCAAGAGACTGTCTGTAAAAGGAAAGAAGCACCTCATCTCTGTAATGTTCAATTCCTCTGTTAGAAGGATTACCTGCAGAAACTGGTAATAATGTGAATCTTCTGGATTGAAAATCTGATGGTTACAGACATAGTCAAGACAGTAGTATCATGTCATGTGTTACTATGGTCCTTGACTTGAGGGTGCAAAGTGGGGATTCAAAGTCTCCACAACCTGTTTTTCTATTCTGCTGCTTAGACATTCCACTGCTTACTATAGCTAAATCTTTTGGAGGGAGATCCTGGCTCTGTTGAAGCAAATCTCATTTAGCAAATGAATACAATGGAGCCAGGACTTCACCTTCTTCTACCTTCACGACTGGCTTCTTTTCTATCATCTGATGGAGAAAGAGTAGGGGGTTTTTGTGAGATGAGTTTCGGATGGCAGTAGTATACATAAATGAATGTGAACTAGTTTCCAGTTGCCTTCAAAATAGTTTTATTATGGGGAAAAAACTGCAATATGAGACTCACCTGTGATTATCTCAAGTGCAGAGTATGCTCTGGCATAGTCTTGAATTAATGAGTTGGATTTCGCTTTGTAAAATGAGCTATACGGAAATGTCTCTGTTTTCAGACTCTCTGAGACTGCTGTGGATTTTACGGGAGGAGAGAGGGAAAGAGGGAAGTTATTTTTTAATTTAAATAATTCCCAGGCCAGTGGGCACCTGAAGAAAACACCTGACCTATTGTGTCCTGAGATTAGACTGGCCTCCTGAGATTAGACTGGCCTTAACTCAGTGTCCCCAAAGTCTTTGTGCTGCCTTGTGAGCTCTTGCTACCTCTGGCCTACATCTAATTCAGCAGTTCAGCCACTTGTTCTGAAGTGGCTGGCAACAGTGGGAAAAAATGCAGGAGCCAGTAGGATTCCATCTTCTTTTGTTTATTGACCTCAAAGTATGAGTATATGATGTCTTCCTCAATCAGTGAAGATAGATTTCTGAATCTTGGCTGCTGATTTAGCCTAGATAGCTAAAAAGAGTGAGAAGGAAACATAGATAAAAGAATGCAAAATGTATGCTTTTTACTACATTTTCCCCACAGAATGTAAATCACTTAAGTATTTGCTTAGGAGTAAAATGGGAGTACAATACAAAGAAAGTCTATTAACACATTTAAAATGCAAGTAATTTTTGTGGTAGCATGGGATTTTTTTGGTGTTTTTTTTTTTCTAATTTCCAAATAATCATCTGAAACTTGAATTTACATTTGTTTCTCATTGATGTCCATTAATTTTTTTGTTCTTATGTCACTGTAATCTGTAAATATATATATTTGGACTATGGACCTGTCAGTTTAACTAGGAAAGAGACTGGAACTTCAGAAGTAATATTAACAAACTTCAACTTTTAACATTTCTGATTTACATTGTTTCATTACCATGTGACACACAAGGTCAGGGAACACATGAATTTTACACTCCAGATGAAAGACCTGTTTTTTGATAAGTCTTTAAAATAGAACTTTGACTCTATCACATGGAAGATAAAAGAAACAATTAGAAATGTCACATCTCTTCATCTACCTACTTGTGCTAGTGTTATGAGAAACCTCCCAAGCTTTATGGAGGACATGCTTTAACTTTTTCCACAATCAAAGGTGCCTCACACATAAAATGCATAATCATGCTATTGAATCTTATTATTCCATCTCTGAACTTTCACACCAGGCAGTCTCCTACATTCCAGTGCAGCTGCTTAAAGAAAGTAATAAATGAGAGAGCCAATAAACTAATCTCAAGAACCTCCTTTTCTGCAAGCCAGTCAGTCCTTATGCAGTTTTGTGTTACACTTACTCCAATCTAGCTGTAGGCTTATGCTATAAAAGAAGGACCCCTGCTGCCCCCACCTTTCCCTAGGATGTTTTTTCACGGCTTTCTCTTCACTTGACCTCATCTGCTGTGGCTGGAGCATGTCTCAATGCAGAACTTGGATCTGATAGAAAACTAATAAGCCAAAGAAAAAGTCTTTATACTTATCAGCCATACCGGCTTGTGTTAATTTTTTTTAGTCACGTATATCATGGCTGGACAGTCTCCACAGCAAAGTTGTGTTTTTCTATACCAGTTCACAAAGAGCCACATATGCCACCCAAATCCTCAATGTTTTCTAAGGGCCAAATGTATTTGCAAGGTTGTGCCTACTTTAATTTTGAAAGGCATTTTTTGTACATTATGCAAAAATACCATTCTGTCCACAGCCATGGAAACAGCAGGTTAAAATGGACCTGAGTGAAATCCATGACTCATGCTACTGCCGTTGGAGAGAATCTATTCCATATTTAATAAACCATGGTCATGTCCTTCACCATATGCAGGACTGTGAGAAAGATGTGGTATAGATGGGAACTGGAAAGCCTGGGAGAATGATTTCCTTTTAAAAAAAAAATATTGTTTTGTGAGTTTCCAGTTTTTAGGGCCAAAGACTAAATTACCAAGTCTTCATAAAACACCCACTGCTGCCTTTACTGCTTCCTGGAAGGAATTCTTGGTAATGGTGTTGGCCAACACTCTTCATTCTTCTGAACGTGTACTAGCAGACAGCAACAGCCTTATCCATATTATGTTTTCATTTGTTTTTTGTTGAGCTGTGTCAAGTCTTCTCAACATCTCTCAGACATCCAAACAAGAGAAAATGAAAGAGTGGCTGGGCAATGTTATTGTACCATTAACATAGTACCACTCTTGCCTTCACAAGACAAAGAAAAATTTCAGTCATCAGGCTAGATCTCTACAAGGAATTTCCTGGCACCAGTGCTGCATGCTTAATGAATGGTCCTGAAACTTTCTTACTGATCTTTATATTCTTTGAGGAAGGCATATGAAAATTCAGCACTTGTTACCTGTCTAGGAGAGACCATATGACATCAATAATATGGTTTCTCTAGTAAGATCCAAGAGAACTACTTGAGCAACTTCATCAGTCTTCACTGTCTCTTAATTTCTTTACAAGACTGTCAAACCCAGCAGTTTCCACTTAATAGCATTTGTTTGAAGTAAATTTGTTCTCACCAGTGTAGGAATCAACAAATTGTCTAGACTGGAAAAGACTTTTAGGATTATTGGGTCCAACTGTTCACCCAGCACTGCCAAGCCCACCACTAAATCATGTTTCCAAGTGCCACATCTACACATCTTTTAAATACTTTCTGGCATGGTGACCCAAACACTTCCCTGGGCAGTCTGTTCCAGCTTGGCAATGTTTTCCATGAAGAAATTTTACTAATGTCCAATCTAAACCTCCTCTGGTACAACTTGAAGCCATTTCCTCTCATTCTGTTGCTTGTTACTTGGGAGAAGAGCTCAACACCCACCTAGCTGCACCCTTCTTTCAGGTAGTTTTAGAGAGTGATAGGGTCTTCCCTGAGCATCCTTTTTGTGTTCCACATCCTTCGCCATCATTCTTATCCTTCTCTGGACACAGTCCAGCACCTCAATGTCATTCTTGAGAGGGGCCCAAAACTGAACAGGAAATGCAGCCTCACCAATACTGAGTACAGGAAATGATCCTTGTATAGATTTTGATTCTACCATCCTTATATAGATTCTGATTCTAGTATGAAGATACTAGATACAAGATACTGTTTGTAAACTTGTAAGTCTGATATATTTTTCCCTTGTTTGAAATTTACACTGCTTTGTATTGACTGTTCATCAGTCACTCTGCGTGGAAGAAGTAATTTTCATCCGGTTTTAATCTACTTTATGCTTTACTACTTTGTTTTGGTTTGAAAGACAGGTATCTGCTATGGAGGGGCAGAACTTCCTAGAGATGTAGAATTCAAATCTCCTTCCTCAAAATTATTCTAATTTAGAAAATTAAAGGGGCTTTCAGGCACAGGTATGGGGATAGGAATAACAGTTCTTTATTGGTATGTATGACAAAGCAAACAAACAACAACAACTACAGCATTAATAATAAACAGAACCAGGAACCTCGAGGGCTTTCTTTCACAAAGCCCGGGGCAGTTTGATCTGGGTGCCCCTGCAGGACTCCGAGAGGCCACGCTGGAAGGGAGGAAAGTCCTGGGCTGGTGGATGAGATGAGGAGCTCTGCGCTGGTAGGGGGTGTCCCAGCAGGGCAGGGCAGGGCAGGGCTACAGAGCAGCAGAAAGCCTCAAAGCAGCTCCGGAGAAGCCGCGATGGTGGGACAGGGCTGGCCCGGCAGGGCAGGAGGAGGAGAGCTCAGAGTTCCTGGGCACACGAGCCCAGGTAGATTTCCTGGGTAGATTTCCCAGGAAGGGGCTGAGTGATGACAGTGACCTCCTCCCGCAGCAAGCAGCAGCCCGACCGTCCTCTCAGATGCCAAGAGCAAGAGAACGAAACTGCCCCCAAACTCGTGTTATCTTCCCCCTCCGAGAAAAAACTCCCAGAGACCCCAAAACAAAAGGTGTAGCCTGGTGCTACAATCTCCTTTGGCCACTTTTTTGTTTTGGTCAAGTACTCACAAGTACCCAGTAGTTAGTCTCCTCGCAACTTATGGGGAAAAATTCTCTAAGTAAAAAAGAAACAAATCTAACCCCCAACATACTTGTACATATGTACCTCAAATAAAAGTGAAGTAGGGTGGATTTTTATGGATTATGACTACAGAAGGTACATATTTCTAAATTTATCTGTTTACAGCTCTCACATTAAAGGTATTCTGTCTCTCTGGACAGAACTCACCCAGAGACTACTCTTCACCATCACTGGATGTATATAAAATACATGTAGATGTGGCATTTAGAAACACAGTTTAGTGGTGGACTTGGCAGTGCTTGATTAATGGTTGGACTCGATGATCTTAAAGGTATTGTCCAACCTACATAATTCTCTGATGTTAAAATGCTCATTTTGAATTTGACTTTTCATCAATATGCAGAACAGAAATTATCACATCATCCGTCAATAGTGATTTTTTTTTCTTTAACTAGGCTTATTAAGGAATGTTATAAATGCCACTACAATATTCCAATTAAAATAATAATTTGGTTTATTAAACAAATGATCGAATTACAGAATTTCAGTAAACCCACCAACAGCGGAGATACTTGACAATTTTTACCCAGGAAAATGCCAAGGGTGAACCGTGAGACACAGACCTGGCCGTCTGCTGCCTCCCCTTCGGTTCACAAATTTGCCTGTTTCGGGGCTTGGTTTATATACACTTTATTCTGCCCTTGGCAATATTTCCCATATTTTCCTTTGTGTTCATGCTAGCTATTCAAGTCCATGGGTGTCTTCGGCCAGGCTGAAAAGACTTCTCTCTCTCAGTTCAGATGTTAATGTCCAGCTTCTATAGATCTTCATGGCTGATGAATGGTCGAGATATTGTTGATGGTTCTCTCAACACGAAGCTGGGACTCGATGGGGTGTCAGCCGGCTGTGTTGATGGCCCCGCTGATTGCTTATCTCGACAGAGCTATCTCCCAGCGCTTTCCATTCATCCTTTTTCTATTTCTGAACAAGACGACCTAGGGTGGTACTTGCCTTTTGTTTCAACATGAAGTTACGAGACACGCTGAAGCTCATGTCCTCATCTATCAGATACACATATACAGTAATTTATAGTTTTCAATTTATCATTAACCATAAGAACATGAATTAACATTTCACATTTTTCACAAGGAACAAATACAGCGTAATGCTGACTCCATGTCAATCTTTTTGTAATATTAAAACTGTATCGTTTAATCTACCTGCCAATTTCAGCCAAATTTTTCAGGAAAGTAGTTATTAAACCTCAAAGATATTAAGTCCTTAAAGCAATAAGAAAATCAGGAGAGAGAACATATTCAAGCTCTCTTTGAGGGGAGACCTGAACAAAAGTTCAACCATATTACTAGATTATACCAGATAATATTATTGTAAATAATATATATTATTGTATTATAACAGAGAACCCATTTGAGGGTTGAAGAGAGTTAGGCATTAGGGATGTCCAGCTCTGGGAAGTAGTTTTGCTGCCTGTGGCACCACAAGATCTTTCCCCTGGCCACAACACAGCAGCAAGCCCAGCTTTGCTCTTTCTGCTTGATTCTTAGAACTTGGGAACTTCTCAAATTCCCTGATGATGTGGGTCTTATAAATTCCTAAGTAGTTACATCCGGTATTAATATTTATATTGGAATACTGCAGTTTAACTTCTAGAAGCTTGACTTTTGGAAGCTTCCAGATTCTATTTGGAGCTGCTTCACCTCTTGAGTATGATCAGTGACTGCTTTCTAGGTTTGCATTTTCAGAAGGATTATGTCTATACTTAAAAATAAAATGGACAAAAGTGTCTTGTCTGGACTGAAAGGCATGGAACAAGACATGGCTTATGTTTTCAGTATCAATTCCTCTACTCTGAAACAGAGTGGCCTGGTTCATTCTGCTTTTGGGGAAAGGTCCCTGGCATGAGCCTCCCCTGCAGTTTGCCTAAGTCCTGTCTAGCTTTCCCATCAGCATGATAAGGACCAATGCAGTGTACAGGGATGTGTTCACAACTGAGCATTACTGTCCTGGCCTTGCTAGCAATGTTGTTGCAGGAACACTGGTACTGCATCTAGGTATTTTCTATACCTAGATGTAGGAGGCAAATGAAAGAGACAGGATTGATTGTATTCTGCTCAGTCACCTGGACCAGGACATGGGTTGACTTGGACTGCATCAGGAGCCTTCTAGACCATCATCTCTTCAGCAAACTGCCCATGCCAATAAAATTCTTTGAAAATGAAGATATACCAAAAATGCATCATCTTTATGACTGTAACAGATCCTTACTCTATCAAAATCCTTTTCAGAGAGAAGTAGTATATGGAATGTCTGCCCTTACCAGCGTTCTGTTTAGCACCCTCAAAGCAAAGCCTTGCAAAGGAACAGCCTGGCATAAACCGCTAATACAAAGGCCTAATAAAGCAAAAGCAGTAAATGACTTCTTGGATGTTAAAATGCAAGGATCAGAACTGCAGATTACTTTCTGAGAGAGTTGTGAGGCTTCCAAAGGCTGTTCCCCATGTTCCCTCAACAAAACCTACACAAAACTGTTAAATACTTTGTCATAAAAGGTAAAAGGAAAGGCAGTTGTAACATAACAGTGGAGATTCTGCAGGAAGTCCTCTTTCCTCTCTCTCTGACAAAGGCCTGCTTCCCTGGCAAGTAGCAGATCTGCTCTAACTTCAGCTGTAGTGTGTCTGTTAACACTGTAATATGTGGCACTGAACAACTGCACTTTAGTCATACTTAGGAAAGCAGCAATTTAAAATTCAGACTACAAGAACACATAATGATTATTATTACTCCATTTCTTTCTTAGTACTTGGCAGATCTGGCAGATCTGGTATATGATGTTTTTTAAAAGAAACAGGTTGAAACCCTGCACCTCTTCGCAGTACAGATAAAATGACCATCATATTTTTATTGTTTGTGTTTGACTTAATTATTCCTGGGATCTTTACAAGTATTGCAGAAGGTTTTGCTTAGCTAAATCTTGCCAGTAGCTCTCTATTTCCTAGCATATGGTAGTCTACTTGACATTTGTGTTACCATGTGTTGTGTGTATTTGAGCCATATTAAAGTTGGAATGAGAAGCACTTTATAAATACCCTCTTGTTCCTTTATGCATATAGACTCCTTTCCAAAGATAATTATGAATAGTTACCTGGCTTTCAGAATACTCCTATATAGGAGAGAGAAGTAGAGAAAATATGCAGGAGGCTATTACCTGTTCATTTGGGGGTGGGAGTAGGAGGGTGGGGCATGGTGTTGGGATGTTTCCCTCTTGTTGTGATAAATGATAAAACACAATTTTTACAGTCAGGACCTGGCTCTGTAAGGTGCATCTTGTCTGGTAGGATGCTTAGGTTGGATATCAGAGTATATACTATGATAACGAAAAATGTACTGAGGAGTTTTTTCCTCCTAGTTAATGTAGTTTTAAAAGTATAAAGGAGTCAGAGTAAATATTCTTGTGCATAGCAGAAGATGCCTTTGGAATGTACTTTCAGTATTTAATTTTATCCTATTTAATGATCGTATTTATTTGAGCATTTTTAACACATATGTGCAATTAGTTTCTGACACTTTTGTATAACTTGCTGTTGGGATGCAGATAAAAATCCTGGAAGAAGGGAAAAATGCTGCTTCCATTAAAATTGCTGTAAGCTTTGTCATTCTTTCAAGTAGCCAAGGTAACTTTGTGTTCCTGCAGAGTGCTTCTCTCACATCTGCCACTTGTTGCTTATTTAAGATGCTTCATTATTTTCCTTCACTTTTTCTGTGCCTTACTAAGGTTTCTGATAGTTTCTGTAATACTGTGTCCTACATTTTACATTGTTCTCCCAAGGGGAAATGGTGACCATAATGTAGATGACCCTCCTGCTCTTGATGACTCCTAGTATTACCTCCCATGTTGTGTTTTCTTTCATAGCTATTCTGCTGTTGCCAGACAAAGTTCTATTCATTTATCACCCCCATATCAGTTTTCTGATGTGTGGTCCAGTAATGTATGACTGTTTGGAGCTTTGGTGCTCATTACAGTGCCCAGTGACCCTTGTGACCCTCCTCCCCATGCACGTTCTGCCACCTTGGCCCCTGGGCCAGTTTGTTGAAGCCACAAGTTGCAGTGCCTATGTCCATAACAAGCCATTCAGGCTGAGAAGCAAGAGGTCTGTTTGACCAGCTAATAAGGGGTATCTAGAATTTAGGCAATGAGTAGCTGCTCATGCAGATAAATAGACGCTGAGGGTAAGGTTTGTACACTGTGAAGGTAGTGAGGTGTTGCTGATACGGTGATGAGCAAGAGAGAATAGTGCAGGCAGGTATACAGCAGCTTGAGGAGAATACTGTAAGTAAAACACTGACTAAGTGGCTTTAATTGTACCTCAGTGGAATTTCCCCCAGGTTACAACATTTCACAGGGTGGGGACTTCATCCTGCTGGTGTAAAAACCAATTGAATTATACTGCCAAACTGAGCATGGGCTGGTGCCCTGGGCAGTTACTGGTGCTGATATTTGTGAAGGCATGTCAGCAACATGCTTTCTTTGTTCAGTGGTTTTGCTGGTACTTTAAAAATGTTAATTATGAAGATATGTCTTTTCCTTTTCATCTCCTGAGAGTTATATTTAAGACAAAATATTATGAGCACTGAAGGAAGGTGCAGAATGAGCAGGATGGCAGAAGAGAGTTGTTTCTTTTCTGATGACTTTGAGAGTGTGAACCTGTTAATTTTTAAAATTGTGATTGATTTTATGTTTATTTGCTGTAACATAGATATTACAATGTTATACAATTGCAATGCGGGTTATATAAAAATGCAAAAGACATCTCCATGTAATGGCATGTACAAGCTTATAAAAGTAAATCTGCAATTAGTTTTTGGGCTTCACTCATTTGTTTCTGAGAAAAGGACTGTAACTTCCCAAAATACATCCTTTCTTGATGCAATGTTAAAGGATCCAACATTGTACTTCCTCCTTAGAACTTCTGGGGAAATGCATTTTGCTGCCAACGTAGCATGCTTAAACAGATCTCCTGCTGGTCAGACCTTGTGTCCTGCTGTGACAGCCATGACCATGTGTACAACTGATTGTTAGTGGGTGATATAAATCTGATTGGAACATGCCTGTTAATTGGTTTGAGAGCTCAATATAGACAATGCTGTCTTGTAGCAGATTGTGTAGATAGCCCTAGTCGTAGGGTTAATTCTGCTTGACAGCATATCAGCAGCATCTTGAGTAATTACCCAACTTAAGTTTTCCCACAGTTGAATTGAGACCTTCAAAGGCTTCTACATTTACAAGTATTATTAACCGATATCTGAAACATGATGTTCCCACAAGGGCTAATTTTTTCTTCCTTTTATTAAATATACAGGTTATAGGGTTCATTTGCTAAGTGCTAAGCCCTTAGAAGAAAACACTACTTGTTAGGGAGAGAAAAATCTGCAGTGCACGACCAAAGCTAATGGTGCATAATGCACACATCATTGTCTTTTTGCAAAGACTTTAAAACAAGTTAAAATTTAGGTCTGGCTCCCTTCCTCTTTCCCACCCCCCCCTTTCCACATTTAAGAAAATCAAACCACTTACTCCTGTGTGCAGAATGAGTAAATTGAAGACACACACTAACAAAAACCTCCTAGGATGTTGCACAATTAAGTACAGATCATTGGATACAATACATATGACATCAATGAAACGGTATCTGCTTCAAAAATAGATTGGAAACATTCATGAATGAATAAATGAAATACTCTTAATGACTTTTCAAAAATGAAAATGAATGAAAACAATTTAATTCATACAAGCAACTGTATGCTATGATTCACCACAGTATATAATTTAATCCTGGTTTAAATTTATAATTAATTTTCTTCATTTTGTGATTTGTCTTTTAAAATATCTTCTCTACAGCATAGGAAACAGTAAAATATTAAATATAATGATTATGATTTGGGTTCAAATGTCTTTGAATGCATTAAATGTTAATGTACAGAGTTAGACAGCTTGGTTAAAGATGGTATTCACTGGAGAGATCAGTCTGACAAATGGCTTTTATGGCATAAAGCAGTTCTTGTAACTTACAATCTTTTTATTTTCTTTTTCAGGTCAGAAACAAAGTTTGACTCCAATTCAGGTATGTTTACATTTACAGTGTTTTACTGAATATACACTGTTCCGGTTAATCTCAAAAGAGTAGTTTATCAGTTCAAGTTCAGTTTAGTTTTAAACAAACTGGTGTAGGTCATCCTTAAAAAGGATCCTTATTTCTCACCCTCTGAAAACAGCATTGTTACTGTGAAACGTTTGCTTTCATTCCTTTCACTAGTTCCGGTCTCTTTACATTTTCCCAAAAGATGATTGGGAAGATGTATCTTGCAACAGGCTTTAATTGATCCAGAAAAAATTATAATACAAATAAATTGTAATACAGACTAAAGCAAATGGAGGATTGAAGTTTGAAAATGATTGCTGCAATAGAGGAGAGTGTTTTTCTTCCTGGTGGACAAAAACATTTCATGGGAATTTGAAGTCAGTGCAGCCTATCTGTCAGGAAACACATGATTTGTCATCAAATTTTCTTGACAGGTGCAGGTACACAATGCATGCCAGACCAGTTTGTAGAGCTCAGTTGAGGAGGATTACCAAAAGGCTGTCTCTCCCAAGATGTCTTTTTAAAGAATTGTAATGTGTTGTAGGGATTGGGAGGAAAGCGAATGTCAGTCTTATAGGTTAATGTGTATCTAACAAGACAAGAAACACAGGACAGCAAACAGGGGAGCAGCTGGAGGAAGAAAAGATATTCTAATACCAGAATGTTACTTATTCAGTTAACTATTCCAAGGTGTTCCTTAAAGTTAAACAATAAATTAAGAATAGGCTATTGTCCTGAAGCTAGGTAAAATGTCCATTGCCTGAAAAGGTAATTCAAAATACATTTTTTGTTAAGATGAAAAAGTCGGTTTTAAACAGGAAACCTGATATTATGGCAATTTGGTTTTATGCCAATGTTATCTTCTATCTACTTTGCTTAATGCAGTGATGATAATTGCTTATAATATTATGAATTTTAGAATATATATTAATCAGGTGTTTATGGAACAGCACATTTCCTTTTGTATCACGCATGATTTGGGCTTGAAATGGGAGGCATTACATTGCTTTTTCTTTCCACATTAGATTTTATCTTTGGAACTATATGGGAGTGAAATCTACAGCAGAAAGCATTTACATAGCCAATGCCCACATCTTGTATACTTGTGTCATATTGCTTCTATTATGATTTTAGTCTGTGAGTTTGAAGTTACTTGCTTTAAATATTTCTTTAATAAACTCTATGCTAAGATTGATTTTTGGATCTTGACAAAGCCCAGAGGGATTGCATGGAGGATAGTTTCACACATTTTCTGCTGTTACCCCCTTTATTTTAGTGCAGTCAGCAAAACTAGGGTGTGGAGCAGAATGTCACGTCTGCTTTTCTGTTGAAGGGAAAATGCTCTCTGCAGAGCTTCAATTTGCTTGGTGGCTTAAGCTACAAGTTTTCTGAATCTCTTTTGAAGCAGTTCTCCTGTTGAGGCAGTTCTCACTATTCTGCCTGCTGCTCCCTTGGCAGCAAAGGCAGGGGCACGGCTTTTCCTAGGGTAGCAGTAAAATTGGACACTCTTGTAGCTGTGGTGTGGGCCTGCTCAGTACAAGTCACCAGACCTTTCTGCCCTGCACTCCTGGTCCCATTTTCATCTTTGCCCCAAACGCTGTACTTGGAACTGAGAATTACTAAGGTTTAACGCCTCAGTGTCATCAGTGCTGTGTCTTTCAGAACAGGTTTTGGCCAACAACCAAGGGCAGATGTTAAAACCAAGCAACACCAAGGCTGAAAACCCTCTTATCATTGTGAGAGGTACAGCTGTCTTCCTTTTATAGGGAGAGCACCCATTTCTTCTACCAAGAAACTGTTCATGACAGTCAGCACAAGGACTCTAAGTGTCTCTTTCATTCCCAATATGTTAAGAGCAGGGGAGAAGTGACCATTCTGGCAATATCAACTCAACATCTACCACCCTAATAAAATATCACTGGTTTTGTTTCCCTACCAAAGCATTTGCTATAACTTTCCTAAACCAGACAATAATCCCAGACCTCCCACTGACTGAATGCATCCAGTTCACCATGGCATTGGCCATGGCATCCTCATTAAAAAACCCCCTTCTTTTGTTGGAGGGTGCAATGCCCTATGTAGCACCATGTTCTGCCTTACACAGACCTTTGAAAAGTATCAATGTAATGTTGATTTTAAAAGGGCTGCTGGCTTCTGAGTCTGTATTTATGCAACCTCAAGTTTCTTGAAGATACCTTAAGGTATTTTCACATCCTTCATTTCATTTTGAATTCCCTTGACTGTCATTCCTAAGTAAAGTAATGATCCTACAAACTGGAACAAACATGCTTTGTTCTCATTTATCTTATGTTACTCAAAACAGTTCAAGTGTTGAACATGAGAATGAGGTAATTTTATTGTAGAATACATATTTTTTCCCAGGGAGTTGTTCGACAACTATTGCTTGCTCTAGATTAACCTCAGTGTTAATTCCAGTTAACTTGCAAGTCTAGATGTGCCCTTAATAAACATTTATCAATGCTTATTACACTTGTCTTTCTGAGAAATATTTATGAAGCATTGAAGAATTAAAAGAAATCTTTCTGAAGCAAGAACAAAGTCAGAAATACAGCTTTTAAAGTACCCAGTAGGCTCACAAATGTAACCCTGGAAATGTTGTTCAACACTGAAATATTAGACAAACATTGTCAAAAGAAGATTAATTGGAACTTCAGCATTAACTTAAAAGAAGGCTGCAAAATTCCTACAGTGATGATCAGGATTTATCATACAAATAACTATAACATCTGTAGGGGACACACATTTTTCATATCATGACTAGCAGTTCCATCTGAGAAACTTCTTTTTCTCTGATGATTCTTCATAAGTCTATAGCTGGCAGAATTTCTGTCTCAGAGACCATGGGGTTAGCTTCACGCTGTTAGAAGGTCTTTTAAATGAAACAGTTTTTCTTTCCTGTCATAATATGATGAATTCTACTGGTACTTAAAATAGATTTTTTTCTAACAAAGTACTTGAAAGCAAAAAAAGGTTGAGGAAAAATATTTTTTTTCTTCATAATTTGCTAGAGAACAAAGTAAACCACAAAAAATCCACAGGTGAAACCATTTTGTTCTTATTATCAGTATTTTGTTAGTCTCTAAAATGCTTATTGCACTATGTGCTTGGTTAGAAAATTTCAGAATTTAAGAACATTAGAATTATAATTAATAGAACTCATTTGATGAATGCTAAATAGATTTTTGCTTTTTATAATTTAGAGTAAAGTAGGTCTTCAGGGTGCTGTTCTGTAACAGGAAGAAACTGTAGGTCTTAAAAGCTGTTGCTGAACACTTTAAACCCCACCTTAGTAATAGCAAAAATAGAAAATGCAAACAACTTGTGCCTCAGCATGCCCCTAGTCACCAGGGAATGGTAATGGTGAATTTCCTACTGCCTACTGGGAAGGCTGGAGTTTTCTTGGGGCATCTCATGTAATATTTGCTGCATACTGCATGTCACTGTGGAGGTGAGATGTGATATTCAAGTTAGAGTGTTTGTGGTGAAACTATGGGCAAAAAAAAATCAGTTTTTTTCCATGTTAGAAAGAAAGGACTAATTCATGGTCAATATGCAAGGACTCCAGTGGAGCCTTTTCTGTATACCTGTCACTCAGACCATGGAATGTAGAAAGTCAGAGAGCACAGGGTGCAAAAGGGACAGTCAGGGAAGCACTGTGCTGTAGAAACATATCTGTGCTCTGAAGAAAAAGAGTGCCCAAGGACACACAGTGCCTTCAGCTGTGTCCATCATCTGCTGTGCCAGCTTCACACTTCTCTCAAAAAAAGGGACCTATCTCCAAAACCTGTTCTTCTGTCTCCCTACTTCTACATATCAAATGAAGTGTAAAGATAATGCATGTGATTTTATGTCACTGTTGGCATCACTGCTTTGGAAACATTCCAATTAGTATCAGGAATTAAGCTATAATAGCTGCCATGTACCTAGAGGCTGTCCTGAGGGACAGCTACACATGAGCTTTTGTTGGATTCCTGCTGCCCCAGCAATCAAATACAAAGCAAGTCAAGGTGCCCCCAACAGTTCCTGGAATTTTTTTGCCTGCCTTGTCTGGATTCACCGTGTCAGCCAGTGACTCTGAAGGTAATTTCTCCTCTCTGCACGTTGCATTTTCCACCAGAATGAGTGTATCCCCATGTCTTCAGCACTGCACAATGCTGCCACCTCATCAAGGTTCCCATCCACTCCTTTCTCACCTCTTGTGTTTACTGGCATCTTTCCTTTAATGTGGCCACTGCAACATAATAACTTGTAAGGCTACATGATTCAGCACAGGTGCTAGAGAACAGATGAACAAAATTATAAGGTTAGGGGGTGATCAGATGTTTTCCTCTCACAAATTCGTCTTGGCTACATTTCCAGATGGTCTGCAATGGACTTTCTAAACTCTCTGTATTGATGCCTTGAGAGGCTACCTAGAACAGAGGCTAGACAGACTTAAAGGAATAAAGTAGGTATTTATTAAAAAGGCCTTCAAAGGATACACCTTGGGCAGTACAAGAACCCGGCTGAGGCTATACCAAGGATGGATGAAAGATCACAAGTTTTCACACTTTCATAAGTTTGGTCCATTTGCATATTGGGGTTAATTGTCCAATTACAGCTTCAGGTTATGAAGTCCTCTCCTCCCAGGCTGCTCTCCTCCATTTGCTGTTGTTTATACTTTTTGGGCCTGAAGCTGTAAGGGTGTCCTTGGTTCTCAGGCTGGAAAAGGACTGATTTGTCTAACTACCCTGTGAAGAGAACTTGCTAACACTTTCTATGAAGTTCAGAGTTATATACTAATGCAGTACAGAATCTGGGAAATATGGAAGCTAAAACCTAAGGCATCAGTATCACCCCTGATTTCCCCTAGCCTGTCATCAGTCCCATTGTATGAAAGTCATCAGCACCACTATCAAGAGCATAAGGAACCCTCTGCCCAAGTAAGAGAGAAATGAATACCAAAAGACATTTTGAAAGTGAGTAACTTTTACTGACCTTTGCTACCAGGGAAGCACAAAAGAAATGTAACTTGTCTGAAACCTTAGATTGACAAAGCAGTAAAATACTTAGTAAAAACATCCACTGATCTAATTCATCAAAGATTTAAATACAGATTAATAAACAAGTTCCTAAATTTTACTGATGTCAGCTTTTCCACTCAGGTTGTATTAGATCAGTTCATAATTTCTTCTTAGAAAGGCTAAGTAGTTTCAGAAACAGGGAAGAAAAGTGATATTTGGTGTTCTTAACAAAATCATATTGGCAAGTTCAATAGTCACCCTACAATCAGAGTATTTGATTTAGAAGTATTGAAAGATCTCTTGCAGAATCTTTAACAGGGAAAAGTGGCAAAATAAACTGAGATACTGAAGAACAAGGATGCTCCAGAGCTTTTTGGATAAGGTAAATTACCTCTTCAGGTTCTCTTTCAACTTAAAGAAATTACATCCTTCTTTCTGGCCACCACCAACTTGGATACTTGAAAAGGTGCATGAGCTGGCACAGAGAGATGGCAGGAGACAGTTACTGTAAAAACAGAACAGCAGCTCAGATTATCTTGTTGTTACTTGTCAGTGCTATTTTGTTCTTGGCATTAACAACTCTTCACACAGATTGCTGGGGATGCAATGACTGGGGAGCACGGCCTGTTATATTTGTTCAGCAGCAAGATGAGCATTTAGTCAGATGCAAACTGAACCATCTGGTGAATGTTGCAGGGCCATGCCATGATGTGACTTGGAGCATTAGATGGCTGGGACATCTCAGTGGTACATCCCAGGGAACTGTGTGCTGATGTGTGGTAACTGATTATCGCCTGTTCTTGTATCACCTGTATAAGCTTGGCGTCATTTCAGTTGTGACAATCTGGAGGTGCTTGGCACTGCTGTGACCAGAACTAAGCTCAAAGGAAATCTAGAGCTGTGTAAAGCCATTGGGACAAGCCAGCCTCATCGGCCTCTGGAAAAAATGAGGTGAATCCATGACATTCAGTGGGTGTCCTGCTGAAGCCCTCACACACACTAAGTGTCAGGTGGCTCTCAGCAGCTTATCCACGGGACAGGCTGCAGCCACACTCCTGGCAGAGGATATGGGGATGTTTTCTGCCTGTGTGCCTTGATGAATTTAACAGGAGAGGATCATTTTGGTCAATGCATTCACTCCTGTTCTCATTATTTTCTCAGTACTAAAGTGCATTTTCCTGTTTTTGTTTTAAGCAATGTTTCATTAAGCACGGTATCTTTTGTGGCTGCATGCATGTTGTCCAAAACAGTGCATCTTCTGTTTTGATTAGCATGGTTTCTGAGGTTGTGAATTTGAGTAAGAAAGAGATGTAGGGTATTTTTGTTTCTTCCCTCTGGATTTGTTACAGGAGAAAAAAACTTAACATCTTGTTTGTACAAGATGATGAGAATGATATAATACAATAGTACTTGAAACAGGAATAAATCTGTTATTTTTAAAAAATGAGATTGTACAAACTAGCTATATGATAATTATTAATGACAGAAGATTCAATAAAGATTAAAATATTTAATGTTTTTCTTTCATTGATGTAGTGCCGTAGTTTTATGACCATTAAGAAACCATATGAAAGATCTGTCAGCTTCTGCTATTTCACATTTTAGTCTCTTATCAAAACTGATTTCAGATTTTGTGGTACTAAAAGTAAAAGGAAAAATGAGAGCTGCTTTTAATCAAACTGGAATGTTCAGTGATCACCATCACAATCTTTATTGTTGATCTGAGTATGAAGCAAAAAAGATTAACTTGTCTTTTGTTGACTTAATTTAGTGGCAACCACCGCCTTTAAGATGTAATGGTAGACAAGTCTGTCATACCAATGCAACTGCCACTGTACATGTGAGCAGCCATCTGCTTAGAATTAAGTCCTAAATCAAAACACCAATGAGATCTAATGCTGCCAGTTTAAGTTAGACATAATTTGCACTAAGTCTTGTGAGTAAGGCCATCACAATCAGGTCTAATGCCAGACAAGAGTGAATTCGGTTACAAGGCCTGAAAGCATTTCTGAAAGGAAAGAATTGTGGCCCTATGTGATTAGATCAGGAGTCTTAGCAACCTTGCTTTCCACTGGGGGGTGAAATTACCAGTTATTGTTTTGTATATAGTTGTCTTGCCCACTTATTGCTCTTTACAAAGAGGTCCCAACCTTTTCATCAGCCATGGTCCAGGTGTCTGAACAATCTTAGACTGTATATTCCAATCCAAACACTGTGCTTATTGAGATCACAGAAAAAATATTCACAGCGTTTGATTGTTGTGAATAAAACTGAAGCACCTAATTTAGCACTAATCTTTTCTCTTCTTTACTAGCTGTAGCAATGGAGGTGCTTTCATTATCTGCATAATATCCCTTTCAGGTTATGTCTGTGTCTGGCTTTCACATGATCTCTGTGTGTCTGTGGAGAAATGGTAGCGTTTCATTTGGAGGGATGTTTTACACAAGCTATTACCATGTCAGGGGAGTAGGATCATCTTAACTACTTGTGACTATCTACCTTAACATAGCCCTCTGAGCTTCATCTCAAATCAGTTCGAAGAGATTAATATCTTCAAATGAATTCATCCTTTCTGCTGGAGAAGTCTGTTTCAGGGTACACTGAATCATCCTTTTGAGTGCCCATCAATTTTAGAGTTAGGCACGTAACTTTGATGGTAACAGGTTATGGATGTATCTAGAGTTGGGGATGAGTGGATAGGATCCCCAAGTCATTTTCTATGCTTGATGCTGTGGAGGCTTAGTAGGATAAAAATAAATTTAAGAGAAGAACTAAAAAACTGCTCCCAAGTTCTTCTGCTGGGTGTCAGTAACCCTTCTGTACACAGAGCTTTTGTGGAGTGTATACATGAAAAAGATGAGTTTAGCTGTGATTATTTTAGTTCTGTTTCTCTTTGTATGCATTTTCATCTCCCTTATTTAATCTTACCTTTCCTAAATGAACCCAAATCTGCTTATGTGTCTCCAGTAATGGTTTCCCTAGAGAACTGCTGAATTTTATCACTTTTTCTTGAATTATGAGTAAGATTTATCAGGTATGAAAAAGCTGATAAAATATGTTTTGCAAACAGATCATTCACCACTGCTAATCTGTTCACAGGCAGGAAGAAAAATATGTAACTCAAAGAGATATGGCCTAAGGATAATAAGAGTGAATAAAAAATGTATCATATTCAATCTAGCTTCAGTTAGGGCCCAAATATTAAACTGGTCTTTGGCATGTTTCAGAAAGCATGTGAAATTTTTGAAAAGCTTAGTAGGAAGACATTTTGCTGATTTTAAGTCACTATTGAGAAACTTTTAGAAAGTCGAAGTCTTTTATTCTGTTAACTGCTCTAACCAAGTTAAGGAAGGCTGACACAATAAATGCAGATAGGAAAACTGAAGGGTGTGTTTTTGAAAAATTAACATCTAAAACCAGAAGCATTCTGGTTTTGCCTCTTACTTTTCAAGGAGGTGGTCATAAGAACAGAATTCCCGTGTTTATATTCTCATTTTAATAGTGTTTACCTAAGATTTACAGATTTTTAAAGTACTGATAAAGTCACTTGCATACTATTATCTCCCCTTCAATCAGTGATTTTTTTTCACTGTCACACACACTAGAAGGGATTTAAATGGAGTTCCAGGAATACTGAATCAAAGAGAAGTGAGATTTGAAATATCAATGCTCAGCACTGATAGAATATCTGGAAACCAATTAAGACATATTTAGGTTGAAGAGTGGCAAAAAAAAAGTGCTTGTGAATAAAAAAATCTGCTGCATAAAGTTCTGTGTTGAGAGCATGAGGGTTCTTGAGACAACTTTAAAACGCATGAGAGGAAGATTCAGTGTTTCACTGGAATGAGAGCACTCCCTGCTTTCAAGTATAGTAAGAAAAACCTGTTTAAAAGACTACTGCCAGAACCGTACTTTAGGTCATGATCGTATTAAGACTCTGGCTAACTGAATTTATGTGGGTCATCATTTACCCTGTTAACTGGTGGAGAAGAGAATTACAGGAGCTGTCTTTTTAAATCATTCTATTTTCTTTACTATCTGCATGTGTGACTCTTCCCTGGCCCCAAAATGACAACATATCTCAGATGCACCTGTATCTGTATTGCTGTGGCAGTATGATTAAACAAGGCAGCAGCTGCTTTCACTCCTTTGGTTCTAGGCATCACAGTATAGACCATACAAAAAGCCAGCCTCACTCCTAAAAAAGCAAAGAAATATACATAGCAGAACTATGTTAAGTATGTTAAGTAATCTTAACTTCTTTGCTCTAGTGTCTGTAAAAGTAATTTATTTAATGATACATTAACATAAGGTTTTGTGTTCCCCTTGCTTTCTCACACCAGGGAGGTCTCTTCCCAAGGGATGTACTCCTGGCCAGGACATGCAACACACCAGTTAGACTATGGGGTGGGACATGCCCCTTCCTGGGTTCCTATTTCTGGGAGGAGGGAGAGAGTACCTGACCATCTCCACATCTCCTGTGACGAATATACACAAGTCCAAGTCTGGCACCTATGTCACCCCTTACTTGGGTGCCTGTTGGTGTGGCAGCCAGAGTGGCAAATCAGCTTGACTGTATTTGGGTGGGAGTGAGGACATGGACCTTTATCCAATCCCCATGGCCTTAAGATGGCCATGGGATTGGATAAGACAGGGATGGACTGTACAGAGACTCTGTCCACCCCTGTACCCTCCTTCCCACAGTGAAAAGGGTAATTGGAAAACTTTAGAAGCTCAAACTCATGAGATTTCTCCTGGCGCTTTGCCTCTAAGAATGTTTCTACTTATCCACAGAACGACTGAGCTTTAATGAGTTTCTCATAATTTGTACAAGCACTAACAGTATATTTCTTTCACTCCTCTGCCAATAGTTCCTACAGGTTTTCTTTAGTTTTCATGAGCTGTCTTGTCCAGTGCCAGGGTTAAACCTCACGCAAAAGGACATGGACAGTAATACAAAAATGCCTAAGTAATCAAATGTGTTACAGCCTGCAGTTCTGCATTAACATTTGGATGGGACTGTGTTACTTCAAATTTCATAACATAAAGGTGCTTTGTTAAAGAAGCTGAAAGAATAAGACAGAATTTTCATTAAATTTATGAAGATTAATAGATGAAGAGCATGCTGTGTCATCTTCCCTGCAATGTAAAGAATAAGATTATCTAAGTTAGGCAGACATTCTACCTTTAATTCAAGTTTTATTTACAGAAACTTACCACCCAAATCTCATTAGTTCAATGATACGGTTTATTTGTGCAGGTCTGTTTTAGAACTAATGAATGATGGGGAATTAGAGCTACAGCAGTGGTAGTAGGTATTTAAAAAACATTCAAAGTAAGAGCGAAGAATGTCACCCTCTCAGGAAACAAACTGATACATACTGAAGCTTATGCAAATATTTAAATTATCTAATAAAGATCAGTGAAGAAAAGGGTAAGAAAAACAGTTGCATAGAATAAGCATAGGAAGATAGATCGTTAAACACAGGGAGAGTAGAAAGATATGCTAGTACAAAGATATATAATACTTGTTGCTTGTCCTGCTCACCCAGTTTACATATTCAGATGGATGCAGTCTATATGTTCTTACAGTAGAAAGAGGTGAAATCTTCAAACAGAAAATGCTAAAGTTAGTCCCAGAGGGGGGGTAGCCAGAGCTACAACTCTAAGATTTTTCATTTGGGGATTAAACTTGTATGTGCAAACAAGACTGGGGTCACGTGTATCCAGGCAAGTTTAATTTGGCAACCTGAAGGAAAAGATTTGTTTGTTTGTTTTTTCTTTGTATTGAACTGGGGCAGCCTATGTACCACTCAGATAATGAAGTGTGGAAAACTGTTGAGCTGTTTGTTTTTTATTCAAATTCTCTAACTTTTCCAGTCAAAATCTTTTACAAAATTTAACAATTTTTCAGAAAGTTTTTGAGACACCTAGACTCTGGTTTAAGGCACTATTGTTATGTAGAAAGAAACTAAAACCAAATTCCCAAACCTGCCATCAACTTAAAACTCAGGCCCCATTTAATTGGATGCTTAATAACTGGCACCCACAGGTTGGTTTCCTAGACTGCACAATCATCTGGCTGTGACAGTCTTTCTTTTCTGTTCTGTCCTGGTACAATGCAACTGAAACCCCCTGTGACCCCTGGGAATTCCTACAATAGAGATGATCAGTCATTGCACAAACAACTCTCCAAAGGGTGATCACTTTGTTTCAGGCCTTTCTAGAAAACAATTCATAGTTTTGCAAGTATTTTAGACTTAACATTTCTTAGGGTGTAGATTAAAAATTGTGTTAAGAGTAGCAGTGTGAAACAAATATTACACCTAGTGATAGTAGTGCTGAACACTGAAAAATAAAGGTTGAACATCGGAAGATTTGCTACTGAGGCTTCTTCCTCCTCCTTACTCCACCTCCTCCCTCAAAAATACACCAGTGTGACCGTGTCTTGTGCAAATGAAGCACCATCTTGTTTCATGCCAAAAAGTTTTAATCCAGGTGAAAGTGAGGCTCTGAAGCTGATGTCAGGCCTGAACAGGTCATTAAGCTGCCTTCAGGGGAGTGAAGTACATTTATAAGGTCTGTTTTGGAATGTGGGTCAGAGGTCCTCATGTCCTCTAGTTTTTGCTTTAAAGCCAGAAGCTGCAAGGCTTGTTTGGGTTTCAGTGAGCTGCTTTATGGGCTGTTGCTGTGGCATGGGAATCAAGTCATCTGACAGCCACTGACACTGCTGTTGGCTCTGTTCTCTTCCTGCAGTGATTGGGACAGTATTTTACCTCTTCAGTTTCTTTACAGGAAAGAATCCTATTGAGAACAGCTAAAGTGATACAATTACAGCATGGACATTTAAAACCATGAGTATACTTCAGTTTCCTAGGGAGCTTGCAAGATGTTACAGAGTGCATAAATTTTTTTTGTGTGACTGCAAATTAATCAGGGTACTAGACACCCTTTACATTTCACTGGAGGTTTGGGCTTAGAACACTCTCTTCTAGGCAATTGAAAGCAGGTATTTTTTCTAAGACTAAGAGTGCCCTGCAGCCAGAATGTGTATTATTTTGGTTCTAATCTCATGAAGATGTGAAAGGTAGAGGGAAGACCCAGCAACGTCTGGCATTCCAGTCCTTCCCTGTCCCTGCAACTTCCTTTGTTGCAATGCTGCTAAATCCCCTTTGACCACTCAGAATTTAAGTAAACGGAGATTGTACTTATGGGAAGCTATGAAGTATTTTGAAAAAAGTCTGAATTTGTTGAACAGAGTTGGATCAGTACTGGAGTAGGTTGGTGTCAAAGGTTAGACTTTGTTATACCTAAGATAGGGTTGGGAACTGACATACTGTAGCTTTTGAGTTTTTCTTTTCTTTTTTTTTTAAGACCTCACACCATGCTCAGGGAATAAGAAGTACAGTGTATTTCAGTCCCTTTCCAGAATAGTGCATCCTCCGCTACTTGATCACTGTGAAAAGATATAGCCCAGGTAATTTAAGTTCTAAATTCACATACTTTGCCTTTTGTAATTCTGAGACAGAGGAGATCTTTGGAACTGAAGGATTACAGGCTTATTTGAACTACAAAGGCACTGACCTCAAGCAGCCTTCTAGTCAAATCTGTTGCTTGTGTGGTCAGCTTATAATCATGTTTCTGTGATACCAGTGCACAGATGTAGTGTCAAAGCTGAGTTCAGAGGTTTAGTTTATTCTAACAGCAGAGTTTTTATCAGTCAAGGATATCACAGTAAGTCATCCTTGCACTCCTTGCCCTGTTTTCTCACCTTCCACCTCACATTGCCTCCAATGTTTGTTTAACCTCTTAGTTAACTGATTGAGCTTGTTAGCCCAGAAAAAAAGCTGAATAATTTTCTTCTGGGTTAGTGAATTAAAATTTCTCCCCATAAATGGATAAGAACCTGAGCTGGTGTACAGTGATGAAGAAGCAGAACTAGGACAACTAATGAGGGCAAGGGAAAGAGAAGGGAAAGAAGCTGATAGATTGTTTCAGCCATCCCATGACACTTAAGTCTTTCCTGTAAAGCTCCTCCACTTTGGATACAGAATACCTGAAGTTGTTTAGAACAGAAGCCTGCCATGAATCTCCATGGGACCTCCTGAGTGGCAGGTTACTGACTGTTCTGCAGTGAGTGCATCTTTAGTGAAAGCCATCCCTATGAAAATGTTTGCTTCCAGCAAGTAAGCATTTCATGTTCCCTTTGTTTAAAAATCAGCCTTTTTAAATTGAAGACTTCCTACTGAGCCCTTGTCAAGATTTTGTATTTTGTTTTCTCTGGTGAGAATGTTTGTACAACTTTCCTTTAAGAAGGAACCACAACTCATCTCTCAAACCTAAACAAAGTCTCTGTACAGCTCCTTCCAAGGGCAAATCAAGCCAACAGTTCCTTGACTTCTTATTCCCAAGCACTCACTGTCTGAGAGGAAGCTCAAACACCCAGTTTGCTGCCTTTTTGAGTGAAAAAGGGAAGAAAGAAGTAGTGTAAGAAAAATCTAATAGATAGAAGAAACAAAGTGTAAGGGCTGACAATGAGAAGTGGTACACATAGGGTGTAAAAAACATTAAATCAAATTAAAATCTCTACCTCCAGCCACTTTTTCAATTTAGCTGTTTTTGCTAACTGTCTTGGTGTGGATGAGGTTTCTGCTGCCTAACTGCTGTTTCATTAAGAATCCTTGAATCCTAAGAATCCAGTGAAGCCTGTCCTACATGGATCTCCTCTCTTGCTTTGTAGAAGAGTTCTCCTGGCAGAAGTTTGGGTAGTAGGGAACCAAACAAACTGTGTGTATGAGGCGTTAATCGACTTTACTTCACTAAGTTTAGAATACCTTGCAAACTCATTTGGCACTATTTATGCAAGGTTTCAGCAGTTTACTTTTGGAGTAAATATTAAAGTGAAATGAGCTACAGCATTGGTTTTGAATAGAGCATTACTTTACACCTCGTTAGATCTATTTTTCCTACTAATACAGCCGTGGCAATTGGACAAGTGAAAGACTGATGGGATGAACAAAGGCAGAGTTCCTTTCATGAGCATGCCAAATCCATTCTGTAAATGTAACTTTTTTTTTTTTTTTTTT